>JAJEJH010000270.1:233667-302682 GCA_026122585.1 Anacardium occidentale
ATATCCAAAAATTCAATATTAATTATTTAATTTAATCAAGAATATTAACCTAATAATATAAATATATAACATAAATTAAAGTGAATTCTTTTTAAAATATGATTTTTTTTTTTCATTTCCAATCTAAGAGTTTGCATAATTTGCTTAATACAAGGATTAATTTAAATATAAATATAGAACAAATTATTCATACAAGAATATTAGAATTTCAATAATTTGTTAGATTTTAATCTAACACTCCAACAACACATACAAATCAGCCCTCCAATCGGCTGAATTTCAATAATTTGCTTAATATAAGAATTAAACACTTAATAAATAACAAAAGTTTAATATTTCTTTACAAATAAAATCTAAAGTTCTAAGCAAACTTACTAGTCTTAAAGTAAAATGGGAGTCTAGCTGAAGAAGGGAACAAGTTTTAGGCACCAAATGAAGAAAAAAGGCCAAAATCCGTCAAAAAAATGCACCAAACAGAAGAAAACAACGAAACCCAACGAGAGAAGAAGCAGTCTGCAGTGGTGGGAAGAAAATGGGAAGAAGAAGAGGTGTGTGTGGTCTTAAGTTTAATAAGGGTTTTTACAGGCGTTTTTGAAACGTCAGTAAAAACCCTGTGCATCAATGGCATTTTAGGTTGCATTTGGAAAAACTGATACTGAAAACCGACATCAACTGCGTTTTCTAGAAAATGCCGCTAAAGTCCACCCTTTTACAGTATATCGCTCTTCTGACGAATTAAACATCGGTGTTGAAAGTATTTAATAGCGTTTGGGCAAACGCAGCTAAAACCCATTTCTCTTATAGTGTTTAGCTCTTTGACTGACAATTAGTGAAAAAATAAACTACTTATATATTGATTAGTCAAAACTCAAATTTTATTTTTGTGTAATTTTAATTTCTGTCTTAATTTGATAGTGAATTGCATAATAACTAACTTTCATAAATAAAGAATTGTTTTATCCAAATATGATAAAATGTAGGCCAAATAACTATTTTTTGCCCAACTTATGATGAAATGATCGATTATCGCTCTCTAAATTTGAAAAGAAGCATAACAATCGACCCAAAAAAAAAAAAAAAAAGAAGCATAACAAACTGCTATGAATTGTGAAATACAAATCACTCAGGAACTTTGTCCACAGTTTGGAGGCTTTTTTCCCAGGGCAGAAAATGGAGAATAAATTCGTCCATTCCCGGAAAGATGGCCAGGGGAAGGAAGATTCATTGGATGGCTTGAGCAAGACATTGGATTGTGTGGGTACACCAGGTTGGATTGTGCAGAACGTAGAACAAGAAACTTAGTGAGAAGGGAAATTTGTCAACGTAGTCTGATACAAATTGTTAAGAAATTTTTTATTAGTAAAAGTTTTCTAAAGAATTCATTCTTTCGGGGTTAGTTAGGATCACATAAATTTTTGTGAGGAGGTTCAATTAAAATATATAAAATTTTAATTAAGTTTAAACATTTTGATAACAAAAAAAATTCATGTTTATAAGATAAATTTCAATTAGAGAGTGAAAACAATAATAGTGTTTATAATAGTGAACAATCTCAAATTTCTTTTCTAAAACAGACCTATAAATTGTATAAGTTGTAGACTGTAATGTGCTCTCTTTTATTTCATTTAATTAGGTAAAATTTATATTTATAAAATAAATTTCAATTGAGGAGTTAAGACAATAATTATATTTATAATAAATAGTTAATTTTAACAAATATAATATTAATATTCAATTGTTTATCAATCTACCTTCAATATTGTATAGTACAAACAAATAAATAGATATTAAATATTATCATACTTCCATTTGAGATATTAGAAAAAAAAATTAGCTTTATTGATACAATATAAATTTAAATCCTAAATATTGAATAAATATTTTAATTAAAAACAAAATTTAATTTATTTAAAAATTGACCTAGACTTTAATGTTAAAATATGATGAACGAAATTTGAGTCATTGTCCACTCCATAATACTAAAAATTTTTATTAAAATTAAAAATTTGTCATTTTAATATAAAAAATATTAATGTTCATTGGCGACTGGGACTGAAAGTGTGGTCAGTGGTCCTGTAGGACAGTGTGGGTTCAATTATTGGCAGCAAGAGCATGATAAATATATGGAAGAGCCCTTTGTTAAGCAAATTTGCTGCGTTAGATGGTGATTGGTTTTAGATAAGGTAAGACAAGAAGAAATAGATTAAAGGTAAATCTGCTAAAATAAAAATTATCCCATTTAATGGGTTGTGGTCACAGCCAAAATGGCTGTGGCAATAGGGGCTGTCATCGGAAAATAGAAATCTTTTTTATGAAAATGTGTACAGAGAATGTACCAATCAATTAAACCGAATTTAGCAAGAAGCAGTTAGGGTGTCTATGATACATTAGGAGACGGTCGAGGGTACTTTTATCTATTAAGTATAAAAGCACTAAACTCTTGTTTAGCAGTGAATTTTATTGACAAATTTTGTTAATCTTTGATAAAATTATTAAAAAAGTAAACAATGCCCTCAAATTAAATAATTGTTTACCGTCAAAATTTTACTAAATATTTTTTCAATTTAATTTATATTAATTACAATTATTAATAATAATAAACAATTTTATTAGTACAAATATAAATATAGACATCAACGATAAATAATCATATGTTTTAGTTCAACTACAATTTTAAAAAATTTTAATTGAATTAAAAAAGTTTAGGGTCATGTTTGAAAATTTTAAAATTTTAATATGTTTTTTAATAGTTTAAAAAGTAACAATTATGCTCTAAAAACATAACAAATTAGAGGTGTAAATAAATAGTAATAAACTATTGAAATTAAAATATATTTCAAAACATATAAATGAATATGATAATTTTTAAAACAAGATAAGAAAATTATTTATTTACTCTTAGTAAGTATAAAAAAAAACATAGTTTACACTTCAAATACATTTCTATTATAATGATTAGATTGGATTAAATTATAATTTTTTGAAAACATTAGGACGTTTTGAAATTTGAAAAAAGTTTGGAGTTTTTTTTTTAAATTTAAGCAGTTTTTTTATTTGAAAAAGTTAAGGTGTGCTTTAAAATTTTTAAAATTTAATATGCTTTTCAATAGCTTTAAAATAATAATTACATCAAAAAACACAATAAGTTAGAGGTGTAAATATCATATTACAAACTTTGAAGTTATAATATATTTTTAAAATATGATAATGAATATAATAATTTTTAATATAAGATTGGAAAAATATCTATTTACCCCTAATAAGTTTCATAAAGAAAAAATACAGTTTATATTTTAAATACATCTCTATCATAATATTGGGATAAAATAACATATGTTCAGACTAAACTACATTTTTTTATAAATTTTTAGGGGTTTTTTGAAATTTAAAAAAAATTTAGGAGTGTTTTTGAAAATTTAAAAACAAGATAGGTGAATTATTTATTTATCCTTAGTAAGTTTTTAAAAATATAGTTTATACCCTAAATACATCTCAATTATAAATTTGAATAAAATAACATCTAGGGTTAAACTGTAATTTTTAAAAACTCTAAGGGTTATTTAATTTTAAAAAGTTTGACGTTTTTAGAAATTTAAAGGGGGCTTTTGCAATCTTAAAAAATTAAAATTTTAATCTAACCCTTAATAATTTTGAAAATGACTATTATACTCTAAAAGACAAAAGAAGTTAAGGATGTAAATATTATATTATAAATTATTAAAGTTCTAACATATTTCAAAACATATGGGTGAATAGAATAATTTTTAAAACAAGATAAAAAAATTATCTATGTACCTTCATAAGTTTATATATATATATATATAATATCTTTATCATAATATTTATATAAAAATAACATATCTATCATTTGACTCTTAAAATTAATAGTTGATATATATATATAAATTATACTCTAAATATATCTCTATCATAATATTTGAATAAAATGATATAAATATCTTTTTAATCGTTAAAATTAATAATTGATATATATATATATATATAAAATTTATACTCTAAAAATATTTTTATTATAATATTTAAATAAAATAATATAAATATCATTTAATCATTAAAATTAATAGTTGATTTTGACAAATTAGTGAATATTCAATTTTTTCTAGTTTAACATGTGAGAATTTACAAATTTATCAAACCTTGGGTAGGAAGTAATCTTTCGGCCTTGTAGAAAACGAGAAAGTTGTTGTATTAGTGATACAAATACAAACCCTAGGGTAGATAATGACAATTTTTATAATATATTGAGGTTATTTTTTGTCTTTTTAACCTTTTACGTTAAAACGTGATATAATTTTTGTGAATCCAAAAGAAATTTACTAATACAATTTTAAGGGCAGTTTCAAATTGAATCAAAATTGAATAAGACTCACATCCATAATATGCAGTTTGAACTTAAACTTATTTAAATTGATAAATAGTATTATTAAAGAGCTATTAGTGCAACGAAAAATATTTTTAAAGAGATATATAATATTACCAAATAAGAGAATAATATCATGAAACAATAAACAATTATATTAAAATGATAAATAATATGTTAAATGAATTAAATAATATCATCGATAATATAAAATGGATTGAAGTTAAATCAAAATTTTAAACTAAAACTATAATTTGAATTCAATTTGTTCATAATTAATCCAACTCTTCTCAAGTCTACCCTTTTATTTGAACAACCCAAATGTAACAAGACTTGTTTTTTAAGGAAGGAGCCTTAGCCATCCTTACGTTGCTTGGTCAACATGCCAACTTCCATTGATATCTTATCGTAAGTATTTTTCTGTCTTTAGACTTGACCAAATTTCTTATTTATAAAGCCAAAAGTCGTGGCTGCATGGGACGAATGAGAAGAATCAAATTTATTCCAAGTTTGACAATGTCTTCAGATAATCAATCTGGCTCCTTCAATCAAATAACAACCCACATCCAACGGATCAAAATATTTCTTTTAATTATAATATTATATGGGACCTACACAAGTCTTTATGACAATATATTAGTCTTCCTGATTAAGCAATCTCAATTGCAAGCATGAGTAGAAACAAATTGAAAAAACTTAGACCGGTGATTGAGGACAAAGATTAGGTCAACAAAATTGAAGATGAGGTGGCCAGAAGATCGGAGGGATCGAAATCAAATTGAATTGTATATTAAAATAGAACCGGAAGCATGGAATCAGAGAATTGATATATAAAAAAATTTAGATTTTGTTACTCATCTTCTAGCCGACTTCATGACACCAACGTTGCAGTTTCTTCTTCTTCTTCAAAACTTAGACAACACGTACCCTCAAAACACGCTCACCGCCTGAGAAAACTAGATAAAGAGAAAGGGACAAGAGGGTTTGAGTTTGAATCTTTATACTCAATTTCAATGGCAGAATCTGAATGTTTAGGTCGACCACCCCAGAAGCTCTTATCGGACTCCTATATGGCTCAAGCGGCCGAACTGCTCTTACAACTAAGCGATGAAGATTGTGAAAGCTGCGAGTACAAGTGCAATTACAAGAAGGAAACGAAGAAGAAGAAGATGGGTGATGTAGAGTTTATGCGAAGAAAAACTGAAATTGACGAGATATTTGGGCAAGAAGAAGGAGAGATTTATCGGCCGAAGAAGAAGAGATATCGATCACTTGTAAGTATTTATATGTCCACGCAACCGATGCCATTGGAAAGAAATCTAATAGAGCTTTAGGAAGTTTAGGTAGCTAATAATTGTTTTGGGGGTAAATGAGATTATGTAGTAAGATATTCGCAGAAAAATTGAGAACTCTTATCTCTTTTATGTGCAGGTTATTTCGAGATTAAAGAAATTATATAGTAGGGAATTTTTTCTTACTTAATCTGATGCAATGCAAATGATCTCAAAAATCCTAAAATGCCAATGAAATAAAGCTTTGCAAAGCCTAGAAAGTAAATTATTTGTTGGTACTGGTAAGGTAGCCATAAAACTTCTGTTTCATAAAGCACATATCCTGATTTATTTCAGAGTTTTCTTTCTACAGGAGAACCCAAGACTTTTCCTCTTCGTTTGATAATATTGATGTGTTTACAGTGCGAGCTACCATGAATATTTGAAGTTCGTTAGGTAGTGTCACATAAATATCTTCGATAGAGGGTTTGATTCATAGGTAAGTATCCTTAATGCAGAAGTTTATTCATTTTAACCCTGTAGGCTAACTGATCGATTAATCTAAATTTTCAATGGTCTATAGTTTCAGCTTTTCATATTTTGTATGAGAATGTCTACAAATAACAAACGTAGAAATCATGGAAAAATAGATTTTACTAATATTTTTATTAATTTTTGACTCTTCGGCGGTGATCTTTTTGCGGGGATCACAGTCTTGTATCCACTTCCTTAAGGTAACCGGTCAGTGGGCTTTGAATGTAGCTGTCAATTAGTCGTGTTTCAATTTGATATTGTTTACTTGAGCCTTGAGCCAAGATGAGCCGTAGCAAGACAAATTTACGTGACTAACTTTCCACCTTTAATAAAGTGCTGCCCTTGCTCTTTCCATCCATAATGATGTACAACATGTCCCCTACATTTCGCTCCACACTTTGCTTATCATCTACCATTTTTCTTCTTTATTCCACTTGAATTCCAGAAATTGCTTGGCCAGCCTACGTCTATATCTTCGTACCTTATTTCCGAATTTCAGAACTGACTGACTAATATCTCCCTTAATTTTTTCTAGTGAATCATCATCCGTTTTTAAGCAATGTCTTGTAAGCTTCACGTTTGTCAATGGATTACCAAATTTTTTTGCTTGACTCCATCAGCACAAGTATCTTTATATCTTATCTCCGAAATCGCTTCAGGTAAAATGGCTGGACATTCGACTAAAAGATTCAAAATGTAATCTGATAACCACTTGCTAATTTTACATCCTATAGGAAGTTGATGAGCATGTCTGTCCATCAAATCAACATGATGGCAAAGATCTTCAACACTCTCCAACGAATGTCATCAAGAAAATTCATTTTTTAAAGCACACAATCACCTCTTTGCATCGCTTGGCATTAAAACCTCTCACAAGATATTTCGTTACTGTTCTCAAATAGTTGCTCAAATATCATTTTTGCTGGTCACCATTCACATCTTCCCTGGTCAAACTATCGGTACCTTTTTAACGCTTCATTGATGGAAAGTAACTCCTGAAAGACGATACATTCTTGTTAGAAAATAAAATAAAATTTAAATTAGAGTCCCATAGAAATATTTCTATAAGAGTAGGAAAGCAATTTGATTATTCCTATTTAATATGCTCTCAATTTATACACTACAACAGAATTGTCATATATAACAATGTTTGAAAGTTTGTATAATCTTTTTTATCCTGCCAAGTCTATCCGTAAAAAACACTTTTTGAGTTGTGGACCCATAAAAGACCTAGTCTAAGCCATTTTCATGTGTGGGGTTGCCTAACTAAGGTAAAAACTTATAATCCTATAGAGAAAGCTCTTGATTCTCGCACTACTCATGGCTAATTTATTGGTTATCCTAATCATTTTAAAGGATATAGGTTCTATTATCCCACTCATGATACTAGGATAGTTTAACATCTTTCAGTTAAATTCTTGGAGTTTGATGTTGTTGATCTCAATCGTACTTAATTTGTGGAACCAATGCTAGAGAAAGAGGTGGTATCTTTTCCTTTGTCATTTTTGCAAGAAATTTTTTTGCCTACTCATGCTGTTAAGGATTTGCATCAACCCTTGTTTAATCTTCCTACTCCTAAGGTGGTTAATCAACCTCTACAGTCTATATAGGATGTTCCTTTGAGAAGATCTACTGGAGAGAGCTATTGTGCTATTTCTAGTAATTATATAGTTTTTCTTAGAGAGAAAAGTTGTGTTTCAAGAGGTGTCTCATATATAGTAAAGTTGTCTCTAGTTCATAGGGTAGCATGTGGTTGAATGTTATGAAAGATAAGATGAAATCCATGGCTGATAATGGAGTTTGAGAACTTGTAGGACTCTTTAAAGGTTGTAAACCTATCAAAAATAAATGGGTGTATAAGATTAAATAAATGGGTGTATAAGATTAAAAAAGATAAAAAAAAAATAAAAAATGAAAGGTAGAGTGTTTTAAGTCCAGATTAATAGCTAAGAGTTTTATTCAGAAAATAGTCGCTATTATGAGACATTTTCTTCGATGTATATGGATATTTTAAGGTTAGTATGACATTAGTAGCTTCTTACAATTTAGATTTACATCATATGGATGTGAAGACAACTTTTTCTAAATGGTGATTTGTATGAAGAAGTGTATATACAACAACATGATTCATGAAAAATATTAAGGAAAATCTTGTTTGTAAACTCAAAAAGTCTATTTATGGACTCAACCAACTTCTTGCCAATAATATCTAAAATTTGATAAGCTAGTAACTTCTTTAGGCTTTGTTGAGAATAAGATTGATCCTTGTATTTATCTTAAGACAGTGGGAGTAAGCACTTTTTTTTTCGGTCTTACACATTTATGATATCTTATTGGCTAACATTGTTGAAGATTTTTTGTCTAATAATTTAGACATGAAAGATCTCGAAGAGGCATCTTATGTGTTGGGTATTGAGATTCATAGAGATAGCTCTCATCAGTTCTTAGGTCTTTCCCAAAAAGCCTATATTAAGCATATTTTAAGCAGATTTAAGATGCAAAGTTGTCAACCAAGAGATATACCAACTATGAAAAAAATTAAATTCACTAAGGGTCAATGTCTTAGAACTAGAGTTGAGAAAAAGGCAATAAAGAATATACCCTATTCTAATGTAGTAGGTGATAAGTTTCAATTGCATGCATAATTTTGTGGTCAATTTATAGAGTTTTTAGGGAGTGATTTGACCATTTTACCTCTATTATATGTATATTTTGAGATCATAGGTTTTCATATTGGTTTTTAAGAAATATTGGTTTTGATGTGAATTCAATGAAAATGAAGCCAAAAATACACTTATAAAGAACTAGCCAATGACTCAAATTTAGTTCAAAGAATAATGAGTGACTGAAGCATAAAAGAGGAAGGAGAGCATTGTGTGCCACAACGAGAAAACAAAGATTTTCAATAAGTTTGAGTTGCATAATGGAAAAATGGTCTTAAAAAAATTTGTAGTAGAGATTTTAAATTTTTCATAAAGCTATTATAGGGAAAAATCCGAGTTTGTTTCAGCCTTCAACCATTGCTGCAAATTTAGGCTATCTTAGTGAAATTCTATATTTGACCACTAAAGACAAAAATGACTATAACTTGAGATTCCGTAAACATTCAAATAAAACTAGACATCCAGAGCTATAATTTTGGCAGATGCCAAAATTTTAGATTTTAGAATTTCTATGTCGTGGTATAATGCTACATTACCAGATGTGGCAAAAATCTAGAATCTTAGCATTGCGGCATGGTGCCCCAGCACCAAAGCGTTTGAAAATGGAAAAATGTTGGTGTGTGGCATGGTGCTGCAACAAGGAATCATACATCATCAGAATCCATTTTTTTTAGGACTATTTTCCTAACCCTAGATATATGTACTAATTATAATCAAGCTAAAACAAGGAGAGCCACCATAAGAGAACATTAGAGAGAATTTTCAAGAACTTTTGAGAGATTCTTAATTTTTCTTTTTAATATTCAATTGAAAGCCAATCGAATTATAATTGAGAAAAGAATTTTCAGCATAATTCAATAAAAGATTCAACGATTCATTGGGTTTTATTTTTATTCTTCATTATGTTTTGCATGAATTTAGTTGTTTATTTTTGTTTGTTGATGAACTAAATAATTTTTACTAAAACTAGGGTTAGTTAATTCATGAATGTGTAGCATTTTTTTATGATGATTTATGAGCATGTTATTTTATGTGAGTTTGTATTCTGAACTTAATGTCTGTTGAAAATTTGGCTAATGTTTAATAGGATTTCTATTGTGTGATTGAGACCGAAAGGTGATATTATATAAAAATTTTTAAAATACAAACTGTGGATTAATAGAATAAAGAAATATATTTGGTAATACATACAATAATCGTAGGCATCATAGGTGTAAGACTCGCTACTGTATATACCATTGTTACTATTCCTTATGCTTAATTAAGCAAATAATAAGCTATTCATTTATTTATTTTTAAAAAAATACTAAGAAAATTCTAAAGATTGATATACACAGTAGGAATCCTACAAATAAAGCTAGTTGACTGTAAAATACATGCTAGCGGAAGATAAGAACATTTAATAACATCATGGTGGACATAAATAAACCTTATGATAATATATATATATAAACGCACACACACACACACACACACACATATGTATGTACATATCTGAGAAGTTCTATGTGTATATATTTAATGTGTAAAGTACATGCATGTATTTGTACATGCATTTTCTGAAAACTGTATACATGTGAAAACCCCACCAGGCCTTATGTAAGCAAAACTTGAGTCTTCTCCCTTCAACCATAGTCCTCCTAAGCCTCAACAACATCAACCACTAACCTGCAAGAAAGAAAGAAAAGGAAAGGATGAGTGATAATTCACTCAGTAAGCATTTCCTACTTCTTTCTAACCCAAGCCAACATCTAAACTGAATTCATATTAAATTTAATTACTTAATCTCATGATCTAGGCATTCTGAATTATATTCCTTCTCCTTGCTTTATTTATGCTATGGAATGAATATCATGGTATGAAGCCATGCTGAAAACATACATGGACCATTGGGCCAGTTTTTTAAATTATTGCTAGTTTATCTGAAAATATCTATAAAGATCTGAAGATCCTAAACTGAGAAAATATCTAGAAATCATACAATTGAAAATTTATAGTGCTGATTAGATTGATGAAGTTAAAGATTTGACATCTTAGCCATGTGGGCTGAACTATACCATCTGAGTGCCAGTAAGCTAAAATATATACCATACTAGTCCTTGGACCAATAAGCTAAAAATAAACCAATCTGACCACAGTCAGAAATCTGAAGTCCCACAGATACCCCTTCTTAAAGTTAGAAATTATTGTTTAGCATGTTATGCTTTGATATGCTCATGATGCATTGTGTTCTCTCTTTTGATCTTATTTCATTTCTTTATAATGCTTTACAACTGATATAATGGGTTTAATATGCTTTATGCTTTATTTTAATTCATTTCCTTAAGTTTCTGGTTAAGCACGAACATGCATGCTTAGACGCAAAGACGTGCATAAGGATGCACGTGTCGTATGCCAGCCATGTAGCCTGGTCGTGCTAGGCTCTGGAAGATCTGCTTTATTTCTATTTTATTTCATGTGCACAGTTGTGACCTCCTTCAATTGTAGCCGTGCACAAATCATGCACACGGGTATGACCTTGCACTCCGTACGCCCTACTCTATTTTGGTAAATTCATGCTTGAAACTTGTATAATCCCATTCAAAGCTTAGTATATTTGCAATCAACTCATTCCATCTATTTCTAACACTTTAAACAACGCATAAACACATATCAATTTCTTCAATAACACACAACCTCGTAATCAAGCATAAAAACATCTTAAAATACATATACACACATCAATCATGCTCATGGGCAAAGAATACCAGCACAATCACATCTTCTTCATCATCTCAACAAATAATCCAATCATACAAATCACAAAGCATGCTAGGAACATTCACATACCTCTAAATCAGCCAACCTATGCTGGGAAACTCAAGAAAAGGGTAAGAAAATACTTACCTCTTGTCATGTTTCTTTCTTCTCTCTTTCTACCAAAATCTCATACTCTCTAGCTGGATGGGAAGCTTCTGGCTGCAGATTAACACCCCTAGGGTTGGGATTCTCTAAAATAAAAGAAGAGCTTTAGATGAAAATAAGCAAATGGCGGGTGAGGAATGTTTTAAATGGTTTTATCACTTATTTTACAAGCATGCACGGGCGTGCACACCAAGTTGCATGGTTGTGTATGAGGGAAAATGAAGAAACTTCATTTCTCACGCTTCGCATGAAAGAAACCTCTTAGGGAGAATCATGTGCAGGCTACACTAACTTTAAAAACTCATTATCTCACCCCTAAACTCTTTCAACTTTAAATCTATCACAAATTTTTACATCCAACCCTAATATCGAGCATAAAAGATATTTCTAGTCCTGGGATACTATAATAAGCTTATGCTGAAAGCTAGTGAATTCCATAGAATTTAATGTATTTTCATCTAATTAAGATTATATAAAGATATCTAGGTTATTAGATTATAAGATATGATTAATATAGCTTAAGAAGAATATTGATCAATTTAAGGAGTTTCATTGTCACATGAATAACATGATTTGTTTAATCACATGGAAACCTACCGTGAAGTGAATTAGTGAATCTAAAGTTGTAACATCATCTCTTATATTATCATCCGATTTGCTTAGGTGTATTTATTAATTGTTTGTTTTCAGTTTTCATTTTAGTTTTAGTCTTAATTTTGATTCATATTTGATAGTTTAGATAAAGTTAAAGATAGTGTCATCTTGGTACTTGTTGTATACTTTTTATATTACTCTGATATAGTACACTTACTAGGAAGTTAGGGTGTAAACTTTAATGTATCAATAAGTAGTTTGATGTATGTTCAAGTTTGTACTAAACCAGACATTACTTTTTCTTTTAGTAGATTAGGGAGATATTTGTCTAATCTTAGCATGCTCATTAGGTTGCTGCTAAGAAAGTCTTGAGATGCTTGCAAAGAACTAGGAACCATATGTTAGTATATAAAAGAGTTAATGAGTTTGAGGTGATTAGCTATACTGATTTTGATTATGCCAATTATGTGGATGATTTGAAATCTACTTTAGGATATATTTTTTCCATTAACTGGTAGCGTAATTTCCTGGAAAAGTGTTAAATAGAGTTTGTTGTTATTATCCACCATGCAAACGAGTATGTCACATGATATGGAGTTGTTATGCATGCCATCTACTTAAATATTTTGATTTCAAGACCTAATATTGTAGAGTCTATTTTGAGGCCTTTAACCATGTATTGTGATAATAATATCGTTTTTTTTTTTTTACAAAGAATAATAAAAGCTCTAATGGGTCAAAACATTTGGAGATTAAATTTCTTAGCATGAAAATTTTTTTGAAGAAAAGAGATATTGATCAATATCCAAATAATACTCATTTAATTCAAGACAACCAAGGAAGTCCAATCATGCTCTTGCAATGGCTGACTCGATCCAAACTTACCAAATTCGAAGAAATTTAAACAGTGGAGAAAACAAGCATAGGTTCGAATCAAGTATTCGAATAAATTTCAAGCATCACTAGTATCCCTTTTGGCAGTCCAAGTCATCTCTACTTATCAAGCGGGTTCATACGAAGCTAATGAAAAAAACGAGAGTCGAATCAGAAGAGAATTGGGCTAGAAATGCACAAAGAAAGAAAAGGCCCTGGCAGACACGGCCACACGCACGTCCGTGCATGCAAGGAGCCCAGCATTGCACACACCTGCGTGCTCAAGAAGCCAGCGTTGCTCGCTTGCTTGCTGCGGAAGCAAGTGCACGCTTGCGCACACACAATGCTCATCTCCGCGCATGCATCTAGCGTGCGTACCCAACGCCCCGCACGCTTGCGCTCACCTACCTGTGAGCGTGCCTGCACATGCACCTGTGCCCGCACTTATGTGTTGTGCACCCCATGCCACGGCATGGCACTGTGGCACCTGGATTCTACCATTTTTTGGAATTTTGGTTTTTTTTCAAGCAATTTTTGCATGCTTCAGCTTCCAAAACTCCTCCAATGCATTCTCCTTGAAGATTTTGAATTCCTGATGATTTCCAACGATAATTTGAATGCCAACAACCTTTCAGAATGAATTCAAATATTTGATTCAAAAATTCAGGCCCAAGACAAATTAATTAAGGGAAATGCATGCATCCAAGATTATTCCATCTTTATATTTATTTCTCATTTATTTTGTAATATAATTAAAAATTAGGTGAATTATTTGTTATGTTTTTGACCTTTTATTTTATTTCTCATAACTTATAATGTGGTATAAAGTAAACTTAAGTTTGGTTTCTTTAACCATAGTTTGTAAACCCTATATAAAGACTATTTTTCTCATTTTGTAATTAGACTTGAATATTGAAATTAAAACTTAAAGCTTTGTGCTTTTGCTTGGGATATAGAACTTGTTGGTTCTTTGTATCCATTTATTTCCTTTATCTAATTCTTGTTGCAAGAAAGAATTGGTGGTGGAGATTCAAGTGGGTGAGCTTTGAAACAAGTGGGTGAATCTTCCTTTAAGCTTGTATCAAAGATTCTTTAAGTTTGAATCAACTTCAAATTGGTGGATTTTCTTCCTTTAGACTTTAGGATTATTTTCTTGCAAAATCTTGTACCAAGTAAGTATTCCATTTGTGTTGTAACTTTCTTGAACCCTTAGTGTTTTAATGATTCTGAAAATATGTTAAAATTATGAAATAACAAAATTACCCCTGGCATGAACTTGGTTCATGATCGAAATCGGATTGAAAAATTATTTTGTAGGAATATATATGCACACGCCCGTGTATTAAGAAATTGAAGACACACACGCCCGTGTATTGAGAAATTGAAGCCACACACGCCCGTGTTATGCACAAGAGAACATACATGACCGTGTACAGAAGGACACACAACCGTGTGTTAAGGTAAAATAACACACATGACCGTGTGTAGGAAGGAGACACAACCGTGTGTCAAAGTAGAATGACACACATGGCCGTGTAGTAGAAACACACGCTCGTGTGCAAGGCTAAAATGCAGCTGTGCGCTTCCAGTGTGTTGATCGTGCGTGTATCCCGTGCTAGCTTTTGGAATCCAAAAGAAGATGGAAGAAAAATTGACACACGCCGGTATGATAAAGATACACACGCCCGTGCTAGCATAAATATGACCGTTGGAAAGTACAACACAATCATACAAGAAAAGGGCACGCTTGTGCAGTTTTCCAAAAAGTCTCCAATGGCTCTTAAAATCATCCTAACAGCTACTTCTTCCTAATTCCTATAAATTGGAGATGATTTGAAGATTTATGGGTTAGAGAATCAACACAAAAACTTACATTCTTTTATTCTCTAATTCTTCTCTAATTTTCTCTCACAAAGCCTATTGTATTTCTTTAGAGAGAAACCTTGTGAGCGTAATTGTTGTATTAGCCTTGTGAGGCAAATTTCTATAAAATTTCCACAAACCCTTCAGCGTAATCCCGTGAAACTAGTGTGAGGTATAATCGTTGTTAAAACTAAGTTAAGGACGCAATCCCTTAGATCAAAACTAGTGTGAAGGATGAAATCCCTTGGATCAAAACTATTGTAACTTCGGGGTTGAAGTTAGTGGAAGGAAAATCTTCAAGTGGGGTTGCTTGAAGTAGTGGACGTAGGAGGTGTCGAGAAGCTCCAAACCACTCTCAATTGGCTGAGCATTTCTTTTCCCTTACTCTCTTTAATTTGTGTTAATATTTGCTTAGCTATATTGAATTATGATTATATGTATATTTGTATGGTTGAGTTGTTAGAATAGGAAAAAGTTTTTAAACTTGACAAAATTTTTAAATAACCTATTCACCCCCCTTTAGGTTATTTGCCATTTAATATTTGGGGTTTAACAATTGGTATTCGAGCTTGGGCTCTTGTTTTCGAAAACCTAACGATTTTTAGAGTTTAAGATCCATTTTCAAAACTTACATGGTAAACATTTTTCAAAAACCGTCTTTCGAAGAAAGGGGTAGTTCAAATATATCACCTTTATTTTGTGGTATTAATTATGGTCAATAGAAAATTCGTATGAAATTTTTTGTTCAATCCATTGACTATAAGCTTTGGAAAATTATTGATAAGGGTGATTTTGTTCTCATAAATCCAAATACAAATTTGCCTAAGGACGAAATTGAATTTAATAAAAATGATGAAAGATTAATGAGTTTAAATTCAAGGGCATTAAACATGTTGTTTTGTGCTTTAAATACCCTAGAATTTAACCATGTTTCCTCTTGTGAAACAGCACATGAAACTTGGATGATCCTCCAAATGACTTATGAAGGTACAAGCCAAGTGAAAGAGTCCAAGGTGGAGATGTTTTCCCGTGAGTATGAATTATTTGAGATGAAGAAAGATGAAAACATCACGAAAATGTATAAACGCTTCTCAAACCTTGTAAATGAATTTAGAGGATTGGGAAAAAGGTTTGAGAATGTTGAGTTGGTCAAGAAGGTGTTAAGGTCATTATTGGAAGCTTGGAGTATGAAGGTAATGACAATTGAAGAATCGAAGAACTTAATTAACATGGGCATGAACGAATTGATCGGGAGTCTCCTAACTCATGAAATGAAATGGATGCCTAAGAAGGAGGAGAAAAAGAAGAATATCACACTCAAGGTTGAGGAGGATACAGGTGAAGATGAAGAAAACTCAACCGAAGAGGAGAGCTCAATAGATGAAGAGGATTTGAAGATGCTCTCCAAGAAATTCAACAAGTTCTTTTCAAAAGGGAAGAAGAAAAAGAAAGAAAAAATGGCGACTTGCTACGAGTGCAGAAAGGAAGGGCATTATCGGTAAGAGTGTCCTTAAGTGAAAAAGAAATATTCAAAAAAGAAGATGCTTACCGCTTTAAGCAAGAAGGATTCAAACAATGAAGATGAAGATGAATGAATCTCCTTATGCTTCTACACCGAAAACAAAAATTGAAGAAGTGGTGTATAAGTAAAGCTTGAAACATAACTCATATCCAGATAAGTTATTCTAAACATGCTCAATTATATGTTGTGAATGATGATTGTGTTAGTATGAAAATGTGGTTTGTGAATATGTGCTGATTTATATGTTTGGGTGATGTGTGTTTGATAATTTATGTGCCTAACATGAATTCAAATCGAATCGATTTGAAAATATTTTTGAAATCAGTCAACATCTGAATTCACATATTAATAACCCTCTTAGTTGATCAAAATGAGTAAAAATCATATTTTGTTATGTTTTGATTGATTCTAAATTTCGGTATTGCATATTGAATTTTTCCAGATCACACGAGCGTGTATCAATTGCATATGACCATGCTTGACCTTTGGTCAGCACACGCACGTGCTATAATCACACGCTCATGTAATCTTCAATTTAAAGATGAAAAACGCCCGTGTGTGAGAAAACCATACGACCGTGTATAATTGGGCGTTTTGCAGCAAATACACGCCCGTGTGTTCAAGATACACACGACCGTGTGTATTTGGGGATCTTGACACACACCCGTGTGTAAGCAAAACACACGACCGTGTGTCCGCTACTATATAAGCAAATCCAGTTTTTCTTCTTCATTTCAACAAAAATTAAAACCCTAACTGCCCCTTTTTACCGAAATTCTCTCAAAATCCATTTAATTTTAGTCAAATTTCTCACATACATTTGGCTTTTAACATTATTTCATCAAGTTCTCTTGCATTTTCGTACGATTTCATACTGATTTTCGCATCAAATCCATCAAAATCATTTGCATTTCAAAGTTTATCACAAAAATGCCTCCAAGGATAAGAATGCAAACACAAGATCGAATGAAGGGCCTTATGGAGTTATTTATCAGAATAAGGAGTAAAAGGTACGCTTCAATCGACTTTTAGGAAAGCCAATTTATGTTGAAAGGTGTTTAGATATATCAAATTTGAGAGAAATTGGAATTGTGGAGGATGTGATGATTTTGGTTAGAGCATTGAAATTAGAAAAATTATTTTTGATAAAATACAATGTGTATGAGGGATTAGTTTATGAGTTCCACAGTTCATTGCAATTAATGAAAAATCCTAGGGGAACAATTACGAATTATATCATAAAATTGAGATTAGAAAATATAAATTGGATTGTAAAAGCAGAGAAGTTAGCGAGTTAGATTGAGTGTGATTATGAAGGAATTCTTGATATGCCAGGAGGGCATAATTCACAAGCATCATGGATACATTGTAGTGAAACTGATTTTTATCATGCTCATAAAGCCAAGGCATCGATTATACAAAGTCCAAGCTTGAAAATTTTTCATAGAATGATTACCTATACTTTAAATGTTAGAACAAACACCAATGGACATGTAAGTGTAAGAAATCTAGCATTAATGGAAGCCACACTAGAATACACACAAGTGGATATGGCTCGGCGGTTGATTAGCAAATTAAATGATATTCAGGAAAATGTTAATAAACCCTAGGTACCGATAGATTTTGGGATGCTTATATCTTTTTTTTGCTGAGAAGCTGGCCTTAGATTTATCAGATTATGAGCATCATGTCATTCATTTCTCTGACATCCATTACCTTGGTGCTGATGCCTTGTTTAGAATGAAATTGATTGAAAAAGATGGTTCGGAGGGATGAAGATTAGTTGATACAATTGGAGAGACTGAGCCTTCTGTAGCTTCTTCAAGTGCCCCATCTTATGTAACCAAATTTAGTGGAAGAAGAGGGAAGAAGACTCGAATCGATCAAGGAATGGAATCTCAATCACCCTCTAAAATGCAAAGGCTTATGACATCATTTGAAACTTTTCAGGGACAAACCTTAGAGCATTTTAATTTTATGAGCCAAGAGATAATCGGCATTAGAAACAGAGTAGGACGTCTTGAGGACCGAGTGAGTGGAATAAAAAATCAGTTACAAGCTCTTAATTCTCGTTTTCCCTCCATATCAGTACAAGATGATGACGATGCTCCTCCAGCAACTCATGACTAAAAAACATCATCCTTCATATGCATTGCTTCATGCATCATTTGCATATTAATATTTATTTGAGGAACATTAATTTTTCAATTTTGTTTACTTTAACATTACATTAGATATCTATTAATGTTTAATTGATAATGATTTTTGTTATTGTAAACTGTTCGTTGATAATGACTTGTTATTGCTTTGATTGTTGATATTGGTGAATTGAAGTCATTGGTGATTATTCTTGATATATTAGAAGTTTATGTTTCTTGTTATGTCTGGAAAATATCTAAAAACCAGAGGAGACCCTGTCAAAATTTTTTTTGATTTATGAAAAAAAGGGGGAGAATTAGGGTTAAAATCAAATGAAAACTTTTATATATGCATAAAGAAAGGGGGAGTTACTTTATTAGAACACAATTACAATTGTTGGATAAGCATCAAGATAGGGGGAGTGTTAAAAGTATAATAAAAGGTTTAATTGAATATGCTTTATTGAAAATTTTAACATATTTTGTCATTAATAAAAAAAGGGAGATTGTTGAACCCTTAGTGTTTTGATGATTCTGAAAATATGTTAAAATTTATGAAATGACAAAATTACCCCTGGCATGAACTTGGTTCATGATCGAAATCGGGTTGAAAAGTTATTTTGTGGGAATATATATGCACACGCCCGTGTATTAAGAAATTGAAGCCACACACGCCCATGTTATGCACAAGAGAACACACACGACCATGTATAGAAGGACACACAACTATGTGTCAAGGCAAAATGGCACACACGACCGTGTGCAGGAAGGAGACACAACCGTGTGTCAAAGTAGAATGACACACATGACTGTGTAGCATAAACACACGCCTGTGTGCAAGGCTAAAATACAACCGTGTGCTTCCCGTGTGTTGGTCGTGCGTGTATCCCGTGCTAACTTCTAGAATCCAAAAGAAGATGAAAGAAAAATTGACACACACCCATGTTAGCACAAATATGACCATTGGAAAGTGTAACACGATCATGCAAGAAAAGGGCACGCCCATGCAGTTTTCCAAAAAGTCTCCAACGGCTCTCCAAAGCCCTTAGGGGTAAGTTTTGGGGTTAGAAATGAAATTCAGGAATAAGTTGGAAGTCTAGAAGAGTTCAGGGGTGAGTTGGTTAGTTTCTAGAGCTGTGTGGCCTTCGTATGATTCCTTTAGGGAGGTTTTAATCATGTGAAGCGCGGGAAATGAATTATATTCATTTTCCCTTGGTGCACTCCTGTGCACTTGCCCTGCACGCCTGTGCAGGTGGGTAGAAAAAGAGAGAGATGAGAGATTAATGCTTTCTCACCCAACCATTTATCATTTTCAGCCAAATCTCTTATTTGTTCTTAGCAGCTCCCAGCCCTAGATGCGAGATTCAACTTCCAGCAGCTTCTAATCCAGTAAGAGATCAGAGAGAATAGCTTGAGTTGTGATCTTCCAGCTTCAATGGCGAGAGGTAAGTGTTTCTTACTCTCTCTTTGTGTTCCCAGCTCGTTTGATGCTTGTTTGATGATGTTGGAAACGTGTGTTTCTGTTTCCAGCTTGTGATGTTATGTTTGCATGCTGATGTGATGATGATTTGATGATTTCCACCTAGAATGCATGTTTGCTTGTTTGTGAGTGTGTTAGTGAGAGAAAGGATAGATTTCCATGGTGGAATTAGCAGTAGTGGATGCATGTTGAAATTGGTGTTGAATATGTGTTAATAGATGTGCCATTGATGTGTGTTTTTGATTAATTTGGATTTGGATGTGAAATCGCATGGTTTCCTGTAGTTTTAGGCGAGCCATGTCTGAGCAGGACAAGACACACGACCGTGTGCCCTTGTTTCTGCAAGGACACAGTCGTGTGCACGAAGTGCACATGACCTGGAATGCAAGGACACGACCGTGTGCCCTGAGGGACACGACCGTGTGTCCGCTTTGCCATGAAATGGCCAAATTTTTCAGAACCGCACACGACCAGCTACACGGCCAGCGTATGGTCCCGTGTGTCTGAGCACACACCCATGTGCCCTTGTCCAGCACGACCGTGTGTACGCATGCACGACCGTGTGTCTCCCTCACACGCTCGTGCGTTAGCTTAATTTTTCAGAAATTTCAGAAAAATGAGATATAAAGGTTTGGTAATCCATCCAAAGGCTAATAATCATCAGATAAACTAGAATTCAGATAAGAAATGTAGCATATGCATACCATAACATAACATGTAGTCTGAAATAGGATCTGGGGATTCGAATTCAGTAGTTTTAGTATTCAGAACTTGATATACAGGTTATAGTTTGGGTGAACTCGAGGGGGCATCTATGAGATCCAGCTTTCTGACACCAGTCAGATTGTCTAACAGCATTTCATTTTCAGCTTTCTAGCCAGTAGCTAGACTGTCCAGCCCACATGGCCAAGATGTCGAATCTCTATGTTCATCAGCCTGATTAGCATAGCAGGTACCTTCGGGTACATATAAAGATTCGCATGCATGCATATTCAGATTTTAGTTATCATGTCATGACATTCATTTCAGAATATGTTTAATAATGAGAAACAGATAAGCTAATAATCAGTTTCAGTGCCAGCAAGCGACTAGATGTATGATTAGGGCCGAGGCCAAGTATGTTTGACTTGTTTGTTGCTTGCTTGGGCGAGGGAAGTAAGAAATGCTTACTGGGTGATCTTTATCACTCATCCCTTCCTTCTTTCTTCCTTTTCAGGTTTTGTTACTGCTGGCAAGGAGCGGGTGGACTGAGGCTTGCGAGAGGGGGACCCCACACATACCAGCTATTTGTATGTATTTTCAGTTTTGGACCTGATGGGTCTTGTACTTAATGTAAATGTTTCCAGATGTAAAGAACAATTGTACAGATACAGTTATATTTATAAAGCCAGTTTGGGCTCATTGTATTTATGTATTTCAGTTTCAGCTTCCGCTTAATGTAATCAGTAGCAGTAGATTTTTATTTTCGTAGGATTCCCAGGTACCCAGATTTTCAGATTATTAATAAAAGAGATACAGTATTCAGTAGTAGGGGTACTCGTGGCGGTGGGTCTTACAGGTGGCATGGCACCGCGACACATGGATTCTACCACTTTTTGGAATTTTGGTCTTTATCAAGCAAGTTTTGCATGCTTCGGCTTCTAGAACTCCTCCAATGCATTCTCCTTGAAGATTTTGAATTCCTGATGATTTCCAATGATAATTCGAATGCCAACAACCTTTCAGAATGAATTCAAATATTTGATTCGAAAATTTAGGCCCAAGACAAATTAATCAAGGGAAATGCATGCATCCAAGATTATTCCATCTTTATATTTATTTCTCATTTATTTTGTAATGTAATTAGAAATTAGGTGAATTATTTGTTATGTTTTTGGCCTTTTATTTTATTTCTCACAACTTATAATGTGGTATAAAGTAAACTCAAGTTTGCATTCTTTAACCATAGTTTGTAAACCTTATATAAAGGCTACTTTTCTCATTTTGTAATTAGACTTGAATATTGAAATTAAAACCTAAAGCTTTGTGCTTTTGCTTGGGATATAGAACTTGTTGGTTCTTTGTATCCATTTCTTTCCTTTATCCAATTCTTGCTACAAGAAAGAATTGGTGGTGGAGATTCAAGTGGGTGAGCTTTGAAACAAGTGAGTGGATCTTCCTTTAAGCTTGTATCAAAGATTCTTTAAGCTTGAATCAACTTCAAGTTGGTGGATTTTCTTCCTTTAGACTTGAGGATTATTTTCTTGCAAAATCTTGTACTAAGTAAGTATTCCATTTGTGTTGTAACTTGAATATCATCTTCCTACCTTTCAATGTGTTGGATGAATGAGGATTAATGGGTGGCTATTGACATGCTAGAAGTTGATTGAAGTTGTGACTAATTTTGGAGTTGAATGTGCTTGAATTTGGAGTTATTTTTGCTTGAGAATTTGCTTGTTTTTGTGGGAGCTTGGCCTTAATCTTTATTGGGTTGTTGGCATGCCAATTGATATCATTTGAGAGGTTTAAGGGTTGTCCAATATAGACCAGATATGGTTAAGCACATCAGTTTAAATTCGATGATGGCTGATAAGTTAACTAAGGGATTAAAAGCAGTGATTTTTTAGGGCTATGTTGTTAATATAGGAATCCTAGAATCTTTTCATGTACTTGATTAGTAGGAGTCATTTAATATGTTATGTGTTATTCTTTTCTTGTTTATCAATTTTGAATTCATACTATACTTATTTGTTTTGTGGTTGTTTAACCTTAGATATTTTTTTTATGAGAATACATTGATTAAACATGAATTATATGTTTGAGGCTTCTTTTGAAGCATATGTGACATAAATATGATAACAAAATTATTTGTGACTTTATGGATTTCTCTTTGAGGCTTCTTACAAAAGCATATGTGATATAGAGATCATTTGTAAAGACTAACAAGTAATAGAATGATGTTTGGATCATTTGTGGTGCTATTATTTGTTATACTTTTACGTCTTAAATTATGTCGGATGAATTATTAGTATCAATGATTATGAAAGGTCTTATACCAATAAAAGAAATATCAATCACCATAGGTTTCTTATTAATAATTTAGTATAGACCTGTTTCTCTTTATAGTGTGTTTTACAAAATATATTTGAGTTTATGTGTGGCCACATTTGCACCATGTTACAATCCAATTTTGAGATGACAATTAATGTTGCTTAAGTAGGAGAATATTATGATAAAACCTAATATTTATATGGGCTGCCATTAATTGCCTTGTGTAGGCTAATACATCAGTTTGATTAGTTGGGTCTATAATAAATGATCCATATGTATGGGCCTAAAACGCTTTAATTAAAAAGATGTAATTGACAATTAGTATAAGCCTTTTAAGTACAATAACAAGCCCGTGATGGGAGGACTTTACTTTATACATTATAACTTGGCTAAATCCCTTCCCCCCCTCTATTGATATAATATAAAATGTATAAGAATGTTTGTCCCATTGAAAACCATCTAAGAAAATAGAGAAAAGAAGGAAGACAAAAGTTATTAGGAAGATCTGAAACTTAGTGGACCAAAATCAAAAAGCATGATTACTAATTCAGGCATGTTCAATCTTATTAGGTGTTCTTCTTCATGTATGTGAATAAATTATTTTCTAACACCTCCAAGTTAAGGCTATAGTTATAATCTTTCAAAATTACATTTATCAGATGTTTTATAAATGGATCGTAAACAGTAAAAATGCTTGCAATGAAGTTATTCTATATATGTTTTTACTATATATATAAATTATAATACCATTTTATGATCTTAATCAACCTTCATTTTACCTTACTCCATTTAAATTATTGTTGTCTATCTCTCATTTCTCTCCTGTTTTCATCCAACAAGAGAACCCTCAAACTCTAACTTCAACCATTCTCACAACATCTATCAATCAAGTTGTTGATTCAGATTAATCTTCCTCTATTAACTTAAAGATTTTCAGGTACAACTTTTTCTTTTCTTTTTGTTGTTAATTGACTAATTTTCATAATCATATTATAAAACTCGGTTTTTTATTTGTATTTTTGTAACTGGAATTGGTTTTGTCTATATTGTCGTACGATTTTTATAACTGTTTTGTTCTCCAGCATCTTCTACGTATGATCGTTTTGGCTTTGCTTTATTTTAGGCCAAATGACTATGTCCTACCCAAGGTTTGATGAAATAACTATAGATTGTCACAAGTTTTATAAAAACCATTTTTTCACCTGCATGTTAAATCTGTTAAAAAAATATAGGCCAAAGGACTATTTCCCACGCATAGTTTGAGGCAGGGCCAAAGTCCCGCCCTCCAAGTTTTAAAAGCACAGTCTCCCACCCATGGAAACATTTTATAATTTTTATACTTAAATAACTAAAATGCCCTTTTAAAAAATAAATATTTATAATAAAATTATAAAATAATTTTTAAATATAAAAAAATTTTAAAAATTTTAAAAAATTTTAAAAATTTTAAAAAATTTTAAAAATTTTAAAAAATTTTAAAAATTTTAAAAAATTTTAAAAATTTTAAAAAATTTTAAAAAATTTTAAAAATTTTACAACAGCCACTGCCGCCAGTGCCGCAGCAGTGGCTGTCGCTGAAGAGGCCAAGTGGTCATTTCCGATTATTTGGTTTCAGGGGAGGTCAGATCTGGCCGCCTCCGCTAAAACTGAGACGACCAGATTTCACCGCCTCTACCGAACGGGAAGGCCAAATCTGGCCTCCCCTGAAACCAGGTGGCCGGTAAAGGCCACCTGGCCCCTTCAGCGGTGGCCACTGCCGTAGCACTGGCGATGGTGGCTGCTGCAAATTTTTTAAAATTTTTTAAAATTTTTAAAATTTTTTAATTTTTTCAAATTTTACATTTTTTATAAAATTTAATTTATTTTTTATAAAATTTTAATCCTGAAATGATAGTATTACCCTCTTAAATGTTACTGTTTTCTATTTTATTTAATATTAAATTGTTCCAGGTGTGGGAGACTGGGCTTTTGAAACTTGGAAGATGGGACTTTGTCCCCGCCTCAAACTATGGGTGGGAAATAGTCCTTTGGCCAAAAATATATTAAGCTCTTTTATAAAATTGTTGAGAAAACAAACCCTCAAGCTAAATAACACCTTTCCCAAAAATTTTAATAAATAACTTTTGTACCTTTAATTTGTAGCAAAAGTATAAAAAAAAAAAGTTGTCAACGATGTGAAATTGCATATTTGGAGGTGAGCTCCATTTTTGAAGTGAACTTAATTTTTGAAAGTGTTAGGGGTGTTAATGAAAATTTTTTGAGAGTTTTAGAAATTCAAAAAACTTTGGGTGTGTTATTGAAGTTTTAAAGAATTTAATATGTCTCTAATAATTTTAAAAATAAGAATTATATCCTAAAAAATTGAATATAATACAATAAATTAGAGGTGTAAATATTATGTTACAAAATTTTGGAACAGTAAATATATTTTGAAAATATATAGAATAAAAGGGGTAAAAATTAATTTATCTCTAATAAATTTAAAAAAAAAAACATTTACATAATTATAATATTGTTTATAATTCAATTAAAGAGCGATGTAATTATAATTTTTTAAATCTTAAAAAAATAATAGTTGTTAATTATATTTTGATTATAATATTTAAATAAAATAATATAAATATTTTTTAATTATTAAAATTAAATAAAAAATTAATTTCTTTAAACGTAGGGAGCGAAAATTATGGTCTTGTCAGACTATGGATAGAAATAAATCATTTGGCCTTCATTGCTTACTTTTTTATTGCTACGAGTAATACTACGCAGTCGCCTAGAAAAGGGTGGTTATGCATCCAACTCTTTTTAGATTATTCTTTTATTATGGTAGGGTGTTCTCTGGCATCTTTCAATATTTATGATTATTCTACAAATCATCCTCATCATATTTGGTTCTCAACGGAAACATACAAGAACAATTTGGATAGATGTCATTGTTTGGTTAGCATACTTGACAGGAGATTGGGTGGCAACACTTGCCCTTGGCACCCTTGCCCGCAGCCGAGGAGATTCTGTGGATAAATCTTCGCAATCAAATACAATGCTGCACGTATTTTGGGCACCTTTCCTTCTCTTGCACCTTGGTGGTGCTGACACTATCACAGCTTACTCGTTAGAAGATAATGAGTTGTGGTTGAGGCACGCACTTGAACTTGTAGTCCAAGTTGCAGTAGCATTTTACATCTTCATACCGTCTTGGAACAGCAATAGCGTCCTTAGATTTTTAGCCATTCCGGTGTTTGTCACCGGAATTATCAAGTATGGAGAAAGGACTCTGGTCCTTTGGTCTTCAAGCTCTAGCCATCTGAAAGATTCATTGCACTCCTCTCCTGATCCAGGTGAACCTGATGTGTATTTTTGTGGCCTGATGGAACAACAATCACCGGTCTCGTCAGCCAATTCAATGGCCATTAACATTCCAGATGAATCTTACGATCATCCAGGAAATATTGTTGAAGAATCAACTACAGTCGTAAATGAATCAGAAACGACAGCTACTGCCTCTACGGAGCTGCAGGGGCAGGAAAAAACAGTGGTGGAAGGTGACCTTATTGCCGAAGCTTTTTCATTATTCAAGAAATTTAGGTGTCTCTATGCCGATCTAATTCTTGACCATCAGGATCGAAAAGAAAGCTACACTCTCATCACTCGCAGTAAGTCGGCGGAACATGCCTTCAAATTGGTAGCTATTGAGCTTGGATTCATGTACGATGTGCTCTGCACCAAAGCAATTGCGATTTATAAATCCCCATTCGGTGTCTTTCTTCGCTGCATCTACCTGTTCTCCCACGTTTCTGTATCAGTTGCCGTCTTCATCACTATTGAAAAGCATGGATTTTCGTCTCCATAACTTGGATACTTCTACTTGGGTCTGTTATTCTAGAAGTTTATGCCTTGATCGTTCTTTTTTTTCCGATTGGACAAAACTTCAGTATCGTTTTATGTCCGGAGGCATAGTTTCTCCCAATCGCTGGAGGTGGTCAGGATCCATGGGTCAATACAACCTTCTAAGCTTTTGTCTTGCAGATTTCTCAGCCAAAACTAGAAAACTTCAGGAAGTCTTTGGCATCAAAGAAAAGTTAGAGAAGTACCTGTATTTGGAATGGAAAAATGTGGATGTCAATTTGCAAGAAATGATCTTCGATGAGGTGAAAAAGAACAGCAAAAAAATTGAAGATAATCTTTTCAATATCAAGTTATGCAAAGAACTGTTGGGCCACAGAGGTGATAATGCGCTTAGGCAAATGGGTAGTCTCGCTGAATTCCATTGGAGTACAATTGACGTAGAATTCGACCAGAGTCTTCTTCTTTGGCACATTGCTACGAGCCTTTGTTACTTTAAGGATTCATCTAACAATTTAGAAAATGAAATTCCACGAGAATGGAAAATTAGCAGATGTGTATTGGATTACATGTTGTATCTCTTAGTCGTACATCCGACCATGCTGCCGAAAGGGATTGGTGAGATAAGATATAGAGATACATGTGCCCAGGCCATGGAATTTTTCAGATTGAAAGAGTTTGGTAAGTCTACTAGTGAAAGTGAAGCATGCAAGGCACTGTTTAAAATGAAAACTGATGATGATGCTTTATTGGAAAAAGTGAAGCGGGGCCGAAGTCTATCAGTGCTATTTTACGGATGTAAATTAGCCCAGCAATTGCAACAGAAATTCCAGGATGATAATGCTAAAAAATGGGAGGTGATAAGTGAAGTTTGGATAGAACTGTCGGATATGCTGCAAATCATTGCGGATGGAAAGAACACGGGCAGAAACTTGCGAAAGGTGGAGAGCTACTCACTCATGTTTGCCTTCTGATGGCACATCTTGGCTTAAGCGAACAATATCAAATTCAACCGGAAAAATTTCCCGGAAGATCCATGACGCTCTGCCCGCCTCGCCCTAGGAAAAGTTTATTGCTGGCTGAAGCCAAAAGAAAAACTCTTGAAAGTTCCTTTAAAAATCATTTTTAATTTCATGTTTTCAGTCGAAAGTTGAGCTTCTTTAAACATTGTCAAGTTAGATTTTCTGCAACAAACTCAAATTCATGTCCAAGACCACCAAAATATAGAGAATTCTGAATTTAGAAGTACCTAGGTTTAAGGTTGGATTTCAGACGAATAGGCTCAGACTGTGTTTCAATAAGTAGAAATCGAATTAAGATTTGAGTTTTGAGTCAAACTAACTCAATTCAATGAGTCAGTAGACAAATTCATTTTCCTTAACAATTTTTCTTTTTCTCATACAATTATTTTTGTACTTTGATTCATTAAAAATTTAGTGATAAACATAAGCAGACTATGTTGAGCATCTATAATTTTCTATTTCCTTTTCCATTTTTATACAATTCTTAAAAGTAAACATACTCTTGCATTGAGAAAGCTGGAAATGCAGGAAAAACTTATGATTGCCGGTAAGCATAGCTTTTTCGATCTAAACGAGGATGTGATGGAAGGAGAAATTGGTTTGGAAAATTGAGCTGAATAATAATCACATTGTTTTAAGTTTCACTTTATCAGGATTGACAGTATTAAATGACTGTTCTAATCTGATTTTCAGTGTTTGGGTGGCGAGAAACAACATGAAATTTTCCCATGGAAAAGTAAAGGAGTCTACAAATATCTAAAAGTTTGAGGAGGATTTTCTTCTTGATTTTACTTTGGAATGCAGTGTAAGTCGAGCAAAGGAAAGAATAGCTAAAGGAGAAAAAGGAAATGGATCAAATACCGTCCTCCACAAGAAGCTATCTTCTTTAATTTGCTGCACAAGAATTTCAGGTGGACTTTTCCTCTCCTCTTTCTTGTTGAATGAGTTATGCCATTATTGAATTGATTTTGAAAGATAACAGTCGATACAATAAGACCTCTTTGTTAACTACTGATTTGCATTAACTTCATAAAACCACATATTTTATAACATTTTCAGATCGATACTTGCAGTTTGATTTTGAGGAGAAGAAGATGACCATACTAGCAATTTCAGAAGAAGTCTTGAGATTTTGGAATGGGTGGGAAGTTCGGTCATTAGTTTTACTGAGTCTTTTTCTACAAATCATCCTCATCATATTTGGTTCTCAACGGAAACATACAAGTACAATTTGGATAAATGTCATTGTTTGGTTAGCGTACTTGACAGCAGATTGGGTAGCAACACTTGCCCTTGGCACCCTTGCCCGCAGCCGAGGAGATTCTGAGGATAAATCTTCGCAATCAAATAAAGTGCTGCATGCATTTTGGGCACCTTTCCTTCTCTTGCACCTTGGTGGTCCTGACACTATCACAGCTTACTCTTTAGAAGATAATGAGTTGTGGTTAAGGCACGCACTTGAGCTTGTAGTCCAAGTTGCAGTAGCATTTTACATCTTCATACCGTCTTGGAACAGCAATAGCGTCCTTAGATTTTTAGCCATTCCGGTGTTTGTCACCGGAATTATCAAGTATGGAGAAAGGACTCTGGTCCTTTGGTCTTTAAGCTCCAGCCATCTGAAAGATTCATCGCGCTCCTCTCCCCATCCAGGTGGACCTGTTAAGTATTTTGTTGAACTGATGACACAATCACCGGTCTCGTCAGCCAATTCAACGGTGGTTAACATTCCAGATGAATCTTACGATCATCCAGGAGATATTGTTGAAGAATCAACTACAGTCGTAAATGAATCAGAAATGACAGCTACTACCTCTACGGAGCTGCAGGGGCAGGAAATAACTGTGGTGGAAGGTGACCTTATTGCTGAAGCTTTTTCATTATTCACGAAATTTAGGTGTCTCTATGCCGATCTAATTCTTGACCATCGGGATCGAAAAGAAAGCTACACTCTCATCACTCACAGTAAGTCGGCGGAGCATGCCTTCAAATTGGTAGCTATTGCGCTTGGATTCATGTACGATGTGCTCTACACCAAAGCAATTGCGATATATAAATCCCTATTCGGTGTCTTTCTTCGCTGCATCTACCTGTTCTCCCACGTTTCTGTATCAGTTGCCGTCTTCATCACTATTGAAAAGCATGGATTTTCGCGAATCGACACCTCCATAACTTGGATACTTCTACTTGGGTCTGTTATTCTAGAAGTTTATGCCTTGATCGTTCTTTTTTTTTCCGATTGGACAAAACTTCAGTATCGTTTTATGTCCGGAGGCATATTTTCTCCCAATCGCTGGAGGTGGTCAGGATCCATGGGTCAATACAACCTTCTAAGCTTTTGTCTTGCAGATTTCTCAGCCAAAACTAGAAAACTTCAGGAAGTCTTTGGCATCAAAGAAAAGTTAGAGAAGTACCTGTATTTGGAATGGAAAAATGTGGATGTCAATTTGCAAGAAATGATCTTCGATGAGGTGAAAAAGAACAGCAAAAAAATCAAAGATAATCTTTTCAATATCAAGTTATGCAAAAAACTGTTGGGCCACAGAGGTGATAATGCGCTTAGGCAAATGGGTAGTCTCGCTGAATTCCAATGGAGTACAATCGACGTAGAATTCGATCACAGTCTTCTTCTTTGGCACATTGCTCCGAGTCTTTGTTACTTTAAGGATTCATCTAACAATTTAGAAAATGAAATTCCACGAGAATGAAAAATTAGCAGATGTGTATCGGATTGCATGTTGTATCTCTTAGTCGTACGTCCGACCATGCTGCCGAAAGGGATTGGTGAGATAAGATATAAAGATACATGTGCCTAGGCCATGGAATTTTTCAGATTGAAAGAGTTTGGTAAGTCTACTAGTGAAAGTGAAGCATGCAAGGCACTGTTTGAATTGAAAACTGATGATGATGCTTTATTGGAAAAAGTCAAGGGGGCCGAAGTCTATCAGTGCTATTTTACGGATGTAAATTAGCCCAGCATTTGCAACAGAAATTCCAGGATGATAATGCTAAAAAAATGGGAGGTGATAAGCAAAGTTTGGATAGAAATGTTGGGATATGCTGCAAATCATTGCGGATGGAAAGAACACGGCCAGAAACTTGCCAAAGGTGGAGAGCTACTTACTCATGTTTGCCTTCTGATGGCACATCTTGGCTTAAGCGAACAATATCAAATTCAACCGCAAGAAATTCCCCGAAGATTCCTTATGGTCTACATGCATCACCGTGGGAAAAATTCTCCATGTTTCATTAATTACAAGCCATGCCGCTTTTCTTTAAATAAAGGAATCATGTTTCCTTAACTTTGTAACTTATATATCTTCCATTATTTGAATCAAATTGAAACCAAATTTGGTAAGTGGGTCTAATTCTCCTTGATGAACATGGGTTGGGCTAGGATAGCTCAATGTGAGCTCTTCTTGGACCACCTTATTGTCTTGGGTCATTTGCTTGCATGTTTGATTGACTTGGACCATAGACTTCATATCTTGAACTCCTTTGGCTTTTGATTTCATTACATAAACATGAAGAAGTGTAGGGCTGCTAGAATGGGCTGGGATCACATCAGTTTTTGTGGAAATTTTGATGTTGAATAAAATTCAAAAAGCGTATCGAAGAAGAATGTGAATCGTTCAATGGATTCGTTCTTGTCATATTACACTTCCGCTTTCCGTTGTTTGTGATATATGGACTCGTCGATGTTCGTTTTTTGTTTTTGAGTTTAACAGTTTTTTTGTGGTCATTTCGGTTTTTACGTTGGCTTTACTTTGTGATATAGCCCTGGTTTCTGTCATCTTTTTTTTTTTTTTTTTTTTTAAGTTTTTTGTGATATAATGAAATGATAATTATAATATCATCTTTTCGAGTCAACTAGATATAAGCATGCCAAAAGAAAATAGAAAACCTTGGCAAAATTGGCACCTCATATATGTCAATTTATGCGTAGAGATCTGACAGTACTCAATTTAATACAAATATAACCTCACATATTTATAGAAAAATATGTTATAAACGTCATTACATGCCACAAATATCAAATAAAACTGAATCATTACAAGGTTCTTAAAAAATTGTTGACAAACCCAACAATAACCGTTAACATAAAAAAGTTTCACAGTTGCTTGTTAAAAACTTAGTTCCTTCACCCCCATCAATCATTTTGTTTAATATGGATCGTGTTACTTTTATTTTTATTTTTTTTTAAACTGATTCATTTGCATTTTCAATGTGACTTGATTTCAGTTTGCAGTAAGTAGCCAAAAAATGTAGTTAGTTTTTTTTAGTGAATTTTGCTTAATTATTGGTGATTTTTCTATATTAGGCTGAATTTGAGTTAAAAATTAATGGATTCTGCAACTGGTAGGGAAAGTTCTGCAACCGTGGGTTCCACAAAAAGAAACGTTGACGAAGACCAAAACCCACTATAGAAATAAGTCATAAAAATTGAGAAACTTGGGGAGGCAGAAGGTACATGCAAATGGGTTTGTAAATTTTGTCATCAATCTCTCAGTTAGCAAAATGTGGAAGTTGTAGAATATCTAATTCTTCCTTGCGTCATGTTTTTGTTCCAAGAAAGTGTCGTTCTTCCCTTCAATCAAGGCTCCAGCTTGAACCACAAAATTTGAACTTTGAACTGTTGTGGGGGACATGGTTGACTTACACTTGACCCAGTTGTATCACAATAATATTGCAGCGAAGTTGACCCCCAAAATTAACGAGTCCATATATTATAAAATAATACATCTCCATCAGCTGGCTGTAAAGTTCAAGGAAGTTCATCACCTATCGCGCTATCCGCAGCAGGATAAAGTTCTCCTCAGTCACAGCCGTCGTATCATGCTACAGGAACAACAACCCTTGTAAGAATCTTCAAAGCAATCTCAACCCAAAGTCAGTCTAATGCTGCAATCGGGCAATCTTTTTAAGATGCTCTGGACCCTACATACACATAAAGTCCGGCATGAACATGCAGACAGTTTTAATCTTCAAAATGTTGTTTTGTGTATGACTTTTGTCTAGATTGGACAATGCCTTCAAGGAAAGGTAACACGAGCTTTGAAAATTTATACAAAATGTTAAGAAATATGCGGCCCAGCTCTCGTCCAAATTACACGGCTTACTAGCGAAAATATTTTGGTACGTTACAAAGGGTCCATATATATATATATATATAAACATATCAATGATGTGATAGTAAAACTCAAATTCATGTAATACATAGTATCTTTTTACTAATTTCCTTATATTATTCTCTATAATTTCTTTTTCATTATCTTCTTCACACACTTGAACTAATTTATTATTTATTTTTGAAAATTTTGTGGTTGCTTTTCTGGTGGTTTGGTTTTGAGTACAGGAATGACAGATTTGAAAGCTAGAAGAGCCACGTTTGTCGGGTAACTTTCAGATCTGGTGCAAATTCAACTTATGCAGTGTTAATTTAGTGATAATTTAGTCAAATTTTTTATTTTTTATATATATTTTCAGAGAAAAAGCAAATTTTTAATGAAGAAACCATTTTCTATGAAGTATGATTCATTGATAGCTGAAAAAATTAGACTCAGCATCAGAATTTTGAGAGCAAAGAGTTAGTCTTGTTATCTTAGGACACCTTATATCTAATTCCGAACTGTGAGTAATAGAACTCTATTTTTGCCAAAAAGTTAGAAGAAGATTAGAAATGGAAAGTATATGTTTCTTTTATTATTAAGAATGCAGCTTGCATGTTGAAAATGTTGACTTTTCTGATAATTATTGTAAGGGAACAATTCTCTATTAATATAGAGAATTCTGAATTTTAGAAGTACCTAGGTTTTAGGGTTTTGATACGAATAGGCTCGGACTCAGTTTGAATGAGTAGAAATCAAGTTGGGAATTGAGTTTGAGTTGAACTGACTTGAATTCAATGAGTTGTTGACCAATTCATTTTCTTTAATAATTTTTCTTTTTTTCACACAATTCTTTTTGTACTTTGATCCATTAAAAATTTAATGATAAACATAAGCAGACTATGTTGAGCATCTATAATTTTCTATTTCCTTTTCCATTTTAATGCAATTCTTAAATGTAAACATAATCTTACATTGAGAAAGCTCAAAATGCAGGAAAAACTTATGATTGCCAGTAAGCATAGCTTTTTCAATCTAAACAAAGGATGTGATAGAAGGAGAAATTGGTCTGGAAAATTGAGCTGAAGAGTAGCCACATTGTTTTAACTTTCACTTAATCAGGATTGACAGCATTAAATGATATTTCTAATCTGATGATCACTGTTTGGTTGGCGGGAAACAACTTGAAATTTTCCGATGGAAAAAGAAAGGAGTCTACAAATATCTAAAAAGTTGAGGAGGATTTTCTTCTTGACGTTTCTTTGGAATGCAATGTAAGTCAGGCAAAGGAAAGGATAGCCAAAAGAAAAAAAGGAAATGGATCAAACACCATCCGCTAGAGGAAGTTATCTTCTTTAATTTGCTGCACAAGAATTTCAGGTGGAAATTTCCTCTCCTCTCTCTTGTTGAATGAGTTATGCCATTATTGATTTGATTTTGAGAGATAACAGTCTATACAATAAGACCATTTACATTAACTGCTGATTTACATTAACTTCATAAAACCACCTATTTTATAACATTTTCAGATCGAAACTTGCAGTTTGATTTTGAGGAAAAGAAGATGACCATACTAGCATTTTTAGAAGAAGTCCTGAGATTTTGGAACGGGTGACAAGTTCAAGCATTAGTTCTACTAAGTCTTATTCTACAAATCATCCTCATCATATTTGGTTCTCAACGGAAACATACAAGAACAATTTGGATAGATGTCATTGTTTGGTCAGCATACTTGACAGCAGATTGGGTGGCAACACTTGCCCTTGGCACCCTTGCCCGCAGCCGAGGAGATTCTGAGGATAAATCTTCGCAATCAAATACAATGCTACACATATTTTGGGCACCTTTCCTTCTCTTCCACCTTGGTGGTGCTGACACTATCACAGCTTACTCGTTAGAAGATAATGAGTTGTGGTTGAGGCACGCACTTGAACTTGTAGTCCAAGTTGCGGTAGCATTTTACATCTTCATACCGTCTTGGAACAGCAATAGCGACCTTAGATTTTTAGCCATTCCGGTTTTTGTCACCGGAATTATCAAGTATGGAGAAAGGACTCTGGTCCTTTGGTCTTCAAGCTCCAGGCATCTGATAGATTCATTGCGCTCCTCTCCCAATCCAGGTAGACCTGCTGAGTATTTTCCTGAACCGATGAAACGTTCCAATTCAACGGTGGTTAACGTTCCAGATGAATCTTGTAAGGATCCAGGAATACCAGTGGCGGAAGGTGACCTTATTGCTGAAGCTTTTAAATTATTCACGAAATTTAGGTGTCTCTATGCCGATCTAATTCTTGACCGTCGGGATCGAAAAGAAAGCTACACTCTCATCACTCACAATAAGTCGGCGGAACATGCCTTCGAATTGGTAGCTATTGAGCTTGGATTCATGTACGATGTGCTCTACACCAAAGCGATTGCGATTCATAAATTCCCATTCGGTGTCGTTCTTCGCTTCATCTGCCTCTTCTCCCACGTTTCTGTATCAGTTGCCGTCTTCATCACTATTGAAAAGCATGGATTACCGCGAATCGACATCCCCATAACTTGGATACTTCTACTTGGGTCTGTTATTCTAGAAGTTTATGCCTTGATCGTTCTTTTTTTTTCCGATTGGACGAAAGTTTGGTTGGGCAAATATCATTTTATGTCCGGAGGCATATGTTCTTCCAATCGCTGGAGGTGGTCAGGATCCATGGGTCAATACAACCTTCTAAGCTTTTGTCTTGCAGATTTATCAGCCAAAACTAGAAAACTTCAGGAAGTCTTTGGCATCAAAGAAAAGTTAGAGAAGTACCGGTATTTGGAATGGAAAAATGTGGATGCCAATTTGCAAAAAATGATCTTCGATGAGGTGAAAAAGAACAGCAAAAAAATCGAAGATAATCCTTTCGATATCAAGTTATGCAAAAAATTGTTGGGCCACAGAGGTGATAATGCGCTTGAGCAAATGGGTTGTCTCGACGAATTCAAATGGAGTACAATCGACGTAGAATTCGATCACAGTCTTCTTCTTTGGCACATTGCTACGAGTCTTTGTTACTTGAAGGATTCATCCAACATTGAAGAAAATGAAATTCCACGAGAATGGAAAATTAGCAGATGTGTATCGGATTACATGTTGTATCTCTTAGTCGTACGCCCGACCATGCTGCCGAAAGGGATTGGTGAGATAAGATATAGAGATACATGTGCCCAGGCCATGGAATTTTTCAGATTGAAAGAGTTTGGTAAGTCTACTAGTGAAAGTGAAGCATGCAAGGCACTGTTTGAATTGAAAACTGATGATGATGCTTTATTGGAAAAAGTCAAGGGGGAGCCCGGAAGTCTATCAGTGCTATTTTACGGATGTAAATTAGCCCAGCAATTGCAACAGAAATTCCAGGATGATAATGCTAAAAAATGGGAGGTGATAAGTAAAGTTTGGATAGAAATGTTGGGATATGCTGCAAATCATTGCGGATGGAAAGAACACGGCCAGAAACTTGCCAAAGGTGGAGAGCTACTCACTCATGTTTGCCTTCTGATGGCACATCTTGGCTTAAGTGAACAATATCAAATTCAACCGCAAGAAATTAACCTAGGACCGTTTGATATGCTTCAGTCTATGCTGGATTGGTTGCGTCTCGGAGGGCCCGGAAAAGCGTTTAATAAAATTCGAAATGCGTTTCGAAGAAGAATATGAGTCGTTCGACGTACTCGTTCTTGTCATATTACACTTCAGCTTTTCTATTGTTTGTGATATATGGACTCGTCGATGTTCGTTTTTCGTTTTTGAGTAACAGTTTTTCTGTGGTCATTTCGGTTTTTATGTTGGCTTTACTTCGTGATATAGCCCTGGCTTCTGTCGTGTTTTGAGTTTTTGTGATATGCTGAGTTGATATTTATAATAGGACAAGCGATGTATTTTCACTAAGCTTTCTTTAAATCACAAACTTTTGTTCCATACAAGTTTAAAAAAGTAATCTTTTTAATTAAAATTTAAAAATAAATATTAAAAAAATAAATTTAAAATAAAATAGTATTAAATTAATAATTAAAATTAATAAATTAATTAAAATTAATAAAAACTTAGTTCCTTCCCATCAATCATTTTGTCCTATATGAATGGTGTTATTATTATTATTATTTTTGTTTTAAACTCATTCATTTATTTTTTCAACGTGATTTTCTATCAGTATGAAGAAAGCATGCCAAGAAGAGTTTTCGGTGATTTGATTGATTCTTTTTTTCTTTTTCTTTTTTTTTTTCAGTGAATTTTGTTGAATTATTGGTGATTTTTTTTATATTAGGATGAATTTGAGTTAGTAATTAATGGATTCTACAACTAGTAGAGAAAGTTCTAGTTCTAGTTCTAGTTTACAAACCAGCCCTCCAATAGGTTAGATTTCACTAATACGCATTTCTCGAACATAGAAAACAATTTACCAAATCGTAAACATTTCTCGAACATAAGGGTTTGCCTTTTAATGTTGCAAGGAATCCATATTATGTAAGTTCTTTTCATTCGCAGCTAATCATCCACTAGGTGGTTATCTGCCTCCTGGGTATAATAAATTAAGAACTACGTCACTTCGGCAAGAGAAAGCCAATGTCGAGAGGTTGTTAGAACCCATTAAAAGCATCTGGATGGAAAAAGCGGTTAGTATTGTTAGTGACGGATGGAGTGACCTACAAAGAAGGTTGTTGATCAATTTTATGGTTGTTCCTTAATCTAGCCCAATGTTCATTAAAGTTGTTAACTGTTCGGGTGAAGTTAAGAGTAAACATTTTATTACCAATACGTTGAAAGAGACACTACAACAATTATGGTTTTTAATAGCCTTTTTCCTTTTTTTACTTTTAGTGGTGTTTTAAAATACTGCAAATTTTTATATCGGCTTTTAACTATACACCGCTAAAATGTACGTCAGTATAATTTTTATTGGTATTAATAAAAAAGCTGGTTAATGTCAATAAAACCACAAGTAAATTGTTGATATATATTGACATTTTTTTTGGACATTTATCGACGTCTATAAGCGTCGGTAAAAGGCCTTTGCCTGCCAATAAAAATGTCCCTACTATGGTTCGCATATAAGTTTTCAACATTTATACGATATTTACCAGTATTTTTTAGACTTTTAACAGCGTTTTTTAGTTTTCCCGACACCATTCACGCATATTTTTATAAAACTTAATTAACTTTTACTAACATTTTTGTGAATTATATTGGTGTTGGTTGAAACTTCTTCAAAAACATTTTAGTGGGCTTTTTTTCTTTCATTGGCGTTCTTCCAAGGGCTTTTAACAACATTTTTTATAGCTTATAGTGGCGTTTTTCTTTTTCAATGGCTTTTTTGTTTTAATTATTGGTTTTTTTTCTTTTATTATTTGTCTTCATTAAATATTTCTTGTGCACGATTTAGTAAATATACAATAATCAAAACAATATTATTAAAAATACACTAACATAAAACTCAAAAATACTATAATATATTAATTCAATAATATTAAATCCAATAATACATTTAAGAATATACACTAATCTATTTGAGAATATATTAATTAAATATTTCATACAATTAAAGTACTAATATAAAACTCAACATAAATGTACATAACATTCAATAACATAACACTCAAGATATTTAAAGTCAAAACTTGTAAGAAACTGTAAAGAAGCTTGCTAGATATATGGAGTCAAAATTCTAATATTCTTATTTGAAAAAAATTATGCATGTGAAAAGAATGAAATATAAAATAATAAACAACTCATAACTAATAAAGTCAAACACAATAATCAACCAATATCAATATTCAATCTCATATTAAAAATATTTAAAATACGAATTAAAAGAAGTGTATAAATATGAAAAAAAACAAAATACAAGCATTTAAATCCAACAATGTACTTGCAATTAAAATTTCAAGTGCGTTAGATCAATTTAATTATATAAGTTTAAATACTCAACTCAAAATGATACTTGAATACATAACATTCAACAGTACTTGTTAGATCAACCATTCTACAACATATCTTTCATCCATCAATATGCTTTCATAAACCATCATCTGTGTTCAAGATTTGTAAACCATTTTATCCAAGTCAAACATTGAAAGTTGACATGCAAACATAATCATTGCCATACCATAACATGGGAAGAGGAAGGTGTGCACAATAAAGAAAACTGATCAATAATGAAAGCCCTTTTCTTGTATTTTTAGTGGTGAAATTTTCATAAAAATCACCTCAAGTTTCTGGCATCAAAACAAGCCCTAAAACCATGCCATTTCATGCACAATCCATGCCACATTCAACCTAAATTCTATCTACTGCAAGTGTAGCTGAAAGTAAGCTCAAATCTCCAACAACCAACCTCCCAAAATCATCAAACAACAACCAAGAAAGGCAGAAAAATGAAGCTAAAATGTTACAAGAAAACAAACCTCAAGCATAAAGGAATCTGTTGAACCCTTAGTGTTTTGATGATTCCGAAAATATGTTAAAATTTATGAAATGACCAAATTACCCCTGGCATGAACTTGGTTCATGACCAAAATCGAGCCGAAAAGCTGTTTTGCGGGAACACCTATGCACACTGAGCAATTGAAGACACACACGCCCGTGTATTGTAATGTTAAGGCTGCACGCGCCCATGTTGAGCACAAGAGAAGATACAACAACACACGCCCGTGTTTAAAGGCCATACACGCCAGTGCATGGAAATATTGAAGACACACGCCCGTGTGTAGAATGACACACAGCCGTGTGTCAAGGAAAAAGCACACACACGACCGTGTGATGGAAGGACACAACCGTGTGTCAAAGAAGGATGAAACACATGGTCGTGTAGCCCAAAACACATGCCCGTGTGCAAGGCCAAAATACGCCCGTGTGCTTCCCGTGCGTTGATCGTGCGTGCGCCCGTGCTAGCTTCTGGAATCTGAAAGCAAATGGAAGGAAAATGACACACGCCCGTGTGTTGCAAATATGCACGCTCATGCTAGCACAAAAATGACCGTTGGAAATGCAGAAAAATGGAAGCACGACCATGCAAGAAACTCTCCAACGGCTCTCAAATCAACAGTAACGGCTAGATTCTTCCATTTCCTATAAATTGAAGCTGATTTGAAGATGCAAGGGTTAGAGAATTAGGCTTAAGACTTCCATTCTTTCATTCTCTAAACTTTTCTCCATTGTTCTCTCACAAAAGCACATTTGTAAACCTTTAGAGAGAAACCTTGAGAGCATATTGCATATTAGCCTTGTGAGGCAAATTGCTTGTAATATTCCACAAACCCTTGGGCGTAATCCCGTGAAACTAGTGTGGGGCGTAATCCCTGTTAAAACTAAGTTAAGGGCACAATCCCTTGTATCAAAACTAGTGTGAAGGGTGAAATTCCCTTGTTGAAAAAAACTATTGTAACTTTGGGTTAAAGTTAGTGGAAGGAAATCTTCAAGCGGGGTTGCTTGGAGTAATGGACATAGGAGGCGTGGAGAAACTCCGAACCACTATAAATCGGCTGAGCATTTCTTTTCCCTTACTCTCTTTAAATTTGTGTTTATATTATCTATTTGCTTGGTTGTGTTTAATTTGAAGTATATGCATATTTGAGTTGGTAGAATAGGAAAAAGTTTTCGAACTTGATAAATTTTTAATTAACCTATTCACTCCCCCTCTAGGTTATTTGCCATATTGTTTTTGGGGTTTTACAATTGGTATCAGAGCTTGAGCTCTTGTTTTTGAAAATCTAACGATTTTTATAGTTTAAGATCAGTTTTCAAAACTTAAATGGCAAATATTTTTCAAAAACCGTTTTTCGAAGAAGGGGGTAGTTCAAATAGGCCACCCTTATTTTGTGGTATAAATTACGGTCAATGGAAAATTCATATGAAATTTCTTGTTCAATCCATTGACTATAAACTTTGGAAAATTATTGATAAGGGTGATTTTGTCCCTATTAATCCAAATACAAATTTACCCAAGAATGAATTTAAATTTAATGAAAATGATGAAAAATTGATGAGTTTAAATTCAAGGGCATTAAATATGTTGTTTTGTGCTTTAGATACCACGGAATTTAACCGTGTTTCTTCTTGTGAAACAACACATGAAGCTTGGATGATCCTCCAAATGACTCATGAAGGTACAAGCCAAGTGAGGGAGTCCAAGGTGGAGATGCTTTTCCGTGAGTACGAATTGTTCGAAATGAAGAAAGATGAAAACCTCATGGAGATGTATAAATGCTTCTCAAACCTAGTAAATGAATTGAGAGGATTGGAAAAGAGGTTTGAGAATGTTGAGTTGGTCAAGAAGGTGCTACGGTCATTGTCGGAAGCTTGAAGTAAGAAGGTGATGGCAATTGAAGAATCGAAGGACTAGACCAACATGGGCATGGACGAATTGATCGGGAGTCTCCTAACTCACGAAATGAAATGGATGCCCAAAAAGGAGGAGAAAAAGAAGAATATCGCACTCAAGGTTAAGGAGGATTCAAGTAAAGATGAAGAAAACTCAACCGGAGAGGAGAGTTCGATGGATGAAGAGGATTTGAAGATGCTCTCCAAGAAATTCAGCAAGTTCTTTTCAAAAGGGAAGAAGAAAAAGAAAGAAAAAGTGGTGACTTGCTACGAGTGCGGAAAGGAAGGGCATTATCGATAAGAATGCCCTAAAGCGAAAAAGAAACATTCGAAAAAGAAACATTCGAAAAAGAAGATGCTTGCAGTATTAAGCAAGGAGGATTCAAACGATGAAGATGAAGATGAACGAATCTCTTTGTGCTTTTACACCGAAAACAAAAACTGAAGAAGTGGTGTATAAGTAAAGGTTGAAGCACAACACATATTCAGGTAAGTTATTCTATACATGTTCAATTATGTGTTTTGAATGATAATTGTGTTAATATGAAAATGTGGTTGGTGAATATGTGCTGATTTATATGTTTGTATGATGTGCTTGATAATTTATGTGTCTGCTCTGAATTCAAATCGAATCGATTCGAAAATATTTTCAAAATCGGTCAATATCAGAATTCACATATTAATGATCCTCTTAGTTGATCAAAATGAGCAAAAATCATATTTTGTTGTGTTTTGATTAATTCTGAATTTCGGCATTGCATAACAAATTTTTTTTCCAGATCACATGACTGTGTATCATCTGTACACGACCGTGCTTCACCAGCACACGGTCGTGCTATAAAATACACGCTTGTATTTTTTTAAAAAAACGTTGAAACACGCCCGTGTGCGAGAAGCCACACGACCGTGTTCATTTACGCATTATGCAGCACACACGCCCGTGTGTTTGAGAGACACACGACCGTGTGTATTTGGGGATCCAGACACACGCTCGTGTGTTCGAAAAACACACGCCCGTGTGTCCGCTGCTATATAAGAAAATCAACCCTTTTTCTTCTCATTTCACGCAAATTTCAAACCCTAGCCGCCCTTTTGCCGAAAATCTCTCAATTATTTCTCAAAAATCACTCATTTTTCATCATATTTCTCACATACATTTGGTTTCTAACAATATTTCATCAAGTTCTCTTGCATTCCCATACGATTTCATATCAATTTTGGCATCAAATCCATCAAATCATTTTCATTTCAAAGCCAATCTCAAAAATGCCTCCAAGAATGAAGAATGAGAACAAAAGATCGAATGAAGGGTCGTATGGAATTTTTTTTCAAAATAAAGAGCAAAAGGCATGCCTCAATCGACTTTTGGAAAAATCAATTTATGTTGGAAGATGCTTAGATTTATCAATTTTGAGAGAAATTAGGATTTTGGAGGAAGTAATGGTTTTAGTTAGAGCTTTGAAATTGGATAAATTATTTTTGATGAGATGTAATGCTTATGAAGGATTAGTTTATGAGTTTTACAGTTCGTTACAATTATCAAAAGATCCTAGGGGAACGATTTTAGATTATACTATGAAATTCTGATTAGGAAATTTAAATTGGACTGTAAAACCGAAAGAATTAGCGAGTTGGTTAGAATGTAATTGTGAAGGAATTCTCGATATGCCTGGAGGGCATAGTTCACAGGCATCCTAGATTCATTGTACTGGAACCGATTTTTATCATGCGCATAAAGCCAAGGCATCGACTATGCGGAGTTTAAGCCTAAAAATTTTTCATCAGATGATTACTTACACATTAAATGCTAGAACAAATACTAATGGACATGTAAGTGTGAGAGATCTAGCATTGATGGAAGCCGCATTGGAATACACTCAAGTGGATGTAGCTCGGTGGTTAATTGGGAAATTAAATGACATTCAAGAAAATATAGATAAACCCCGAGTACCGATAGACTTTGGGATGTTTATTTCATTTTTTGCTGAGAAGCTTGGATTAGATTTATCAGAATATGAGCATCAAGTCATTCCCTTCACAGACATCCACTACCTTGGTGCTGATGCCCTGTTCAGAATGAAAATAATTGAAAAAGACGGTTCAGAGGGATGGAGACTAGTTGATACTATTGGAGAGACTGAACCTTCTGTAACTCCTTCAGGTGCCCCATCGCATGCAATCGAATCCAGTTGAAGAAGAGGGAAAAGGACTCGAGTGGATCAAGGAATGGAATCATTTGAAACTTTTCAAGGACAAGCCTTAGAGCATTTCAACTTCATAAGCCAAGAGATAGTCGGCATGAGAAACAGAATGGGACGTCTTGAAGACCGAGTGAGTGGAATAGAAAGTCAGTTACAAGCTATTAATTCTCGGTTTCCATCCGTATCAGTACAAGATGATGATGATGCCCCTCCACTAGCTCAAGATTGAAAAACAACATCCTTCATATGCATTCATTCATGCATCATTTGCATATTTAAATTTTTTTTTTAGGAACATTTTTTAATTGTATTGACTTTAACATTATATTGATAATGCTTAATTGATAATAAATTTTTTGTTATAATGACTTGTTATTGTTTTTATTGTTGATGTTTAGGTGCTTAATTGTTGATGTTGGTGAATTGTTGATGTTGGTGATTATTATTGATATTTTGGGAGTGTATGTTTCTTTGTTATGTTTGGGAAATATCTAAAAAACAGAGGAGACTCTGTCAAAATTTTTTTGATTTATGACAAAAAGGGGGAGAACTAGGGTTAAAATCAATTGTTAAAATCAAATAAAAACTTTTATATATGCATAGAGATAGGGGGAGTAATGAAAACTTTTAATTGAATAGAGAAAGGGGGAGTAATGAAAACCTTTATATGCATAGAGATAGGGGGAGTGCTAAAAGAACAATAAAAGTTTTAATTGAATATGCTTTATTGAAAATTTTAACATATTTTGTCATCAATCAAAAAGGGGGAGATTATTGAACCCTTAGTGTTTTGATGATTCCGAAAATATGTTAAAATTTATGAAATGACCAAATTACCCCTGGCATGAACTTGGTTCATGACCAAAATCGGGCCGAAAAGTTGTTTTGCAAGAACACCTATGCACACTGAGCAATTGAAGACACACACGGCAGTGTATTGAGTCGCACACGCCCGTGTTGAGCACAAGAGAAGATACAAGCAACACACGCCCGTGTTTAAAGGCCATACACGCTCGTGCATGGAAATATTGAAGACACACGCCCGTGTGTAGAATGACACACAGCCGTGTGTCAAGGAAAAAGCACACACACGACCGTGTGCTGGAAGGACACAGTCGTGTGTCAAAGAAGGATGAACCACACAGTCGTGTAGCCCAAAACAGACTCCCGTGTGCAAGGCCAACATGTGCCCGTGTGCTTCCCGTGCGTTGATCGTGCGTGCGCCCATGCTAGCTTCTGGAATCTGAAAGCAAATGGAAGGAAAATGACACACGCCCGTGTGTTGCAAATATGCACGCCCGTGCTAGCACAAAAATGACTATTGGAAATGCAGAAAAAAGGAAGCACGACCGTGCAAGAAAAGTGACACGTCTGTGCAGTTTTCCAAAAACTCTCCAACGGCTCTCAAATCAGCAGTAACGGCTAGATTCTTCCATTTCCTATAAATTGGAGCTGATTTGAAGATGCAAGGTTAGAGAATTAGGCTTAAGACTTTCATTCTTTCATTCTCTAAACTCTTCTCCATTGTTCTCTCACAAAAGCACATTTCTAAACCTTTAGAGAGAAACCTTGAGAGCATATTTCATATTAGCCTTGTGAGGCGAATTTCTTGTAATATTCCACAAACCCTTGGTAGCAATCCCGTGAAACTAGTATGGGGCGTAATCCCTATTAAAACTAAGTTAAGGGCGCAATCCCTTGTATCAAAACTAGTGTGAAGGGCGAAATTCCCTTATTAAAAAAAACTATTATAACTTTGGGTTAAAGTTAGTGGAAGGAAATCTTCAAGCGGGGTTGCTTGAAGTAGTGGACGTAAGAGGCGTGGAGAAGCTCCGAACCACTATAAATCGGCTGAGCATTTCTTTTCTCTTACTCTCTTTAAATTTGTGTTTATATTATCTATTTGCTTGGTTGTGTTTAATTTGAAGTATATGCATATTTGAATTGGTAGAATAGGAAAAAGTTTTCGAACTTGATAAATTTTTAATTAACCTATTCAAACCCCCCCCCCCCCTCTAGGTTATTTGCCATATTGTTTTTGGGGTTTTACAGAATCCTCCACCAACTTGAAGGTGAACCAAGGATAAAAGAAATTCCACCACCAAGGTTTTTCCTTATTGCAATGGAAATTTGGATAAAGGAAAATATGAGTTCACATGAGCTACCAAAGCATCATGGAATTCAAAGAAAAAAGCATAAAACTTCTCTAATTTTTCAATTCATCAAAAGCTTTATTTACAATGAAAATATTGTCTTTTATAGACATACATAAACCATAGTTAAAATCTAACTAACCTTAGTTAACTTAAACACAATTTAAATGAAATAAAAGAAAATATAAAAATACAAATTATATCATAATTTGCATGCTTGTATCTTCATGTAAGTTTTCCTTTATTAAATTGGCCTTGATTCGAATATTTGATTTGAGTATTTGATTTGAAATAATTATTTGAATTCGATCTGAAGAGTCGTTGGCATTTGAATATGTGTTGAAAGTCATTAGGAACTAAAAATCTTCAAGGAGAATGCATTGGGGAAGCTCTGGAAGGCAAATCATGCAAAATAGTTGGAAACAAGAGCAAAATCCAAGAAGTGTGGTAGAATCTAGGTGTCACGGCACCATGCCATGACATGCATGGCAACACACGCGCACGCACATTTGCGCGACAAGGTGCAGGTAGGGCGGGCACGGTCGTGTGCAGTGTCGTGCGTACCAGGCCAATTCTCCACTTGCATGTTTTCGCCCTGATTCTCATTCGATTCGACTCTCGTTTCTTTCATTGACTTCCTATGAAGCCATTTGATAAAATGATACTCTTTGATGTGCCATTTTTTTTATAGTTTCTGAGCCCGAGCATGATCCGAAGGCTTTAGAGACAATTGTGCGAGATGGTTCAGAATTCTTTTCGAATGCTTTGGTCAAGCCCGAATGAGCTCGTTTTTCTTGTTTTGATAGTTTAAAAAGGCTCGTAGTGGCTTGAAAGGTCCTTTGGAGTCATCAAGGCATGAATCAGTGATGATATTTTTGAAATCACACTTGGATTCAAGTTTGGATATATATATCAATAACATTCAGGTGTTATAGTGCTATGTTGCAATGCACACGTATGAGGATCACTAGGTCGCAATGCCATGCCACAACATGCTCAGCAAGCACATGTTCAGGCAGTAAGTAGAAGCAACATGTCGTGGGATAGTGTCACAGTGTGACAACATTCAAAAGGTTTGTATTTTAAAACTCTAGTCCTAACCCTATACTATATAAATTAAGTGCATTCTTACCTGAAAGGAAAAGGGCTGCCTTAGGACTTTTTTAGAGATATTTCTCACATTCTTTTAAGCTTTTATTCAAATTCTTTTAGGATTCAATTCAATTCAACATTAAGCATTGTAACTTTTTGAAAATTGAAGAAGATTGTTATACAATTCAAGATTTTCATACCTGGTTTTATCTCTTATCTTTATTATGTTTCTCTTGAATTTGTGTGTTAATTTTTCATTATGATGAATTAAATCTTCTTTGCTTAAACAAAGACTACCTAATTCATGCATTTGTAGTGTTTATAGAATATGGTTGAAGAGCATGTTATTTCATGATGAATTTGTATTCTGAACTTAATATTTGTTAAGAACTTAGTCAACTTTTAGTAGGATTTCTTTTGTGTGATTAAGGTTGAGAGGTGATATTACATAAAAGTTGTGAGAATACAAACCATGAATCAATTAAATATGGAGATATATAAATTTATACATGCAATAGTCATTAGCACAATAGGCTTGTGATGAAAGCTAGAGGATTTCATAGAATATTAATGCATTTTCATTTAACAAAACCTACATAGAGATATCTAGGTTATTGTATTGGAAAATAGGATTGATATTACTTGAGAAATAATATTGATTATATTAGAGAGTTTTTTCACATGAATAATATAATATCTTCAGTCATATAAAGAGTCTACCATGAAGTGGATTAGTGAACCTAAAATCTTAGTATTTTTTTTTTTCATATTATTTATTTTGTTGAATTGGTTAGGTTTAGTTATTTATTGCTTTGTTTACGTCTTTATTTTAGTTCTAGCTTTACTTTCGATTCGAATTTGGTCGTTCAGATAAAGTTAGGGTTCGTACTATTTTAGTACTTGCTTACACAATCCTATGGATACGACAACCCAAAATATTTCTATTTATTACTTGGATCTAATAAACATGCTAGGAGGTTAGTTTTGAATTTATGCATCACATATACTTGCTAAAATATATATCGTATTTGACTTCTTTCCATTAACATAATCCTCGTCAAGAAAAATAAACTTTAGAGGGGAAGTATGGCATTATCAGCTCACAATTTTGTTCTATCGTTTCACTTGTGAATGAAGTACAAAAAGTATCAAAATAAGAAAGATATAAAATATGTAGAAAAAAGTACCCATTTTGCTTAGATTCTTGACTTCAATATTTGGACTTGGATGAAACATTGTTGAAGTAATATTAAAGGAGAATCCATTGTATCTCATTCCATACGTCACTTAATTTATGCATCATTCCATCTCCATTATAGAAATTATTCTTTCTCTGTTGGGTTCATAATATAAGAATACAAAACAGATGAACATCTTTTCAATGTAAAATTAAGTTTTGAAAAATAATATAACGCACTAAGCAAGCAATATAAGTACATATATAAATTTCATACACAATGCAAAATTAAATTTATCAGATTTTTTATAAATGGATTGTAAACAGTAAAAATGCTTGCTTAGTGCGTTGTATTTTGTTATGTTAGTTCACATTTTAAACAGTAAAAATGAAATTGCAAAGGAGAATGTTGCAAAAGTTAATTTATGAACGTAATATTTACGCAGCAAAGATTCAATGCTTGATGTGCTAGGAAAAGAAAACCATAAATGAAGTTATTCTATATATGCTTTTACTATACATATAAATTATAATACCATTTTATGATCTTAATCAACCTTCATTTTACCTTACTCCATTTAAATTATTGTTGTCTATCTCTCATTTCTCTCTTGTTTTCATCCAACAAGAGAACCCTCAAACTCTAACTTCAACCATTTTGACAACATCTATCAATCAAGTTGTTGATTCAGATTAATCTTCCTCCATTAACTTAAAGATTTTCAGATACAATTTTTCCTTTTCTTTTTGTTGTTAATTGAGTAATTTTCATAATCATATTATAAAACTGGTTTTTTATTTGTATTTTTGTAACTGGAATTGGTTTTGTCTATATTGTCGTACGATTTTTATAACTGTTTTGTTCTCCAGCATCTTCTACGTATGATCGTTTTGGCTTTGCTTTATTTTAGGCCAAATGACTATGTCCTACCCAAGGTTTGATGAAATAACTATAGATTGTCACAAGTTTTATAAAAACCATTTTTTCACCGCATTTTAAATCTGTTAAAAAAATATAGGCCAAAGGACTATTTCCCACGCATAGTTTGAGGCAGGGCCAAAGTCCCGCCCTCCAAGTTTTAAAAGCACAGTCTCCCACCCATGGAAACATTTTATAATTTTTATACTTAAATAACTAAAATGCCCTTTTAAAAAATAAATATTTATAATAAAATTATAAAATAATTTTTAAATATAAAAAAATTTTAAAAATTTTAAAAAATTTTAAAAATTTTAAAAAATTTTAAAAATTTTAAAAAATTTTAAAAATTTTAAAAAATTTTAAAAATTTTAAAAAATTTTAAAAAATTTTAAAAATTTTACAACAGCCACTGCCGCCAGTGCCGCAGCAGTGGCTGTCGCTGAAGAGGCCAAGTGGTCATTTCCGATTATTTGGTTTCAGGGGAGGTCAGATCTGGCCGCCTCCGCTAAAACTGAGACGACCAGATTTCACCGCCTCTACCGAACGGGAAGGCCAAATCTGGCCTCCCCTGAAACCAGGTGGCCGGTAAAGGCCACCTGGCCCCTTCAGCGGTGGCCACTGCCGTAGCACTGGCGATGGTGGCTGCTGCAAATTTTTTAAAATTTTTTAAAATTTTTAAAATTTTTTAATTTTTTCAAATTTTACATTTTTTATAAAATTTAATTTATTTTTTATAAAATTTTAATCCTGAAATGATAGTATTACCCTCTTAAATGTTACTGTTTTCTATTTTATTTAATATTAAATTGTTCCAGGTGTGGGAGACTGGGCTTTTGAAACTTGGAAGATGGGACTTTGTCCCCGCCTCAAACTATGGGTGGGAAATAGTCCTTTGGCCAAAAATATATTAAGCTCTTTTATAAAATTGTTGAGAAAACAAACCCTCAAGCTAAATAACACCTTTCCCAAAAATTTTAATAAATAACTTTTGTACCTTTAATTTGTAGCAAAAGTATAAAAAAAAAAAGTTGTCAACGATGTGAAATTGCATATTTGGAGGTGAGCTCCATTTTTGAAGTGAACTTAATTTTTGAAAGTGTTAGGGGTGTTAATGAAAATTTTTTGAGAGTTTTAGAAATTCAAAAAACTTTGGGTGTGTTATTGAAGTTTTAAAGAATTTAATATGTCTCTAATAATTTTAAAAATAAGAATTATATCCTAAAAAATTGAATATAATACAATAAATTAGAGGTGTAAATATTATGTTACAAAATTTTGGAACAGTAAATATATTTTGAAAATATATAGAATAAAAGGGGTAAAAATTAATTTATCTCTAATAAATTTAAAAAAAAAAACATTTACATAATTATAATATTGTTTATAATTCAATTAAAGAGCGATGTAATTATAATTTTTTAAATCTTAAAAAAATAATAGTTGTTAATTATATTTTGATTATAATATTTAAATAAAATAATATAAATATTTTTTAATTATTAAAATTAAATAAAAAATTAATTTCTTTAAACGTAGGGAGCGAAAATTATGGTCTTGTCAGACTATGGATAGAAATAAATCATTTGGCCTTCATTGCTTACTTTTTTATTGCTACGAGTAATACTACGCAGTCGCCTAGAAAAGGGTGGTTATGCATCCAACTCTTTTTAGATTATTCTTTTATTATGGTAGGGTGTTCTCTGGCATCTTTCAATATTTATGATTATTTTGGCACCTCGGTATTTCGTCCTTTGCTCCCTGCACTGAATTTTTTTTTAAAAAACAAAAAAAAAAACTCTTAATCTGAAACAATCTGGATTTCAGAAGAACAAAAGGAAAAAAATGACTTGAAGAGAAGAGGGAGAGAAGCAGAGGAAGGGAAGAAACTGATTACTACATTTCAGAATAAGAAAAGAAAAAAGAAAATGATTTTTTCATTACTTTTTTTTTTTATTTTACGAAAAATATTTACATATTTTAGAGTTAAATCTTTCACTTTCTATCCTCTATACACACACACACAGAGGCATGTATTTATCCTTGCCCTTCTTAAATCACTTTTCCATCAACAATTTGTCAATTTTCTCTCAAAAAATATATTCGTCATAAAAATTAAAAAACCCATAATAAAAATAATAAGTATTTTGTGCTAACTTTTACGCCCAATATGTTCAAAACTCTCTGATAAGGAGTGATTTTGATCAAAATTTTTGTTTTCGTCATTTAAATATAACTGAGTTTCAGTCAAAATCTCTTTTACACGTCAAGACAAATTCATCCAGCCCAATTCTAACAGTTACGTACGTATAATCTCTACACTGTTCGCGGGAAGTTAGCTTTCTGATCTCTCAAGTTTTATAATTTAACTCTCTTATATGACAACATGAAGAGTTATACAAAATTTTTTCCATAAAAACTTGTAAAAATAAATCTCAATTTTCTGTAAAAATAAATCACCTCTCTAGGAGGTGGTTGCCTTACATTATTCCTTTTAAAAAAGGTTAAAAAGTGAATAAATGAAAATTAAAATAAGCATTTTCATAGTCATCGAACCCCACAACCACGTGGTTAAAAGCCATGCGTTCTATCATTGAGCTAAGACAGGGATTTGCATAAGATTTAACATTTTTAATATACTATAATAAAATGGTCAAGTTTATTGCTGACTGAAGCCACAAGAAAAAGTCTTGAAAGTTTCTTTAAAAATCAATTTTAATTTCATGTTTTCAGGCGAAAGTTGAGCTTCTTTAAACATTGTCAAGTTAGATTTTCTGCAACAAACTCAAATTCATGTCCCAGACCACCAAAATATAGAGAATTCTGAATTTTAGAAGCACCTAGGTTTAAGGTTGGATTTGAGACGAATAGGCTCAGACTGTGTTTCAATAAGTAGAAATCGGATTAAGATTTGAGTTTGAGTCAAACTAACTTAATTCAATGAGTCAGTAGACAAATTCATTTTCCTTAACAATTTTTCTTTTTCTCATACAATTTTTTTTGTACTTTGATTCATTAAAAATTTAGTGATAAACATAAGCAGACTATGTTGAGCATCTATAATTTTCTATTTCCTTTTCCATTTTTATACAATTCTTAGAAGTGAACATAATCTTACATTGAGAAAGCTGGAAATGCAGGAAAAACTTATGATTGCCGGTAAGCATAGCTTTTTCGATCTAAACAATGATGTGATAGAAGGAGAAATTGGTTTGGAAAATTGAGCTGAAAAATAATCACATTGTTTTAAGTTTCACTTTATCAGGATTGACAGTATTAAATGACTGTTCTAATCTGATTTTCAGTGTTTGGTTGGCGAGAAACAACATGAAATTTTCCCATGGAAAAAGAAAGGAGTCTACAAATATCTAAAAAGTTGAGGAGGATTTTCTTCTTCACGTTACCTTGGAATGCAGTGTAAGTCAAGCAAAGGAAAGAATAGCTAAAAGAGAAAAAGGAAATGGGTAAAATACCATCCCCTACAAGAAGTTATCTTCTTTAATTTGCTGCACAAGAATTTCAGGTGGAAATTTCCTCTCCTCTCTCTTGTTGAATGAGTTATTCCATTATTGATTTGATTTTGAGAGATAACAGTCTATACAATAAGACCATTTACATTTACTGCTGATTTACATTAACTTCATAAAACCACCTATTTTATAACATTTTCAGATGAAAACTTGCAGTTTGATTTTGAGGAAAAGAAGATGACCATACTAGCATTTTTTTAGAAGAAGTCCTGAGATTTTTGAACGGGTGGGAAGTTCAAGCATTAGTTTTACTGAGTCTTATTCTACAAATCATCCTCATCATATTTGGTTCTCAACGGAAACATACAAGAACAATTTGGATAGATGTCATTGTTTGGTTAGCATACTTGACAGCAGATTGGGTGGCAACACTTGCCCTTGGCACCCTTGCCCGCAGCCGAGGAGATTCTGAGGATAAATCTTCGCAATCAAATACAATGCTGCACGTATTTTGGGCACCTTTCCTTCTCTTGCACCTTGGTGGTCCTGACACTATCACAGCTTACTGTTGATTAGTTGAGGTTATTTGGGTAATTTTAGTTATATGTTTGTAAGCTGTAGCAGTGGGTATTTGTTGACTTACTTTTGTTCAAAATATGTGATGATCCAGGTTTTAAGCTGAATTATGTACGGTGCTCATTTATTTTTTGCTGTGTATAAAACATCCGCAAGTTTATGAAAGAAGTAGTGTTTGTTAACTTTTTTATCTTCAACTTCAGCTCTCTTCTTTCTTCCCTTCATTAGCTTATAAAACAGAATGCTATACCTGCAAAGTTGCTATGTTATTCAAGCCTTCTAACTTATCATAAAAACACCATTTTTATCTAAACTGCTTCTAAAACTATCATGGTATCAGAGCCACTCAGATCTTAAGGGACTGCAGTTTATATCCTTTGTTCAAGCAAGACAGATAAGTTTTCTTTAATCAATCTCTTATGGCTTCATCTTCTTCATCTTCCATTTCTCCACCTGCTTATAATGGTGAGAACTACCATATTTGGGCAGTCAAAATGAAAACCTTCTTGAGAGGTGTAGGACTTTGGCAATATGTTGAGGAGGAGAAACAACCTTCTCCGTTGGGGCCAAACCCAACTCTGAATCAGATAAGGTTGTATGAAGAAGAATTAACCAAAGCACCAAGAGCCTTGTCCTTTATACACCAAGCTGTGACTGATGCAGTATTTTTAAAAATTGTTGCCTGTGAAACTGCAAAAACAGCCTGGGATCAACTTAAAGAAGACTCTCAAGGCAGTGAGAGATCCAAGCAAATGGTGATCCTTAATTTAAGAAGGGAATTTGAGGTGCTCAAAATGAAGGAAACTGAATCTGTCCAGGAATATGTGGATAAAATAATGAAGATTGTTAATCAAATCAGATTGATGGGAGAGAAGTTCAATGATCAGAGAGTAGTAGAAAAAATTCTGGTGAGCATTCCAGAGAGGTATGAGTCAAAAATTTCTTCACTTGAAGATACAAAAGATTTTTCAGAATTAACTTTGTCTGAAGTTGTGAATGCTTTGAAAGCACAAGACCAAAGGAGAGCATTAAGACAAGAGGAAGTTGTTGAAGGAGCTCTTAGTGTAAAGCTCAATGAGAAGAAAGCAGGTTATAGCTCCAACAAAAGGCAACCTGTAGAAAAAAAAGAAAAATGGAAGCAAGGGAATGAAGGTTACAGATCTGGTGACAGAAAAGGAAAGATTACACCTTGTCCTTATTGCAAGAAAAAGGGACACTTTCCTAATTTCTGTTGGTACAGACCACATGCTAAATGCAAAATATGCAATCAGCAAGGCCATATTGATCGAGTATGTAAGAATAAGACTAGCACTCATGCACAGCAAGCTCAAGTTCTAGAGAAGCAGGAAGACTTGAGTGAAAATCTCTTTGTAGCATCATGCTATTTAACTCAAAGAGATCAGGAGTCTTGGATAATTGACAGTGGTTGTTCCAACCACATGACTTTCAATGCTGCCATTCTCAAAAACTTGGATAAGACGTATGTGTCCAAGGTAAGAATCGGCAATGGAGAATTCCTTGATGTTGAAGGAAAAGGAGCAGCAAAAATCATCACTCCAACAGGTATGAGATATATTCAGGATGTTCTTTATGTCCCACAAATAAGTCACAATTTACTTAGTGTAGGACAGATGATTGAAAAAGGGTATGCCTTGCATTTTCAAAATAATGCTTGCACTATAGTGGATCCCAGTGGTTTAGACTTGATGACTGTGAGAATGAAAGACAAAAATTTTACGTTATGCTGGCCTCAAACTAGTACAAATTCATTTAAGCTTGATGAAGTAAATTCTAGTTTATGGCATAAAAGACTTGGTCATCTAAATTACTCATATTTGAAAAGCATGTTCACTGGAGATTTAGTGCTAAATTTGCCTGCTGTGCATGAAGACCAGGGTGTATGTGATGTATGCCAACTTGGCAAACAAACCAGATTACCTTTTTTAAAAAATAACTCAAGAGCTTCTGAAAGACTATTACTGATTCATTCTGACTTGTGCGGACCAATAAGTGAAGTATCTTTCAATGGCAGTAGATACTTTTTACTTTTTATTGATGATTGTACAAGCTTTTGTTGGATCTATTTTTTAAAACAAAAAACTGAAGTCTTAGACAAGTTTAAGCAGTTTAAAGCTCTTGCAGAAAAACAATCTGGTTGCAAAATTAAAGTGCTGAGAACTGATAATGGCTCCGAGTACACCTCCAAAGCCTTTACTGATTTTTGTAATGCAGAAGGGATAGTCCATCAATTGACAACCCCTTATACTCCACAGCAGAATGGAGTTTCTGAAAGGAAAAATAGGTCAGTTCTTGAGATGTCAAGGTGTTTGATGCTGGAAAAGAAGCTACCAAAATCATTTTGGGCTGAGGCAGCTAATACCTCAGTGTATATATCCAACATGCTGCCCACTAAAGCATTACAAAATATTACACCATATGAAGCTTGGTATGGACATAAACCATCAGTTGATCATCTAAAAGTGTTTGGGTGTGTGTGTTATGTGTATGTACCCCATGAAAAAAGAAGCAAACTTGATGCAAGATCACAACAAGGGGTGTTTGTTGGATACAGTCTGGTATCCAAAGGGTACAGAATCTATAACCCCTTTACCAAAAATATCATGATCAGTAGGAATGTAATCTTTGATGAGTTATCTTGCTGGAATTGGAAAGAAAATGTTAAAAACCAAGTTGAGCCAAGGATTGCGCAAAAGTCACCTCTACAACCTGGTTTAAATGCTGATTCAAATGATGAAGAAGAACCTGCTGCTAGAATGAAAAGTTTAAAGGATGTGTACAGTAGGTGCAATACAGCCTTTGAAGAACCAAATTCATTTGAAGAAGCTATTAACCATAAAGGTTGGATAGCAGCTATGAAATCTGAAATTGAAGCCATTAACAAGAATGCTACTTGGAGTCTAGTTGACAGGCCTTTAACTCATAATGTAATTGGTGTGAAATGGATATACAGAACCAAGTTTAATCCTAATGGTTCAGTGAATAAGTTAAAGGCCAGATTGGTTGTTAAAGGGTATTTGCAGCAACCTGGAATTGATTTCACAAATACTTTTGCACCAGTTGCTAGGTATGACACTATCAGGTTGTTAATTGCATTAGCTGCAAAATTAAGCTCGAAAATATATCATTTAGATGTGAAGTCAGCTTTCCTTAATGGCTTTCTAAAGGAGAGTATTTATGTTGAACAACCAGAGGGCTTTCAAGTTCCAGGTCAAGAAGGAAAGGTTTATAAATTGCATAAGGCACTTTATGGATTAAAGCAAGCTCCAAAGGCTTGGTACAGCAGAATCCATACCTATTTGCTTAACCAAGGCTTTGCCTGCAGCTTGAATGAAACCACACTTTACATCAAGAAAGTTAAGAATGAAGTCAAGCTAATTGTGTCTTTATATGTAGATGATCTTTTGGTGACAGGAGGAGACTTCAATTCAGTGATAGAATTTAAAAAATCCATGCAAGAAGAGTTTGAAATGTCAGATTTGGGTGAGATGAACTTTTTCTTGGGTTTAGAAATAAATCAGTCTAGCCTTGGCATTTTTGTGTCACAAAAAAAATATGCCCTTGACCTGCTGAAAAAGTTCCATATGGAACATTGCAAACCAGTTTGCACTCCTTTAGTTGCAAATGAAAAATTTAAAGTTGAAGACACAGTTGGCATTGTGGATATATCAAGTTATAGAAGTTTAATTGGTAGTCTTTTGTATTTATGCTCAAGTAGGCCTGATCTCATGTATTCTGCCTCACTTTTGTCCAGATTTATGCAAGCTCCCAGCAACATTCATATGAATGCAGCCAAAAGAGTCCTTAGATACATAAAGGGTACAATTGAGTATGGCTTGTGGTTTTCAAAATCTCAGAATAATAATCTTGTGGGTTACTCTGATAGTGATTGGGCAGGGAGCACAGAAGATTCGAAAAGCACTTCCGGTTATTGTTTCACCTTTGGTAGTGCTGTTTTTTGCTGGAACTCTAAGAAGCAAGATGTGGTGGCTCAGTCATCTGCCGAGGCAGAATATATAGCTGCAGCAGGAGCTTTGAATCAAGCAGTTTGGTTGCTTAAATTGTTGACTGATTTATGTCTCTTTCAAAATGATGAAACTATTCTGTATGTGGACAACAAAGCTGCCATAGCAATAGCTGAAAATCCTGTCTATCATGGTAGGACTAAGCATATTAGTGTTAAATACCATGCAATTCGAGAGGCTGTGAATTCTGGTATCATCAGTTTGAAGCATTGTGGTTCTAAGGATCAAATTGCTGATATATTTACAAAATCTCTTCCTAAGACTCAATTTGAAGACCTGAGAATGAAGCTTGGAGTAATACCAAAAACCTCAAAGGAGGAGTGTTGATTAGTTGAGGTTATTTGGGTAATTTTAGTTATATGTTTGTAAGCTGTAGCAGTGGGTATTTGTTGACTTACTTTTGTTCAAAATATGTGATGATCCAGGTTTTAAGCTGAATTATGTACGGTGCTCATTTATTTTTTGCTGTGTATAAAACATCCGCAAGTTTATGAAAGAAGTAGTGTTTGTTAACTTTTTTATCTTCAACTTCAGCTCTCTTCTTTCTTCCCTTCATTAGCTTATAAAACAGAATGCTATACCTACAAAGTTGTTATGTTATTCAAGCCTTCTAACTTATCATAAAAACACCATTTTTATCTAAACTGCTTCTAAAACTATCACTTACTCGTTAGAAGATAATGAGTTGTGGTTGAGGCACGCACTTGAACTTGTAGTCCAAGTTGCAGTAGCATTTTACATCTTCATACCGTCTTGGAACAGCAATAGCGTCCTTAGATTTTTAGCCATTCCGGTGTTTGTCACCGGAATTATCAAGTATGGAGAAAGGACTCTGGCCCTTTGGTCTTCAAGCTCCAGCCATCTGAAAGATTCATTGCGCTCCTCTCCCGATCCAGGTAGATCTGCTGAGTATTTTCATATAATGATGGAACAATTTCCCGTCTCGTCAGTCGGATCAATCGCGGTTAGCATTATTCCAGATAAATCTGACGACCATCCAGGAAATATTGTTGAGGAATCAACTGCAGTCGTAAATGAATCAGAAACGACAGCTACTGCCTCTACGGAGAGGCAAGGGCAGGAAAAAACAGTGGTGGAAGGTGACCTTATTGCTGAAGCTTTTTCATTATTCATGAAATTTAGGTGTCTCTATGCCGATCTAATTCTTGACCATCGGGATCGAAAAGAAAGCTACACTCTCATCACTCACAGTAAGTCGGCGGAACATGCCTTCAAATTGGTAGCTATTGAGCTTGGATTCATGTACGATGTGCTCTACACCAAAGCAATTGCGATTTATAAATCCCTATTCGGTGTCTTTCTTCGCTGCATCTACCTGTTCTCCCACGTTTCTGTATCAGTTGCCGTCTTCATCACTATTGAAAAGCATGGATTTTCGCGAATCGACATCTCCATAACTTGGATACTTCTACTTGGGTCTGTTATTCTAGAAGTTTATGCCTTGATCGTTCTTTTTTTTTCCGATTGGACAAAACTTCGGTATCGTTTTATGTCCGGAGGCATATTTTCTACCAATCGCTGGAGGTGGTCAGGATCCATGGGTCAATACAACCTTCTAAGCTTTTGTCTTGCAGATTTCTCAGCCAAAACTAGAAAACTTCAGGAAGTCTTTGGCATCAAAGAAAAGTTAGAGAAGTACCTGTATTTGGAATGGAAAAATGTGGATGTCAATTTGCAAAAAATGATCTTCGATGAGGTGAAAAAGAACAGCAAAAATATCGAAGGTAATCTTTTCAATATCAAGTTATGCAAAGAACTGTTGGGCCACAGAGGTGATAATGCGCTTAGGCAAATGGGTTGTCTCGCTGAATTCCAATGGAGTACAATCGACGTAGAATTCGATCACAGTCTTCTTCTTTGGCACATTGCTACGAGTCCTTGTTACTTATGAAGATAAGTGAACAGACTTAGGATGAAGGCCTGAATGTATGAAGCTGCTGAGTTCAAAGACTGATTTATTTTTTGTGTTACTCAGTTGATGACAAAGCTTGCTGGCCATGGTAAATATTTGGTTACAAGTTTGGTTAAGTTGTAACCAAATGAAATATGTGTTAGGTGTATTTGGTAGGCCTCTTAATTAAGCATGCTTGTATGGATGGTGAACCATACTCTAAGCTGATTTTTGTACTTTATTTGATGTATAAATTGCTAGTCATTCAATGAAAGAAAGGCAGGTTTTTTACCAGCAAAAAAAAAAAAAAATGCAGTCCTTTTCTCCAGCTTATGTAAAAATTCTGTATGCATGAAACATAAAAATTCTTTCCAATACAACAATATACTAACAAAGTGGTATCAGAGTTGTGGTTGTTCTTTGCCAATCCACCATTGATTGAAGCCAAGAGAATCAAGAAGCAAGCTGATTAACTGAAGTTAGAGCAGTTGGAGAAGAAGAGAAAGTTATGGCATCTGGTAGCTTCACTAGTGGTGCTGCTCCAGTATTCTCTGGAGAGAACTACCCTATTTGGGCAGTAAAGATAAAGGCATATCTAAGGGCCTTTGATCTATGGGATGTGGTTGAAGTAGATAAGCAGCCGCCTCCTTTACCAGAAAATCCAACCATGAACCAACTGAAACACCACTCAGAAGAAGTTTCAAAGAGGTATAAAGCCCTTACTTGCATACATTTAGCAGTGACTGATGTCATTTTTGCAAGGATAATGGCATGTGAAACAGCCAAAGAAGCATGGGATGCACTTAAGTTAGAATTCCATGGCAGTGACAAATCAAAGCAAATGCAAATTCTTAACTTGAAAAGGGAATTTGTCTTGCTGAGAATGAAAGAAAATGAAGCTATCAAAGATTATATAGATAAGTTAAAAAAGATTGTTAATCAACTAACCTTGCTTGGGGAAGAAATGACTGATTCAAAGGTGGTTGAGCAAGTTCTTGTGAACCTTCCAGAAAAATTTGAATCAAAGATCTCTTCTCTGGAAGATTCTAAAGACTTGTCTAAGATAACATTATCTGAACTCTCAAATGCTTTGCAAGCAGTGGAGCAAAGAAAAGCACTAAGGGAAAGTGCTACACTTGAAGGAGCCTTCATAGTAGGGCAGAAAGGAAGGTTTCAGGCTTCCATAAGTTCCAGCAGATTGCAAACTGGAAAAAAGGACAAGGAAAAGGAGAAAAAGGATAACACTGAAGGGAAACAGAAAGCAAGAAGAAAGCTTTTACCCTGCTCTCACTGCAAAAAGACAAATCACCTGGAGAAATATTGTTGGTTCAGACCTGGAGTTCAATGCAGGGCTTGTAAGGAGCTTGGACACATTGAAAAAGTGTGCAAAAATAAAGGCAAAGCAACTAAACAACAGCAAGCTCAACTAGTGGAGGATCACTTGCAAGAGGTGCAGCAACCTAATGAACAACTTTTTACAGTGAGTTGTATTAAAGAAAAAACTCAGCCAAAGGCTTGGCTGCTTGACAGTGGCTGCACAAACCATATGGCTTCTGATAGGAGTATATTTATAAACTTGGAAGAGAGTAATGTCTCAAGAGTTAGAGTAGGGAATGGAGAAGTAGTGCAAGTTGAAGGAAAGGGTACTGTGGTCATACAATCTCCTTCAGGTGCAAAGTTTATTGATAATGTTTTATATGTTCCACAAATTGCACATAATTTGCTAAGCATAGGACAAATGTTGGAAAAGAATTATTCTGTTGAGTTCAAAAATAAACAATGCATTGTGTTTAATCAAAAAGGAGAATAAGTAATGGTGGTGGACATGCTAAATAGAAGTTTTCCTTGTGATCTAAGCACTTGTCATACTCAAGCATTTGTGGGAACTGCACTTGAGTCAGAATTATGGCACAAAAGGCTGGGACATTTTCATATTGATGCACTCAACAGGCTGTATGAAAAAAGGCTTGCTATTGGAATGCCAAAGGTGGCAATGACAGGCAATAGTTGTGAAACTTGTCAACTAGGCAAGCAAACCAGGCTGCCATTCCCGCAAACAGCAACTTGGAGAGCTAATGAAAGGCTACAATTGGTTCATAGTGATGTTTGTGGACCTATGAACATCAACTCCTTAAATGGAAGCAGGTACTTTCTATTATTCATTGATGACTATAGTAGGATGTGCTGGGTGAATTTTCTTAAATCTAAAGCTGAAGTTGCTGAAAAATTTTCTGTTTTTAAGAAGCTTGTTGAGACTGAAATAGGCAGTAAAATCAGGAGTATAAGAAGTGATAATGGTGGTGAGTTTACTTCATATAATTTTGAGAGAATATGCAGAGAAGAAGGCATAAAGCATCAGGTGACAGCTCCTTATTCTCCACAGCAAAATGGAGTCTGTGAAAGAAAAAATAGGATTGTTCTAGACATGACAAGATGTCTACTGTTTGAGAAGAATTTACCTAGAAGTTTTTGGGCAGAGGCTTTGAATACTAGTGTGTATTTACTTAACAGGTTGCCTACCAAAGCCTTGCAAAATCAAACCCCTTATGAAGCATGGTTTGGAAGGAAACCAAATGTGGAACACTTGAGAGTTTTTGGCAGCCTATGTTGGACTCATATTCCCTCAGTAAAAAGAGATAAGCTGGGAGAAAGAGCTGAAGTTGGAATACTAGTAGGATATAGTATAAACTCTAAGGCTTATAGAGTTTATAATCCAGCCACTAGAAAAGTTTCAGTTCATAGAGATGTGAAATTAGATGAGAACCTTCAATGGGACTGGAATGAAATGAAAGCAAAGCAAGATCAATCAACTCAACAGCAACATACTAGAGAAAGAAACATGATCCAACAAGAAGCATTGGACAATGATGATGGAGTTACAGGAAACAAAATGAGAAGTCTGGAGGACATTTATTCAAGCTGTAATTCTGCTGAATCTGAGCCAATAAATCACTTTGAAGCAGCAAAATCACCAGCTTGGAAGAATGCAATGGAGGAGGAGATGAAGATGATCATAAAGAATGATACATGGAAACTGGTGGACAGACCACATAATAAAAAAGTTATAGGAGTCAAATGGATTTTTAGGACAAAGCTAAATCCAGATGGCTCCATTTTCAAACATAAAGCAAGACTAGTGGCCAAAGGTTTTGCTCAACAGGAAGGAATAGATTTTACTGAAACCTTTGCACCAGTTGCAAGGTTTGACACAATAAGATTGCTTATTACCTTATCAGCCCAAAAAGGTTGGACAATAAACCAATTGGATGTAAAATCTGCCTTCCTCAATGGAGAATTGAAGGAAGAAGTTTATGTTGAGCAGCCACCAGGATATGAAAAATCAGATGAAGAAAGCAAAGTGTGTCTCCTTAAAAAGGCTTTGTATGGCTTGAGACAAGCTCCAAGAACTTGGTACAGCAAGATTGATGAATATTTAAGATGCATTGGCTTTAAAAAGAGCTTGAGTGATGTCACGCTATATGTCAAAGCTGACAAGGCAGAGATTTTAATTGTTTCCTTGTATGTGGATGACCTTTTGGTTACAGGAAGTGGAACTGAATTGCTAGCAAAGTTCAAGCAAGAAATGAAAGAAGCTTTTGAGATGACTGATATTGGTAAGCTGAAATTTTTTCTTGGCATTGAAGTAGATCAAGCAAAGGATGGAACCTTCATATGTCAAGGAAAGTATGCTCAACAAGTTTTAAAAAGATTTGGCATGGTTAATTGCAAAGAGGTAAGCAGTCCCTTGATTCAAAATCAAAAGTTAAGCAAGGAAGATGGTGCAAGAAAAATTGATGGTGGTGCATATAGGAGCTTAATTGGCAGCTTGCTATACTTAACAGCAACTAGACCTGACTTGATGTTTGCTGCAAGCTTACTCTCCAGGTTTATGCAAGAACCTAGTGAATTACATTTACAAGCTGCTAAAAGAGTGTTAAGGTACATAAGGCAGAATCCCAACTTAGGTTTGTTCTATAGCAGGAATAAGAATGTTAAATTAATAGGATATGTTGATAGTGATTGGGGTGGATCCGTTGATGATTTGAAAAGCACCTCAGGTTATGCATTCAGTTTAGGATCAGGTATGATATGCTGGAACTCAAAAAAACAAAAGGTGGTTGTAGCATCCCAGGTTAGAAAAGCCCTTAGGGGTAGAGTTTTGGGGTTAGAAATAGAATTCAGGAATAGATTGGGAGTTTATCAGAATTCAGGGGTGAGTTGGTAATTTTCCAGAGCAGTGTGGCCTTCGTATGATGCCTTTAGGGAGGTTTTAATCATGCGAAGCGTGGGAAATGGATTTCATCCATTTTCCCAGGTGCACTCCCGTGCGCCATGCCTGCACGCCCGTGCAGGTGGGATTAAAGAAAGAGAGAGACGGGAGATTTTCATTTTCTCACCCATTTCAGCCAGTTTTCTTCTCCTTTTCAGCAGCTTCCAGCCCTAGGAGAGAAGTCCAGCTTCCAGTAGCTCCTGATCCAGCCAGAGATCAGAGAGAATAGCTTGAGTTTAAGCTTCCAGCAGCCATGTCGAGAGGTAAGTGTTTCTTACTCTCTCCTTCAGTTTTCCAGCTTGTTTGATGTGGATGGAAATGCGAGTTTCCATTCCTAGCTTGAGATGCTATGCTTGTATGTATGTATGATGATGAGATGATGATTATATGTTGATTGCCATGCCTATTTTCCACCCAGAACCATGCATGCTTTGCTGTGTGTGTAGTGTGAGAAAACTTGATGTGTTAATGGTGGAATCAGTAACAGTGGATGGATGTTGAGATTGATGATTGATATGTGTTATTAGAAGTGCCATTTATGCATATTTCCAGTTAATTTCAGTTTGGATGAGGTTTCAGTTGGTTTTCAGCGCGTTTCAGGTGAGCCATGTCTGAGCAGAGCAAGACACACGACCGTATGCCCGCAGGAGCACACCCGTGTGCCCTTGTTTCTGTAAGGACACGGCCGTGTGCACGAAGTGCACACGGGCAGAAAACGCAGGGACACGACCGTGTGTCCTGAGGGACACGGCCGTGTGTCCCATTTATTGCATGAAATGGCCAGAATTCCAGAAGCACACGCGCCCAGACGCACGACCAGCACACGGTCCCGTGTGCGGGGGCACACGCCCGTGTGCCTTTGCCTGCACGGCCGTGTGTGTGTGCTACACGACCGTGTGCTTTCCTTGCACGGCCGTGTGTCAGCCAGTTTCTTCCAGAAATTCAGAAATTGAATTATTAAAGGTTTGGTAATCCATCCAAAGGCAATCAGACATCAGATAATTCAGAATTCAGTTAAGAATAGAAGCATATGCATTCAGAGCATAGCATATAGTCTGAATGAGGATCCAGGGATCCGAATTCAGTAGTTTTCAGCAGTTAGAACCCAAGTTATGGGTTTCAGTTTAGGGTGAACTCGAGGGGGCATCTGTGGGACCCAGCTTTCTGACACCAGTCAGTCAGCTCAGCAGTATATCAGCAGTTTATCAGATTTCAGTTTTCTAGCCAATAGCTAGAATTTTCAGCCCACTTGGCCAGGATGCCGAATCCCTGCGTTCATCAGCCTGATCAGCACAGCAGGTACCTTCGGGTACATTCAGTTAGATGCTCAGATACATGCATCATCAGTCATTTTCAGATTCCAGCTCAGCATGTCATTTCATATATTCATATTGACATGCATTAATCAGAAATCAGTAACTAGATAACAGCAGTAATCAGATAAATCAGACTCAGTGCCAGCAAGCGATTAGATGCATGAATAGGGCCGATCAGGTATGTATGCCCTTGTTTGCTGCTTGCGTGGGTTGAGGGAAGTAAGGAATGCTTACTGGGTGATCTTTATCACTCATCCCTTTCCTTCTTCCTTCCTTTTCAGGTCAGTTTGCTGCTGGCGAGAGCGGGTGGATTGAGGCTGGCGAGGAGGACCCCACACACACTCTCCAGTTTGTATTTTATTTTCAGTTGGACCTGTGAGGTCTTGTACTTGTACGTTTTGTAAATGTATATGTACTCAGATGTAAAACAGTTGTACAGAACAGTTATATATATATAGTAAAGCCAGTTGGGCTCATTGTATATTTCAGTTTCAGCTTCCGCTTGCAGTGTAAACTAGATCAGCAGTAGTATAGTATTTTCTTTTTCGTAGGATTCCCGTCTCGGGTACCCAAGTTCCAGTTTATTGAATAAAAGATCAGTTTCTTTCAGTAGCAGGGGTACTCGGAGCGGCGGGTCCTACATTGTTGGTATCAGAGCGTTTCTCTGTGCCATTTTCAGTAGAGATTGAGTTGTAAGTGTGTGGTGTTGCTTTCTCTCCTTCGCAGCCATCATCCAGACCCTCCTCACAGCACCAGTCAGGTATTTCTTTTCCAGTTCTTGCTATGTTTGTGTTTCTAACCCCCTTTGCTTACGATGCTATAGATAGAGAAACCTATGTTCCTAGATACATAGATGAAGCCAGTAGTAGTCCTCCTGTCCGTCCCATGAGTGTCAGTGAGGGGCGGCGATCTCAGAGTTCCTCCCATGTGCCAATCAAACCAGATCAGCTCAGAGAGATGATTGAGGATGTTGTCAGAGAGAGTTTACAGCAAGCTGGTGTGGGAAATGTGCCAGAGCCAGCCAACATTAACCCCCCTCAGTATTCAGCTTATCAGTTTCCAGCACAACCACAGTTTCAGCCACAGTATCAGCCACAATTTCAGTCTCAGTTTCAGTTTCAGCCTCAGCCAGAATATCAGCAGCAGTATTACCCTCAGCCTCAGCCTCAGCCTCAGCCTCAGTATTACTCAGTGCCTCAGGCAGCTAGAGAGGCTTATCCGTTTCAGTTTCAGCCTGCCAGAGAGGGTTATCAGTTTCAGCCTCAGCCTGTCAGAGAAGGATATCAGTATCCAGCAGAGTACAGAGACCACGGTCAGGCTACTAGTACAGAGACAGTGGGTACAAGCTCATCAGGTAGACTTCATCCAATCTACCATCTGCCAGGACCGTATCAGCCAATGAAGTTCAGTGGGTCCAAAGATCCTGCAGTGGCAAAAGAGTGGATTGAGTCAGTGGAGAGTAGCATGGGTCTCTTCACATTATCAGAGAAAGAGAAGGTCAGATTTGCGACATTCCATCTCCGAGGCGATGCCAAGGTGTGGTGGGGCCTAGCTAGGGCTACCATCCCTGAGCAGCAGATGACCTGGGCAGAATTCAGACGGCTATTTGATGCCGAGTACCGGGGCTCAGAGTTGATGTATTCAAAGGCCCAAGAGTTCATTGAATTGGTTCGGGGGCCTAGTTCAGTACAGGAGTACGCCACAAGGTTCAATGCCTTGGCGAGATTTGTCCCTAGTTTGGCGGGGACCGAGTTGGGCCGAGTTCAGAAGTTCGTCCATGGCCTGCATCCAGTAATATCCAGGGATGTCCTGACCGGACCGTACCCTCCCCAGCTGTTCAGTGATGCTTTGGGGAGAGCCCTCAGATCAGAGGCCAGTCTTTAGAAAATGGGCGCCATGAGCCGAGTAGCCGAGAGGGCAGATGAGAGAGATAAGGGCAAGAGGCCACTGTCAGCTAAGAGATCAGCTAAGGGTGTTCAGAGGCAGAGGACTGCACCACAGTTTTCCCTGCCACGATGTTCTCAGTGTGGCAGACGTTATTCAGGAGAGTGCCTCGCAGGCCAGATAGTGTGCTACATGTGCCGTCAGCCAGGGCATATGATGGCAGATTGCCCAGCCAGAGGTGGAGCTGGTGTTGGGCCCAGCAGAGGTAGTGGTGGTCAGTTCAGAGGCAGAGGTGGTCCACCCCGAGGCGGACTCAGAGCCGAGAGAGGTGGAGCAGATGCTCTCAGAGGTGGTGTCGGAGCACATGGAGGTGGTGCTAGCACTTCAGGTGGAGGCGGCGGCAGAGCCAGAGTTTATGCTGTCCGCCAGGAGCAGGCAGATGCCATACCCCATGCAGTTACTGGTCAGATTCTCTATCTTGGTACTCCTTTATTTATACTGGTTGATTGCGGGGCCACACACAGTTTCATTTCCAGGGGAGTAGTAGAGAGATTAGGGGTTGACCCTAGTGTGGCCGATAGGGGTATCCTAGTAGAGATGCCAGATGGGAGTTTTGTGGTGAGTGACAGAGTCCTCCTAGATCAGCAGATAGAGATCATGGGTAGGCAGATGAGTATCAGTCTGATTCTGCTGGAGTTAGCAGACTTCGACATGATCTTGGGGATGGATTTCTTGGGGAATTATGATGCAGAGATAGATTGTGGAAGAAAGAAGGTTAGATTCCACATAGGCCCTGATTGTTTCATTTTCGGTGAGGGCATAGTAGACAGTATGATAATCTCGTGCATCCAGGCGGGCAGATTGATGAGGCAGGGTTGTGTAGGGTACTTGGCCAATGTAGTATCCAGCAGTTCAGTGGGGCCAAGTATCGATGAGGTGCCCGTGGTCAGAGGTTTCAGAGATGTCTTCCCAGATGAGCTACCAGGGTTACCTCCAGATCGAGAGTTGGAGTTCAGTGTCGAGCTTCTCCCTGGTGCGGCTCCTATCTCCAAGGCTCCGTACCGGATGGCTCCAGCTGAGCTCCAAGAGTTGAAGAAGCAGTTGCAGGAGCTGGTTGATAAGAAATTTATCAGACCGAGCTGTTCACCGTGGGGAGCTCCGATTTTATTTGTAAAGAAAAAGGATGGGTCAATGTGGATGTGTATTGACTACAGGGAGCTGAACAGAGTAACGGTGAAGAACAAGTATCCCCTGCCGAGAATCGACGACCTCTTTGATCAGTTGAGAGACGCAGCAGTTTTCTCCAAGATAGATTTGAGATCTGGCTATTATCAAGTCAGAGTAGCAGAGAGAGATGTCCCCAAGACAGCATTCAGGACTCGTTATGGGCATTACGAATTTGTGGTCATGCCATTTGGGTTGACCAATGCCCCAGCCATCTTTATGGACTTGATGAACCGGGTTTTTCTTGATTGCCTCGACCGGTTCGTGGTGGTATTCATAGATGACATTCTGGTTTATTCCAGAAGTGTAGCAGAACACGAGGAGCATTTGAGATTCGTGCTTCAGAGGCTGAGAGATCAGCATTTGTTCGCCAAGTTCACCAAGTGTGAGTTCTGGCTCGACAGAGTGGCATTTTTAGGCCACGTGATATCAGCAGAGGGTATTTCAGTGGACCCCAGCAAAGTAGAAGCGATTCTCAGTTGGCCAAGGCCGAAGACAGTTAGGGAAGTTAGAAGCTTCCTTGGGTTAGCAGGCTACTACAGGAGGTTCATAGAGGGATTCTCCAGCCTAGTAAGGCCTCTCACTGCCTTGACTAGGAAAGAGTCTCCATTTGTGTGGTCAGAGGAATGCGAAGAGCGATTTCAGGAGCTCAAGCAGAGGTTGACCAGCGCTCCAGTTTTGGCGCTACCCCAGGAGGGGGTAGAGTTCGATGTCTATACAGATGCATCCCATCAGGGGATCGGGGCAGTTTTGATGCAGAATGGTAGGGTCATTGCCTACGCCTCTAGGCAATTGAGAGATCACGAGTTGAGATACCCTACCCACGACCTAGAGTTAGCGGCGGTCGTTTTCGCCCTGAAGATTTGGAGGCATTATCTGTATGGAGTCAGATGCAGTATATATTCAGACCACAAAAGTCTGAAATATTTCTTCACCCAGAAAGAGCTCAACATGAGACAGAGGAGATGGTTGGAGCTGGTAAAGGATTATGACTGCGACATCAGATACCACCCAGGGAGAGCCAATGTGGTGGCTGATGCATTGAGTAGGCGGGTAGCCTTATCCAGCCTATCAGTTCAGAGAGAGCTGCAGTCTGAGATTGTCAAAGAGCAGATAGAGATAGTGACAGCAGGATTCTCGAGACTTCAGATCAGATCCTCTTTGTATGATGAGATCAGAGAGGGGCAGATATCAGATGAGTGGACTCAGAGTATGCT
>JAJEJH010000271.1:0-288588 GCA_026122585.1 Anacardium occidentale
AACTCTTCCCTTAAGGGCTTTCTAACCTGGGATGCTACAAAGCCTCAAAACATAGAAACATGCATGGGAATGTTCACATAGTTGTGAAAAATCATGTACGAGACCAAAAACAAGGACGTATGGGCATACATCATTCATTCGCAGCCATACCTACAAAGTATAAAACAACTTGTGTCCTAATTAGGTCATGAATTCAATCATACCAAGAAAAACAAATTAATAATTTTAACATTGTTTTTGTTATCATCAAAACACCTAAGAGTCTAATATGTTTCATTGAGGTAAAGCATCGAAAGTCTCTCTATAATGTCAAAAACCCTCTAATATTGAATACAATTCCTAGAACTTTATGAGGCACAAATTAGATTAATAATGAAAATAGGTATATTATGTTCATTTTGATTAAATTATGTCACATAGTTATGGTTGTTTTTGAGTCTTTTGTGTTAAAATTACTTTTACAATAGCTTTTTCATTAATATGTTAAAATTTTTAATATGAATAAGAAATATTAAGATGATTTTTATTAATCAGATTATTTGATGTTTTTACAATTAAATATTCTTATATAGTCTATATCATAAAATATATTCCTTTCTCAAAACACAATTAAGTTAAAATTTAACTTTTCTTTTTTTTTTTTCCTTAACAAAAAACCATTGTTAAAATATAAAAATGGTGTTAAAATGGTGACTTTTATGTTGCAGTGATTCAAATTATAATTAATAAACAAAACAAACTATTTTGGATCATTTATATTCAAATTATGTTTAATTAAAAAGATAATTTTACTTGATATCATATAGAAATTATAATTTATTAAATTATTTTATCAGTATAAAAATCAAAATCATCATTTATATTCAAATTATTTTTAATTAAAAAGATAATTTTACTTGATATCATGCAGAAATTAGAATTTATTAAATTATTTTATCAGTATAAAAATCAAAGTCAATATAGTTTCTATTCTCTTGTATATGAATTAAATTTTCTTTAGTTTTCTTTCTTCTTTTTTTTTTTTTTTTTTTTACATATAATAAGACATATTAGGTAAATATTTCTTTGAAATTAATAATAAAAAAGAAGTTATTATTAGTTTTTTTTTTTTAATTTATAAAGTTTCTAACTACTTTGATTAAGGGTGAAATTGGATGATATATAAAATTAATACAAAAGCAATTGAGAATTGACTGAATGCCCTGTATAAATGAGACATTAAGAACATAATCAATTATTTCTTTCCTTGAGCCGAGCAACCAAATAGAGATAGTTGGTCCATCCATTAAAGGATTAACACTATTAATCATAATTTATTAATCTCTCTTTGGGTTTTCGTTCAAAGACTAATTAATTAAAGCATCGAATAATCAAGTTTTTGGTCCCATTTGTTCCTATTTTAAGGACATATCATATTTCGATCTTATTGGCCTTTTGCCATGCCATTGGCTCCATAGAAATCCGTCGGTGGAGGTCGATTTTCCTGTGATGAAAATATTTGGTGGAAAATTGAGTTTGCCAAGAACAACATTTGGTCACCTCCCAAAGGTTGCTTTTCAAACTTAAACCCATCAAAAGAAGATCTCAATTTGCTACTCCACTTATCGGAATATGAAAATGGGTTCTACCATGTCACGTCAAACTCCATTATTTACTTGGAGTAAACTATATTCTTTTAATAATGTTTTTATTATCTAAAATCAAATTTTACTAATAAAAATTTTAAATTTTGCCTAAAATTTTATCATTTTCATCAACAATTTTAAAAATAACAATTATATACTGAACATAACGCAATAAATTATATATGTAAAAGTCTTATTATAAATTATTAAAATCAAAATAGTATTTTCAAATATATGAGATAAATATAATAATTTTTTCACGACTAAGATTTCTAAAAGATTTTATAGATTGATTTATGAGATTTTAAATCTTTTTAAATATTAAATTATTTTGTTTAAGATCTTTAAGTCTATTTTAAATGAGTTATTTTTTTTTAAATAATTAATAGATAGTATTCTATTTCTATTCGTTAGTTTTTCTAATTGAATTTGATTTTAAAGGAGAAAATGTTATTTAAGTCTTCTAAGAGGGTAAAAGTGTTTTGAGGCCAGCCTTCCGTGAAAAAATGTAAATCACTCCTTGTTTCTGAATCAGAAAATAATTAGAGAAATAAGATACTTCTGAACTGGATCATATGCTCTGCAAGTTGAAAATTGAAGAGATCCAACGGTAAAAGTATAGCAACCATTACCTTACTAGATCACTCAAATGGTAACACAATAAAATATCCAGATCATATTTGTACATTCTTCAAAAATTATATGTTACATGTTAGCAAAGAAAATTTTTTCATAATAAAGTGTTTCTAATTTATTTCCCATAAAATATCAGTTCCTAAATTGAAGAGACACAAATTTTATGGTTTATTGCACAAATAACACAGATGATTTGATAGGTTGTTTTAATCCAGGATTTTTATCTGTTCTTCACCAAATTTTGATGCAGGGAATATCAAAATCTGCTTATAATTATTATCTTCATCAAAGGAAATGACTTACAAATCATGTCAAATGATTTACAAATCATGTCCACACTAAGCAGTATATACAAAGACTTGAAATACATTTTGTTGAGGGTTTTGAATCCTCACAGGGAGTGTATGTGTTTAACTCTCTGAATCGCCTGCTTCACTTTTGCAGTGGGTTCTTCATACAAGATGGCAGGGTTGTCAAACTCAGAGGCCACACTGGGTTCGCCAAGAAAAGCTCGAAATGAATCTGCAACTGAATATGAAAGAGACTTGAGGTTGTAACCTCCTTCCAAGAAGAACACACAGCGACCTCCACAAAGCTCTTTGGCAAGCTGCTTAATGTTTGCCGCAAGCATATAGTATGTTCCTGTTGTAAACTGTAGACTAGCAAGTGGATCCAATACATGACCATCGTATCTGGACAAATATTAGTTGCAAGACAAGCAAGCAGATGAATGGTTAGTATAAAGATGAGAATACAATCTAAAACACTATATTTAATACAAACGATTTCAAACCGTCTTTTGAAAGTTTTAATATCAACACAGCTAGTCTGATGGGGACTACGAGTGTGTGCATGTGTACACAGTATAATTGAAATCATCAAATCACCACCAGGTTATATCTTTCTAGAACCCTATTTTCAAGTGATCACATGTGAACCTAACAGCTTTATACAGAGTTTCAAAGAAAAATTAGAACGCAGAGTGCAAAAAAGTTAGTCCTACACAAATGGGAAAGGGCAACTCACCCAGCGGAGACAAGAATTATCTCTGGCTTAAACCTTTGTGCACATGGAACAATGACTTCATCAAAAACAGTTCTCATGGCAATGTCACCGGAACCTCCTGGTAAAGGCAGATTTAGAGTTGTTCCTTCACCATCTCCACGACCTACCTCATCAATTTTACCAGTGCCTGGATAGCTTCCATCCTGTTTTCATGAGGATTTTATTAGCATTTGGTTGGACAATAGGCAAATACAGAAACAATAGCTATCAACAAATGCCCACAATTAACGTAACTCCTAGTTTATTTTACGTCAGTGTGCTTAATAGGTAATTTTGAGCAGAACGCAGTCAATGTAATTGACAAATTTATGATTCAAGCCATTTTAATCTATATTCCTAGACACGGTGATTTGTTAGGATTCATATTTAGGTGGGAAAGTGGGTAGTTTTGAAAAGGGAAAGTGGACAGATATGAAATGGGCAGGGGCAGTGATGAAAGCTGGAGGAATAAAAGAGGAATTGGAAAAGAAATTGGGATTTTGTTTGGACGGTCTTTGGCTGATTGAGGGAGAGAGCTGGCCTCTCAAAAGCCAGTGGAAGTGGAGAGAATATAGCCTCTCGAAAACCAGACCCGGAGGGGTAAATTGTTGATTATTCATTCTCCTTTTTGTTGCTGTTTTGCGTGTAAAGGAATAGTCACTCTCATCATTGTAAAGCTGGTTGAATTAATGCATATTCTTTGTCTATTCTCACCTATTTCTGTTGTAAATCTTTCTTCTAAAAATCTGTTTGTTCGTTGTTTGCTTGGCTCCTAATATGATCCCAATCAAAAGCAAGTCATCTTCAGCCATGGCAACAGATGAGATTTCATTGGCAGCAGGAAAGGAAGAAGGGAATAGTATCATATAGCAAAGCAGGAAATTTACGACTCCACATATGCACATGACAAAAAAGGACAAAATAATATGAAGTATGACAATGTCATTGCTTACTTGGTGTGTTGAAAGGAAAAATATATCTGGATCATCATAGAAGGCATCATTTGTCCCATTCCCGTGGTGAACATCGAAATCAATGATAAATACACGCTTTAATCCATGCACACGTTGAGCATAACGAGCTGCTATGGCCACATTCCCAAAAACGCAAAATCCCATAGGCCCCTTCGGTATAGCATGATGTCCTGGAGGTCTTATCAAAGCAAAACCCATAGGTGGATCTAGACTGCTCTTTGATGTCGAAACCTGATGTATGAAAAAATGTTTCAGGCTGACATATTCCATTTAAGAAATTTGATATCTAACCATCATCAAAGAGTCAATAGTATTATCCAGTTTGAAAACCTTTGTATGTTGGGACACATTTCAGATAAGAACTGTGTTTTCTCACAACCACAAAGTAGTCGTAAGTACAATCTGGTTCAAAAATCAATTGAGCTTTGGTGCACGAAAACATATGATATGAGTTTTTCTGCACTAAGAAATACAAAACTTGAATTCCATCCAGTGAAAAGTGACATAATTTCCACATATCGAACAGCAAAAGATTTGTATAAAGAGACTAACATTCTAGATAGGTACATCACCACTGAATCAACAAGGGCAATGCCAGCTCCGGCTGCAATCATTGATTCCTGGAATGTCTGCAAGAATCATACCATTAAGAGAAAGAAGGGAAGGAAACAATGTTCTATTTTCACATCAAAATTGAAATTACATGATTGGCAGCTATAATAATGATGTGGTCAAGAACAACAAACTCTATACAGAAATTGAATTTTCAAACACCAATCAAATTTATCATATTATTATAAATTAAGAGTCATTTCCCCCACTAATGACAAGACAAACCAGAATGCCTTTTCACCATTACAAACAAGTAATTGGTCTATTCAGAAAGTACTTTTGGGACTAAAACACACATTTTATCCTAATTAAACTTAAGTACAGTAGTGTTGCAGAAATTGTAATTTCAAAACCAATCAACAAATTATCATACCTAAAATAAGAGTGTTATAATAACTGCTTCGACAATAACTCCTCAATTCTTACTAAACAAGATGTTTGTTTATCTTTGATTTGTATGTTCGAGGATAAGAAGCGGAAATTATTACGTTATACTGGTAAAATTTATGAGAAGCATCAACCAAGATGGTTCTTTGTTATAGTCAGCAAAAATTACATTATATGTACTCGAACTCATTTTTCTATATTTTATAAACAGTACAAGCTGTATTATATACATGGTACTTAGTAGTGAAAGTATACATTCACAAACACTAAAATCAAAAGTGAGAACACCTAATGAAATGCACTAAAATTAAAGGTAAAAAGAACTAATGAAATGAACTTACAGTGGCAGTAGCGTATGTTGGTCCAGAGCCTTCAATGACTACAATGCCCTGTTGTGAAGCCCGATCCATAGCCTTAAATACATTTAACAAGTTCGCCTTCAGTGTGTAATCCTAATAAGTCGTGTACACATAAAACGATTTATTTGTTGGCAAAACAAATGGGATCTCCCAAGAAAGGTTATTAGTGATGCAGAACTGCTTCCATGATCAAGAAATATGCTCTTAGATATGATCGAAACAAGAAATGAAAAAAAAAACACAAATAAAGGAAAAATGTACTATGCAAATAGTAATCTACCTTCTCAAGCCCTGATACATAGGCTCTTGCATGAACACTTGTAATGTCATCTACTGTAGCAGGGTTAAAATTTTGAAGTTCAATGATCTGTGAGCCACGGAACTGAGACATACAGGAAATGACTTAAGAAAAATGGCAATAAGAAATTTTTTCACCTCAAATAACAATTGTTCAAGAAACAGTGATCTTATCACATATCAATTCAATTTATTTTTTCTAAAAAATAGGATGTAAACTTCTCAATTTAATGAAACCCCTTTGTGTCTAGTAATTAATGAAAAGCTTCATTATGGAGGAATGTTCTATCCATAGTGTAGCAGCATTTCTAATATATCGTTATTATTGTTGCTTATGTTTTAGCCCTTTATATGTATAATTGCACAGTTAATGTGAAGCTGAAGCCAATTAATTGAAGCAGTGGTATCTTTGTCCACTCACCAAATATGACTGTTTATCAAATTTTGTACTTTTACCTTTTGTAAACTGAAATAATAACATAATGATAATAGTATTTAAAAAAAGTATAATCTTAGACAATAGTTATGGATGTCTTCTCATTTTATTCACAAAGTCAAATATTCTCCTTCCCTCTCCAAAGGCCTTAATTTTTATGACCTATACATTCAAGACAAACACTTTATATCTAACTGCATTAGTTGTCCACTTGATGCAGTAATTTTATTTGGAAAAAAAAAAGATAAATACGAGAGCACCACATACCTCACTGGTTCATTCTTTAATTGATATTGTCTATAGACAACAAATAGTCTAAACAAGCATTTAGACAATTCTTTAAACTGATGTTATTGCATGAAATAATTAACCTCCAGTGATTTAGATTAATCTAATAAACAATATACAATTCAAGAACACATCCAACTTGGGGCAGTGCTATAAGTTGTGATTTTATTATAATCTAGCTACAGCAGTTTCCAACAAATTACAGGTGTTGAATCTCGTCAATAAGATTAATGAGAAGAGTTCCAAGTATATAGTCAAATACAATGCGGCAAGAGAAAAAGGTAAGCATATGTTAGAAGACATGTATGCAGTGAATACCTTTGAAGTGAGTTCCATCTCTTCAAGAGCAGTCACAATTGCAGGAACTCTAAAATGAGATTCTGGATGGGACTCCTGTTAGCAAAAGTAATCCCAACAACAATTAGAGGAAAGTGCAAGCTTTGAACTCATAGTAACAGGGGACACATTAATTGAAGAGGAAAAAACTGTAGTAGAAATGACTGAATTTTTGGGTTTTCCATGGAAAAACTTGAATACATGTCATTATTGCTGCACATAGATTCTTATGATTATGCAATTTACTATGCCAAAATTATGAGCAAAAGATATTTCCTTCTAGTTAAAAAGTAATCTGCTTGACCTCTTCAGATTTTTATGATTAAGAATATATATAGAGAAGTAGAATTTCATTAGCCGTACAAAACAACCCCCACCCCACGCTTTCTCTTCTCTCTATGACATGCAAGCATGCATTATAATTACAAAGCGGTGCACACCAATAAATTCAGGAGGATGAAAAAAAAGCCAATGAATTGAACATAAGTTTAATCTTTAGAATGAAAAAGAACCTGACAAATAATCAAGTCAGATGAACCAAATCAATCAATCATATCTCACCCATTATATATCTTTCATTTTGACCTATCTTCAAGTTAAGTAAAACCTCTATGGATCTCCTGCTTCCAAAATTTATATAAATCTCCACTGAAGTTAAATAAAACTCATTAGAAACTTCTTAGAAGTTTCATAATATTTTAAGTGCAAGGGAGGTCACCGAAAAAAAAAAAAAAGAAGGAAAGAAAAAAGGTGGAAACTGTACATCTTAACCAAACTACATGAGAAATCAATGAAATTATCCCTCTTCAAAGTTTAAAACTGCTCATTAACCACTGTAGCATCTTGCACATCAAAACACATGCAATGTGAAGAGAAGAGATTATTAATTCCTTTGTAGGCATCAGAAAAGGTAAAACTTAAAGTATTGCATTTGCCTATACATAGAAAAAAAAAAAAAAAAAAAAGCAATAATTACAGACTAATGTCTTAGAAATGAGACTTGATCAATTAGCATCAATAACAAAACCTTGAATTGATAATACACTAAAATACTTCATAACATGCTTTGTTTGTTAATCTTCTGTAACCCAGTTATTCATCTATATTAAAGTGAAGGAGACAATTAAATATACCTGATTATGGCCCATAGCAGGAGCTACACTGTAAATCACCCGTGCATCACTTAGCTGTACATCTTGATTATTTACAATAAACGAACAAGAAACAGAAGCTCCATTGCTTTTTGTCGAGTATTTTCTTCCACCTGTTGAATGCTTCCCCAATCTTCCACGCCTCAAATATGTAGGATCCATACCAAACTGATTACCACTTTTCCACTTGCATACATGATGTTTCATCAAAGAGAACACATTTCCTAACATAAGTACAATAAATATCTTTTTAGAAAGAATCTAAACATCCACGGCAAAACAAAACGTCATAGAAGCCTTGATAGTCAAGCTAACGTCAACAATTTAAAATTTCCTTCCCTTCACTTTCAAATATAAATAGAACAAAATTTCAACTGTGTCTTTCAGCCAATTTCATCTTCGTATACAAATCCTTTGGTTCTAATCTTTGAGTTCCCACATGAACATTTACTTTAATTTTCCTTTTCTTATCGATAGAAAAAACAAGACTGAATTTGGACTACCTAAAAATAAGCTAAAACATAACCTACCCACAGAAACTACAATGAACAAAAGAAAATTCAACTCTATTTAGTGATATATTTACTGGACATGTGTATGAACCGTAATTAGTAAAACTAATCTTATCTAGCTCCAAAGAAATTACTAATATATTGAATGAACTCAACTAACAAAACCAATAATTCAAGAAGAATTTCACTAGAATACCGTAAACAACAAAGAATAGAATAGAGTTTTTACATGTTTGTGAAGGCTTATATGATTAATAAGCTACCCAATAAACTTTTATTCATCAGAAAACTTGAAAGATTCAAACTTTAAATTGGAAGATAGAGGGAGAGAGGTACCCGCAAAAGACGAAGGGCGGAAAGTTTGAAGCTCCATTGAGAAAGTAAATATACTAAGCCCAAGCAGAAGCCAAATATGCAGTGGCCAACCGTTTAATATCTTCTGTTTTACTATATGTGTGTGTGTGTGTGTGGATAATTTTGTTCGCAATTAAATATCATGTGTTATTAAAAAAACAACCATATTTGGAGGGACCATATGAACTGATCAAAATTCTTCAAAGACTAAATCTTTAGGACCATATGATTGCACTGGACAATAGAAATGCCAAAAAAGTATATTTCAAACCCAAAATTTAGCATCAATGCTAAAAAGTTTAGCATGTAAGCAAAATTGATGATGTGAACCCCAAAGGACAAGCCCAAGGTCAAGCTTTGAGGGATCCTTTACATCTCTTGGGAGGGTTGATTACGCGAGCAAGGGCCAATCGGGTCAAGGAAGTTTTGAATGGATTTGTGCATGCATTGATGGTCGAAGAATCGAAAGAGGTTGATCACACTATATTAGACTTGAAGGGATGCGAAGAACGGCTTGGTCAACTTTATTTAACCATAAAAGGGCTCGAGTTTGCAAGGAGTTTATTTGAAAGCAATCAATTGCTCAAGGATTTGATGAAGGTAGCTTGGTGGTCAATGCCATAATGCTAAACATGCAAATTTTGAGCAAAATGTAAGCATTGCAACGCTTAAAGACGCATTGTAGCGTGATGACATCTCGACATGACACCAACGTAGCGGAAACTCTTGCACTAAGAATCCAGAAGCAACGGTCACAACACCAGAAGACCCACTGCAACGCATCACGAAGAGCTTGATTTTTATGTGATTTTTATTTTATTTTTTATGCTCTTTTACTTACTAAATTAAAAGTCCCAACCTTAGGTGGACTCTAGGCTATAGATAAAGATTAAACTCATGTAATTTTTGATAATTATTATTCAGTTCAGTTTATGAAGTAAAATTGAGAGTGTCTTTTGTGTGTTCTTGTTTGAACCAACAAAAACTCTATAAGAGGTAATCAAGCTTGTAGTTGTAACTAAGGTTAGGGTTCTAAATACTTAGTTTCTTTAAGGTTTTAGTTTGATTACTAAGATTGAGATTCTAAAGACTTAATTTCTTTAAGGTTTTAATTTGATTGCTCAAAACCTATTCTAGCTTTCTCAGGAAGGACAATTTGGTCTAAGTTCTAAATTTTTCATTGGTTTCGGGTTCTACATCAATTGGTATCCTTTTATCCTTTACTTGTTTTCCTTTGATTGTGTTATGCTCCGTCAAAAAAATTCAGAATTTTTTGTTCTTATTATTCTTTGTTCTTTTGTCTTCAATTATCATTCTCGTTATTTATTGATTGTTGTTTCTATCATTATATTGTTGACACCACAACAATTAAACCCTAAAATTTGAAGTTCATTGTCTTGAAATTTGCTCTAGCATCCAATCATCGTATATTGCAAGTTATTGTGTGATTGCATTACTTGCTTGAAATTCGGTTGAAATTTCCTAGACATTCAATTATTTGTTATGATTGCAATACACACAAAAAAAAAAGTAGAAAAAAATAACACAGCAAGCTTACTAAAAAAAAATACATTGAAGGAAGTATCATATATTTGGCTCATTGAATTTTTGTTTACGATTTTGCATCCTATCGTGATCTTTCATTTAAACCCTCCTTTGATTTCATTCATACGTCATTTTTCCATTCCTTATAATTGTCATTGCTTTTTTTTTTTTTACCAAGTGTGTGAATTTTTTTTCTTGCTTCAGAATTTTGTTTCCATGTTTGTTTGAATTGACTTTTGGTTCCTCTAAGAACATATTGGAGCACAGAGTGGTGAGTAAAACACTTGTGAGTAAAGCACTTTGAATGAAACACTTATGTGGTACATCTATGTGTTTTTGCAATTTTGTGTGTGTTTGATAATGGTTGGAAATAATTCAGGTAATGTTAGTAATATAGTCACTCTTAGAGAAGCAAAGGCAATAAAGGAGTTTCCATTAAGGACCGTATAACAACAATTTGAAAGGTTACATGACATGATGAGTAGTATGAGTGATAAGATAGAGGAATACAGAAAAGATAAACAATAAACCCCTAAAGAGTAAGAAAGGGGACAAAATAGAAAGTTAATAATAATGTTCATGTAAGTTCTTAAAGTTGCCAAAGTGGCAACCATGCAACGAAATGTATTGACCTCTGCCATAGGCTACTTTGCACAAATACTTATAATATTTATTATACTGAAACTATGCCTGTAACAGAAATCCTTACAGTAAAAACTACTCCTTAAATTTTTTGAATCTGAATACGGAAGTTGAAATAGAAAATACTATGAATAAAATGAGAAAGTAATAATTTCTTTCTTGGAAATCCCAAGTTATACATTTTCTAAACATGTTATTCATACAACATCTTACATTAGTATCATGCATAAAGCCAAAATAAAATATACTAAGCATGCAAGCTAAAACATATTATCTGCTGCCAAACCATGTCCCAAAAATCTAACAGTTGCATCACTCTTACTCAGCTCTAAGGTCACTAACCTGCAAAAGAAAAATGAAGGGAAAGAGATGAGCGATAAAATCACTCAGTAAACATTTCATATCTCTAACACTCACAGGTTTCAAGCTTAAGCTGATCTCATATCCTTCCATATTATACTTTATTGATTTACTCATTTCTTTATTTCTTGTTTCTTGTTTCTTATTTCTTATTTCTTTACTTTCTTATATCATCTGTTTTCAGGAGTGTTCTTGTTTTTCTCTATCTTGTTTCTCATGAATACTATACATGACATGATATGCATACTCTAATGTCATGTAATGCTGAATAGCAATAAAACTTGCCCTTGGGCTTGATTTTCTGAAAACTCTTTCTTTTCTAAAAATTTTTTCTGATATACAACTCTGATCCGAAGATCCTAAATATATATATATTATATAAGTTGAAATCTATATCAGAAAGTAATATATCTAAAAATATTTGTTATGTTGGCCAAACTGATGAATACAAAGATTTGACACTCTAGTCATGTAAGCTCAATCCTATAATAAAACTACTCGTGCACAACTAGCACTCTCTTTAACGAGCTTGGTCAAAGACCATGTCCTTTCTAGCGGACACTGGTTTTCCTCTCTAGCAGGTGTGCGAACTCATAGGTGTCTCCTTGTATCTACCCCTAATTGATGTCTGGAACATTGTATATCTATACTTTTAAAATATGCTTTCAAATCCTTGGACCCATTTTCGAAAATATCAGATATGATATGTCATGCTCAATGCTCTGGTAATCATGCATAATATGTTGTTATATCTTGTTATTATTAAGTTTCTTGGGCTTAAAAATGGCTTAAAATTGTTTAACTTTGCTTTAAGTATGCTTTGGGACTATTTCTTTGTTTTCTTAATGTAGCAACCCCCGCCCCAGGTTACTGTGCGCTGCGGAAATATACTGTATATAATGAGAATATATATACCTGAGACAGGAATCTCTACAGTAAAACCTGCTGCTACTGCTACTGAATTAAAAATTTCTTGATAAAGGAAACTGTAAATATATTTCAGTATTAAAATATACTGAAATGTAAGCGTGAAAACCCAGGCTGCTCATGTATAAAAATATACTAGTCATACAGTGTATACGGAAATAAATACACACGTCTGTACATGAGAAAATAAAAGCATGCGAGCCAACATGCTGTCTGCTGCTGCCGAGCCATATCCCCAAAATCTCGCAGCGGTCTCGTTCCAACTCAGCCACTCGAATCACTGACTTGCAAAAGGAAACAGGGAAGGGAGTGAGTGACAAAGTCACTCAGCAAGCGTTTCCAAACACAAACACTCGCAGGTCAAAACTAACTGACTACGTGACTCGTCACGTAGGAGGTTCTGCTGTTCTACTGATCTCTTATTCTGATTCTCATGATATACCGAAGTATATCTATTTTTTGAATTATTTCTTACTGAATTTTGTTCTGTTACTGTTCTGTTACTCATGAGATGCTATACATGACAATGAAATGTATATGCTGATGTCATGTATGCTGAAAACTGTAAAAACTTGCCCTCAGGCTTCTTTTTTCTGAAAAACTGTCTTTTCTGAAAACTCTTTCTGATAGTAAAACTGTGATCCGAAGATCCTGAATATATACGTATAATATATGCTGAAATCTATATCAGAAAGTACTGTAAATATCTAAAAATCTGCTATGCTGGCCAGACTGATGAATACAGGGATTCGACACCCTGGCCGTGTGAGTTCAAGGTCCTACTGAATCTACTGATGCACAACCAGCACTCTCTCTAACGAGCTTGGTCAGTGACCATGTCCTCTCTAGCGGACGTTGGTTTTCCTCTCTAGCGGGTGTGTGAACTCACAGGTGCCCCCTCGTATCCACCCTTATCTGATATATGAAAAATCATATATGTATATCTGAAAAATCATGTTGTTGGATCCTTGGATCCAGTCTGAAAACATCTAGTATGGCATGTCATGCTAAATGCTGATAATCATACATGATATGCTGTTTTCTGATGTGAATTCTGAGTTCTGTGTGCTTAGAATTGGCTTAGAGTGGTTTAATTCTCTTTTAATATTCTTTTTCTGCTTTTTATAAGGTGCACGGGCATGTGTTTCTGGGCGCACGGGCGTGTGTCTAGGCACACGGGACTGTGTGCTCATCGTGTCTCTGGGCGTGCAAGGTTCTGGAATGATTTCATGAAAATTGGCTGGACACACGGGCGTGTGGTGCAACACACGGGCGTGCAAACTAAGGCACACGGGCGTGTATGGCACTGCATGGGCGTGTCGCTGCCATCACAAGCTCCCCGTGTCTCACATACACGGGTGTGTGGAATTGAGGAAAGGCACACGGGCGTGTGTACTCGGGCACACGGGCGTGTGTCTGGGTTTTCATACGCACACGACCAGCCTGTACGGTCATGTCCCATGCAGAATTGAGGCCACACGGGTGTGCACCACGGGCGCACAGGCGTGTGCTCAACTCAGATTCTGCAGAACGTGTCTAGAAATCTAGAAATTCCCACACCAACACTTCCACACTCCAAATCATCAAACATAAACACTTTCTACTGCTGCTAGCACACAAATAATCATCATTTCATCATCTCAATCACGCCAGTCATCATAAATAAAGCATATATCTCATGCATATAAACATATACGCATATAAACATGAAAAGCCACTCAATCATGTTATCATCCATTATCTCACAACTCAAACATGTTGGAAACAACTCAAACAAGCACACATAAAGTTCATATAAGCTGGAAACAGCCATTCATGCTCTGAAAACAGCGAGAAAGGTAAGGAAAACACTTACCTCGTGTCATGGAAGCTTAACCTCTCTCTCTGGAAGCCTCTGGATCTCTAATCTGAAGCTGGGCTGCTGGGGGATCTCTCTCACCCAATCTAGGGTTCACTGGAGCTGGGGAAGAAGAAGAGAAAAATGAAGGAAATAAGCTGGAAGGCTGGAATCTGCGCGTAACTGGAAAATAAAACTAATACACGGCTAAAAGGGCAGACACACGGTCGTGTGTCCTAAGCACACGGTCGTGTGTCTGGTGGGAAATAGCCATTTCCACCCACCTTTGTGCAGAAACTGAAATTAAGCCCCAAAGGACTTCTAAATGACTCTTCTACCCCCCCCCCCGAACTCTCTAAAATGACAAATTCTACCCTTGGGTCATTACACTTAAGACACACGAGCGTGCACCAACTAATATACAAGTGTGTGTGGAGGCACACGGGGTTATGCTTAAGCTATGTCCATGATCGTGCTAGTTTATGGAATCGAATCTAAAAATCATGGCTGGCTACGTAGGTGTGTGGTGTAGACACACGGGCGTGCATGCAAGGCACAAGGTTGTGCACCATATTACAGGGGCGTGAAGCTGCCTAAACAACACTCTTGTGTCTTACTTACATGGGCATGTGAAATTGGGAATAAACACACAGACATGTGCATCGACTGCACAGACGTGTGTCTGAATTTTTATATGCATACAGGTGTCATGTAAAACCATATTTATACAGAAAAGAGGCTACACGAGCATGTATCCTCAGGTGCATGATCGTGTGCTCAACTCTTTTCTAGCAAATAGCATTTGAAAACCTAGAAATTCCAATAGATCTCACACAAAACACAGTCATATCTCAATCAAACATGCATATAGCAAATATATAAGCCAATAAGCATTCTCATTTCATCCATTCAACATAAAGCATGTTAAAAACCTCACATTTCTCATAAATACATACCCAAGCACATAATCTGTAGGACCCGCTGTTACGTATACCACTACTGCTGAACTATATCTTTACTTTTATTAATATTCTGAAAATTCGGTATACGTGACAAGAATCCTACGAAAAGAACACTGTTGTTACTGATTACATACACATGCGAAAGCTGAAAAACTGTAAAGTACAATGATGGCCTAAAATACACTTTTCATATACATAATTATTTATGTACATATATACAAAAATTTACAATTAAATTCCCACTAGGCCAAACTAAACATTGATATGGAGCCCTCTCACATCAGCCCTGGTCCACCCACTCCTCACTAGCACCAAACGCACCTGAAAAAAAAGGAAAAAGGAAAGGAATAAGTGATAAAGATCACCCAATAAGCGATCCTTACTTTCCTCAACCCAAACAAGCATACACAAGGAAACTCATACCTAGCCTTGGCCCTAACATTCATATAATCGCTTGCTCATACTTATTATTGATTAAACTATTCTCTTGATTGAATTATTAATTCATGTCATGAAATGTGTATCATGTCATGCTAAATAAATACTGAATATGCATGCATCGAAATCTATACGTATCTGAATATATCTATTATACTGATCAGGCTGATGAACACAGAGAGTCGGTATCTTGGCCATGTGGGCTAAACAGTCTAGCGAAAAGCTAGAAAGCTAAATATACATATTAGTCCCTAGACTAATAAGCTGAAACTGGATGATTCGACTGTAGTCAGAAGGCTGGAATCCTATAAATGTCCCCTCAAGTTCACCTAAAACTCTAATCTTGATATCAGGTTCTGAATACTAAATGACTAATGAATTCGGATCTTTTGATCCTTTTTCATGCTGATACCTTGGCATGTCATGCTATGTAATGCTTATGTAGCATTATTTCATCTGATTTTATGCTTATCTATTGCTTTAAGGCCTTTAAATTGGTTTCCCATGATTAATCATTCGTTTTTCTTAATTCCCTGGAAAATTATGTTGATGCACGGGCATGTGGGCAAGGCATACGGGCATGCAAGAAACACACACAGACATGCATGACAAAGGTACATAGGCTTGTATAGAAACATAGGGGTCATGCGTTGGTCGTACAGTTAGTCGTGCTCGCTTCTAGAAAATCTACGCATTTCATCAATTAAACTCACACACACGGTCGTGTCCCTTAGGACACATGGGCATGTCCTCTACAATTCAAGTTGTGCACACTTCATGGGCGTGTGTCTTGCTCTACACCAATGACACATGTCTAGAATTGTAGGAATCTAGTCTAAATCTCAATCAAACTGAAATTAACTGAAAGCATGCATTTCTAACACTTCAATATGCACACAACAAGCTTCGATTTCATCTATCACCAATCACATCTCAATCCACCATTGAAACAACCCATTCTCTCACATAATCACACACGAGCATAAGCAAGCATGGTTCATAGGTGGAAATCATCATCTCAAGCATTTTCTTATCAATATATCTATGCATAAACACATCATATAACTCATAAGCATGCTAGAAACACATTCATATATTCACAAGCATCAAACACAACCTGGGAAATGCAAGGAAGAAATAAGGACGCACTTACCTCTTGCCATGGCTGTTGGAAAACTCTTTCTAACTAATATCTTCCTTCTCTATCTAGATTGGGAGCTGCCGGCTAGTAGAAATCAGTTATAGGGTTGGGAGTAGCTGAAAACAAAAGAGAAACTTTGGCTGAAAATGGGCGAAAGCTTGGTGAGAAGCATTTAAACTCTCATCTCTCTCCTCCAACACACCTGCACGGGCGTGCAGGGCAAAAGTGCACAGGCGTGCATAAGGGAAAGTAAAAGCTCTTCATTTTCCATACTACGCATGAAAGAAACCTCCCAAAGAGAATCATGCACAAGTCATACAGACTCTGGAAACTTATTATCTCACCCTTAAACTCTTCTAACTCCCAATTTATTTCTATTTTTCACATCTAACCCTTAAACTCTACCCTAAAGGGCATTTCTAATCCTAGGATGCTACATAATCATAAAAAAATTTCATAATAATCTCATGAAACATCATTTATTGTCTCATTTCATCATCAAATCATGCTATAATATATTCCCAACATGCAACAAACACATGGAGGGAACTCAAACTAGCAAATCATGTGAAAACCCAAATGAAAAAGGTAAGAAAATACTTACCTCTCGCCATTGTATCCAAATCTCTCTCTCTAACAATGTATGAATCTCTTACTTGGTTTAGGGCTATCGGTTGGATGGTTTCTAGCCTAGGGTTTACTAAAAATATGGAGAAGAGAAGAAAGCTAAAAGAAATAAACTAGATGGAAATTAGAAAAATGAAACATTTATGGCACCTCTCACCTAAAACACGAGCGTGTGTCCAAGAGACATAGTCGTTTGTGTAAGAAAATTCTCAATTCTCTCTCTTTTCACGTCATACATAGAATATTCTTCTAAAAATATCCATGTACAAGTCATAAAAGGTTTTTAAATAACTCTTCTACCCTTGAACCTTCTCACATCTTTTTTTTATGTAGAAATCTCTCTTTTACCCTTGGTTTCAAAGTCTAAAAGACAATTCTACCCCTAGGCTATTACACGAAATAAATTTAAAAAAAAAAAACCAAGTTGTAGAAACTTAACTAGAAATCATATTTTTCAAAATTTCATAAACTAAACATGTTATTAGACATAAGGTGTTCTTGAAACACTTACTTTGTAATTGAAGCTTTGCAAGTCTTTATGTGGCAAGAAATGAGTTGCTAATCCATCTGAAAAGCCAACGACACCTGTAGTATCTATACAAAGCAAGATTAAGGACAAAATACACTGTTTAGATGCTAATCTTAATAGATGTAAGGGTGTGATATGTTTTTTCATGGCTGTGACTATTGTGTTTCTTAAAGATTATCAAGCAATTTGTTGCATTTTATTTTATAGAAAATAAGTCATGAATGTGACCACGAAATATGTACCATGATACTTACATGTACCCCCGTGCATGAAACTCTCACAACGGTACACACATGTTTGGTAAACGTTCCAACTTATGAAAGTTGCATAAATTTTGTACAACGTTCTCATAATTCAATAACCCTCAAATAATTACATGTACATTATACATAAAGCACACACATCTATGAGTTATTAGATACATGTTAGGATTTTATTAACCCTTAAGATATATGTTTGTGACCTATGGAGGTGTATGATTGTACATCAAAGCAAATCCTTAATTTGACTTATTGATCCGATATGAAAAAATTTAGCAAGTCTAATGTGATATCACCCTAAAACACAATTATTAAGACAAAATTTTAATGTCTTAATCTATCAACTTCATAAGTGTATGACTCATAAGCTCTCAACTATCTCTGTAGTATTCAAATTTGAGTCAAATTTGGAAACAGATTATAAGTAGCCTCTCGCAAGGCATCATGGCTAGTAAAATAACAAAGTGTTAATGAACAACTCGCAGCTTAATCAACTTGATAATTAATATACAATACGATCTATTCATCACCGTATCTCATGAGGTTGAAATATAGATTTGTGTCTACCTTAGGCATTCCTCGCATATGTATATGTCTAAATTAAGCTTGGATATGGTGTCAATTGATCTAACTATAGCCACAAACTAATTGGTTTTGGATAATTTAACTAAGACTCTCATCTTATGCTTGGGATTGATGAATTTTATATTGATTTACCACAGCCTTCAAATTGATCATGACATGGTTAAGCGTTTACCTCTACAACACCTCAGTTATGTTAGTGCACTTAATGATATCAAATGACATCGTTCCTAGTATAATATAGTTTAATAGACCTTAAGTCAAAGAAATAGGCAATACCATTTATATAGGATAGACAACACCATTTATATTGGATCCTTATCATTAGGTCTATCTATTGAATATGACCACTAAATCATGCACTTAACTGTAAACAAAAAATCTCGGCATGTATAAACTATCATCACCTTTCAATGTGGTCATACATACTAGGATAATCTTCATACCATCACTAATATCTATAGTTTATAGTAATATTAGGATTACGAACTATTCTAATATAACCACTAATGAGATCTATAGAAAGTACAATCAATCATCTAGATTTCACCGTATTAAAGTCACAATATATGTTATATAAAATAATATATCTGAAATACCTTGTATTACATCAACAAACATATACAATTATAATAATACATGAATAAATATAACTAATATAAAATGGAAAAGTGGCTATAAGATGCCAACCCTAACAATCTTCTATTTGTACTATAACCAATCAAACATATGTGAAATACCATATACAATTATATGTCTATCATGTTTATACTACTATAGAGGCTTGGTCAATGGATCAACTAGGTTATTGTTTGTGTCTACTTTTTCAATTTATACATCTTTACACAACATAATCTTTTATATCGAATAAAATCATTTGAGAATATGTTTGGGTTTTTTATGAGACTATGGTTCATTAGCTTGTGTTATGGCCCCATTGTTATCATAATAAAGGTCTATGAGATTCATAATGCTAGTACTGCTTAAAGTTCAAATATAAACTTCTTAATCTAAACAGTCTCCTTTATTACCTAAGTAAGGGCTATATACTTAAACCCTATTGTGAAAGCAGCCATAGTATTTTTCTTGAAACTCATCTAGTTAATTTTACCTTCATTCAAACAAAATACGAAGCCTGATTAGGATTTGAATTCGTCATAGTCTATTTAAAAACTCGTATCCTTGTACCACATATAATGAGCTTATCCTTTCTTTCATAAACCAATAATGCATCCTTAGTCCTTCTTAGGTACTTAAGGATGAATGTTCTTGATAGTAACCCAATATTTCTCACCTAAGTTAGATTGATATCTACTACAAATGCTCAAATCAAACAAGATATCAATTCATATACATAACATCACATATATGATAGATCCAATTGTCAAATTAAATGAAAAATGACTAATCTTCTCTTATTCTTCCAATATTTTAGGACACATTTCTTTAGAGAGATATGCATCATGAATCATGGGAAATAACCTTTTCTTTGACTTATCTATTTTAAATCTCTTCAGAATTTTACAAATGTATGTGTTTTGACTTAATCGAAGTAACCTATGAGATCTATTATGATAAATCTTAATACTAAAAATGTAAGCTAGTTCTCTTAAGTCATTCATAGATAAGCACTTACATAATCAAGTTATAACAATTTGTAAATATGGTATGCCATTTCCAATAATTAAGATATCATTAACATATAACATCAGAAAATGCAACCATACTCCTATTATGCTTATCTTTATTTTGTATGAATCCAAACTCTTGAACAACTACATCAAAATAAATGTTCCAACTCTTCAAAGCTTGCTTTAACCTATAAATAGACCTTTATAACTTGTATACTTTGTTTGTTTGTCCATCAAGAATGAAACCATCAAGTTGTGTCATACACATATCCTTTACAAGGTTACTATTCAAGAAAACAATTTTCATATCCGTATACCAAATCTCATAATCGTAGTATACATCAATCGTAAACTTAATCTAGATAGACTTAAGTATCATAATCGATGAAAAGGTTTCATCATAAATAATATCATGCTTTTAATTGAAATCTTTAGCAACTAATCGTATTTTATAGGTATGCACGTTACCATCCATGTTTATTTTCTTTTTGAAAATCCATTTACACCTTAAAGGTTTTACCCCTTCAGGTACATCCATTAGAGTTCATACTTGGTTATGATACATGAAGTCCATCTCATACTTCATCGCCTTAAGCCATCTCTCAAAGTTTAGATTTACTATAGCTTGTACATAAGTTTTAGGCTTGTCATCAAAGACGGCTAGTACATCATCATGTTAAGTCACGAGATAACCAAATCTTTTGGCTTCTATCATATTCTACTTGATCTACATAATTGTTGTGTATGATACTCAACTACCTCATGTGACACATCATCCCATTAAATATCTGTGAATATTTTTTGTTTAAAAGTCTCATTAAATTATACTTTTCTCCTACTAATATAACACTAAATCGAATAACAAAGACCTTTTACTAGTCCAAGTGGTAAAATAGTAACCTATAGTTTCCTTCAAGTACCTCACAAGTACACATTTATCAATTTTTAACTTATTCAAAACCAATTTCTTGACATAAGTTTCACAACCTCAAATCTTCATGTAATTAGATTGGGCTTATGCCTAATCCAAACTCATAAAGAGTTGTCTCCATATATTTAGACAAGATACAATTGAATGTATATGTTATTGCCTCTAAGGCATGACCCCGAAATGACATAAGTAATTCACTGAAACTTATCATAGACCTACTCATAGCGATCAATGTCTAGTTCCTCTATTTAGATACATTGTTATGTTGTCATGTACCAAAAGGTATAGGTTATGCAACTATGCCATGTTCCTTCAAGTACTCAACAAATTCAGCACTCAAATACTCACCTCCATGATCACTATAAAAGATCTAAATACTTTTATTAAGTTATTTATGTACTTCATTTTTGAATTCCTTGAACTTGCCAAAGCATTTCAATTTTTGTCTCATAAAAAAATGTATTCATACCTACTAAAGTCATTAGTAAAGGTCATAAAGTAAAGTTTTATAGGTCTACACAATTACTGTGTATAATCCTTAACAGTTTATTCACTCTCTCACTATGCCCAATAAAAGGATACTTAGTCATTTTGCCCATAAGGCACAATTTGCATTCATAAAAAAACTAAAAGTCAAATGATTGTAAAACCCCAATAAAATAGAGCTTTGAAATACGTTTTGAGCCTATGTGCCTTAGCCTATAATACCATAAATATGTGGGATTCAATTTATCAATTTTAATATGTTTACTTGTATTAACATTGAGAATATCAAATATTATCTAAGTTTAGAACATATAAACTATTTACCATGTATATTGTTTCATAAAGAATACCATTTAAGCTAATGGTTATAATGCCACTAACAATCAAGAAATGGTACCCCTCTTTATCTAAAGTATATACATAAATTAAATGTCTAAAAATGTTTGGTATATAGTAACAACTTTTTAATTATAAAATACTTAATGGATAAATACAAATAATATGATCTTACGACTAGAGTTGTGATCTTTTCTTTTATTTCTAACACATAGGTCTACTTTTCCTTAGTTAAGCAATCTATGTTGCCTTAATTCTTACATATGAGAAGTAATATGAGTACACATCTTGTGTCTACAATCCAAGATAAATCAAAAGTAAGGTTAATCTTAGTAACATACAAACTTAAAGTAGAAATAGTCGACTTCTTCTTCTAATACTCAAGGAAGGCCTTAGAGTGTTTTCTCTAATAGGCCAGTCTACTATAAAAGAAACAAAAAACATATTCATTCCTTACTTCACTAGTAGGCTACAGAGTAGGTAAGGCTTAGGTTTAAACCTAAGCCTTGGCCTTTGCCTTTAGCTTTGTGTTTGGCACCAACCATAATCTCTCATTCTTTTTACCCTTATCAATAATCTACCCAATTGTTCTAATCTGCCTAAGCAGCTTAGCCAATGACATTTCTTCTTATTCAAATTAAAGTTCATTATAAATTTGACTAGTAAGAAGTAAGAAAGTTTAATGCAAGATCAACAACCACCTCATTATCTATTAAGAACTCCAAGTTGGTTAACCTCTCAATATAGCTAATTATCTTGGTTGCATAAGTACTTGATTGTGCACTCTCACTTGTCTTACAACTGAACAACATTGATTTCACTCGATAATATTTGGACTTCTTTTAAGTTCCATATGTCTTATGAAAGTGAAAAAGAATGGACTTGATGTTTATGTCTTCATGTTATATCTATAACTCAAGTGACATGGAAGCCAACATGAAGCAATAGACTTTCAACAGTTTTTTTGATACTTGTGCTAAGTATCAAAGAATTAAATAGTAGAATCGAGACTAGGTTTAGAAGGAATTTCACCTTCAAGGATATACAACCTTTCTTTTTGAAACATGACTATACATAAATTCTTGTACCAATTAGGAAAATTGGTACCTTCCAACATATTTTCCTTTTCTAGAGTTGGACATGAAGTGTCTGATTTTGTCATGGTGTGATATAATTTACAAAAGTACAGAAAAGAGTTATTAGTTATTTAATTTAATTGTTTAGTTAGGTTTTTATTAAACACTCCTACTATTTTTCCTAAGCTAACAACCTTTACTATTCTACTCAGAAAGTCCTAGTAGGCTTCCTAGTAGACAAAGATCCTATCAAGTCGACTCAATCTTTACTTTGAAGAACAAGCTAAAATAACCCATATAGGTAGGTTATCAAACCATTAAACAAAAGTCAATGATCTCAAGTTAGGTTTTACTCTAACAAATAATGCAAGCCTGAATATAATATTCGATATCAATGAGTTAAATACTACATATCATTGTGTATCAACAATTATGCCCTTGTTCAGTCTCTGATAAATTCTACCTTCACTTTGGCAAATAAGAGAAATTAATCAATTAAGTCTAACCTAATATAGCAAGCAACCAATCTTCTATCTAATAATGGGTTGTCTTTTGCTTTAGTGTTCAAGGTTCCTATGAACAATGGCCTGTCCTGGCAGTGTTATATTAGAAGGTCTCTTATTATAAATTAATATTTAATAAGGAGTTTTTTTTAATTAGATCTTATCATTTTTTAGTTTGCATGTTAAGTGACATTTACAAAAATAAAACCTAAACATGCATACTTAACAAGGTATAAAATTAACGTGTAGGTCTACGAGTCAACTAATGTCAAACCCTGAGCCAAGGGGACCAACTAATCAACCTAGACTATGTTTCTTCAATCCTTTGAGACTTAAGTATACTCTCACTTCGTTTGTTCAAGTTTTCAAGTAATTACACTTTTTGTCTCCTAGTTACATAATTTATAAAAAAAAATTTCAAGTAACATTGTATTCTAAATTTTACATAAAAATTCAAAAACTTCGAGTTATATTCAAGGGGATGAAGATTAGAGGAGAATTACATCAAGAATAACATAAAAGAAGGTAAGACACACAGGTTTTATTTAATAAATTTTATACACATATTCTTGAAAAACCAATACATACATAGGTAAGTCTTAGTTGTATACTAGGCACCATGCATATATACCAAAAAATACATATAAATACAATTAAAATTAATCTAATTAATTAATTAATTAATTGCCATGTGAAATTACATTTTAGTCCTTATAATTTCATAAAAATATGAAAAACCCTAAACCTTTATAAGACTTGCAATTTGACCCTTGATAGTCAACCTAAAGTCAAACACAAACTTTATGTCAGTCACAAGTATGAAGTATCAACTTCAAAGCCATGACACTAGGTTTCATGGTATGAAAGGATCATGCATATCTATGACTTTGCCAAGTTCTAGAATTCGTGAAAATTTAAAAGCATGAGCATATATCATCACGATGAGCATACAATCACATATAACTAATTTTTGCTCTATGTATGGGCATGACTGAAACATGCATGATTGTACATAGATTTATAGAATGAATCCATAGGGTATGACCCTATGAATTATGCTTGAATAATGCCCATGACTTCATATGGTCATAATTGTGACAAGTGTGATTTCTAAGAATTTTTAGTGACGAAATTTGTCAAAAATCCATCTAAATGGCACGATTGATGCTAAAAATGACCAAAATTAGCATGACATACTGATAGTCACCTATAGCAACACATCTATTATGTGAAAAACATATAATAGAGGCAATTTTACACATCAATTGAAATCAAGCAATCAACCAAACTACACTTCAACACAATTATTGAGAGTTTTATGAACTAAACCTCAATTTACTAACAAGTATACTAGTTTGTGTGAGTATAGTAAGACTAAGTCTAAATTATTGTCCCATGAGACTATATTAAGAACTAGAGCTTCTACTTCTTATGTTATTTGAACAATCAATTTTTTGTGACATTTACTTTATTCCTAACTTAATTAATTAGCTTAACTAAAACTAACATGAAACAAAAGAATTCAGTAGTTATTAAAGGTAGACTCAAAATTGAAAACACTAGGGTTGAGGGTTCATATACTTGCAAACTCAATCATTGACTTTCAATACTCCTCTTTTTATTCAATAGTTGATTATCAAATTCACCACCTTATTAATAAGAGCTCTCACCTAATATTAACCTATCTTTGTCACTAAATACCTCCCCTTGAAGTACTCATTAATGGCAAAGGATGCATAAAGTTCATGAATTTATAACAATCACACAAACCATGTAACTATATCTAGTTTTATCGCTAAGTTCATAACAATTATAATAGTTCAAAATTTATAATAAACTTCTCAATTATGATTACAAATCCTAAGATCAATTGACTGGTAACCAATTATCCAAAGCATTAAGGATAATTATAATCACTCATCAACATGAGTAAAACTTTGTACTTTATTATCACTGTTTGAACTTCATAAACAAACTACTTCTCACCCTAGTATAGAAAATTTAGCTCATAGCACCATTGATGCTACTGCTTTGAGTTCTTGAAAAATCTTTGCTACCTAATTATATCTAATTATGAATCTTGACTTGATTTGCTCTTAGATTGATCACCTCTTATTGTTCGTCTAATCTCTCTCTAAAAAACTCTCTTAATCTTTCAAAAGCAGAAAAAAATAGAAGAAAATGGCTTAAGGCCCTTTGGTTGCTTAAATAATAAGGTTAACTCACTAGATTCCTAATTATAATAGAAAAGCTGATACATGACTCTGTATCATGACACCATAAGGTTTTGCTCCCATTGTGTCATGACACCATATCACTGTCACGACACCGAGCTTATATGATTTCATGTCACGATAACATATTTCTTCTTGGTTTAGTGTTATGGCACGGGCATCTTTTCTCCTTATCTTTCAACTTTCTTTGCTTGATTTGCTCCAAATTTAACTCATATCATTAAAATATGTAAGAAAATGAGGACTACTTAATTGACTCACATGACTAAGATGTTTACTCCCTAACTCGAATCACTCTGATCAATACAGTCACAGTTAAAGTAGAAGTAAAAGTTAAGTTAATATTTAGTAAAGATAATTTAAGTGTTTACCCTAATCATTAAGGATATAGAGTCATCAAAGTATGGGATACAAGTAAATCTTTGATAACCAAGTAAAAAAGGAATCAAGGTTTAAAGTTTAAAGTATAAGGTAAAGTTTTCATGTCTATTAAGTGAATTTCACTCACTCCCCTACTTTTATGGTTATAAGTAACAAAGACTCAATGACTATGAAGCGAGACATAAGACAGTAGGCATAATCTTAAGCACTGAACAATAGGCATGAGCTTAAGCATTAGACAACAGGCATATACTAAATTTGGAAATTTAAATTAATGAATAGCTATGCATAAAGGGTTCACACTCACTCATCCAATGCTATATCAGATTCTATAGAGGGGTGCATTGCATGCTTAAAATGCATACCTATCTAGTCGAGTGTGGAAGAGAGGTTTAGATAAGGTACACCACCTTTGTTAGTAAGATTATATCCCATATAATATATTCCTATTTGAATTCTCTAGAGTTTTTTAAAAGTTAAGGAAGTCTTAATACTATTTTTTGGCGACTTTTAAGAGAGATTTCAATAAAAGAAAAGGAGAAAGAAAAACAAATGTTTAGGAAATCAGCTTCAAACATTTAGGCTAGGATTATAGGTAGGCATGACTTATGCTTTATATGTTTGACTTTTGTTCTTATTATATTAAAACATATGTTTTCTTTAAGAAAGATTGTATGATATTGATCTTATTAGATAGTTAATTGATAAAGAGTGTGTGTGTGTGTGTGTGTGTGTGTATGTGTGTGTGTGTGTGTGTGTGTATGAAAACCATGGTCTAATGTTCAATTTCTTTAAGATGTGGTGATGATAAAATAAACACATTGTATTATTGTTTCTATTAAGTTATATTGTGTTAAATCACTTTGAATTTATATGATGAAAGTAAGGTTGGATCTTGAAATGTTTATAATCAAACCTAGGGATGTAATGGTCAAGATTCTTTATGCTAATGTGTATTATGTTCATATTAACATTGAAATTATGCAAGGGTATGTATAGATTCAGTAAAGATTGATAGGTTATGAGAACTTGTTCGAGATAGATTTAAACCAAAGTTACAAATGTACATGCACGATTGTACCAAGGTTAGGGACAACTGTGACATGTGTTATATTATATAAAGATAACGTATGCCATGGTCATATATTAAGTATGCACAATTTTGATATCATTAAAATTTTCAAAGTAAATATGCCATATGACTATACACGAAAAGGTGCATGCCTACACGCACGACCACTAGAAGTTTTTCAATAAATGGTGGATGATCATGTGAAGTTCATATATACCTAAAGATGCGATATAAACAAGCATGTAAGGAATGATCGTATAAAAAGGGTTACAATAATTCGTAGGATAAATACATGATTATACCCTCAAGGTGAAATATACTTATGAGGAAAGAAGTCAAGCCATACCTGTTTTAGGACACATGCCTGTGCATATGATAGTGTACACTTGTGCATGTTATTATGGCCAATGATGCCTATGAAAGGTTAAGTTATGCATAGAGGAAGGGATGCATGATCGTACACCTGGCAAAGCATGCCTATACACTTAACTTAGTGAAGAAAAGTATTAAATTATCAAACCTCAATGTTCGTAGTTAAGTCCCAAAGTTTATAAAGGGCGATTAGGTCACGTAATAGTACCAGTGGTGTCTAGAATGAGATCTCACTAGTTAAGGCGTAAGAAAAAGGTTAAAGAGGGTGACAGCTATTTTAAGCTTGAGTTAGTTAGGCTTGAGAAACATGCAAGTGTAGAAATAAGCATACCCTAGTTAGCTGATCATTGGTTCAAGTCTTATCCATGAGTCAATATGTATCATAAAGGTTATTTTGAAGGGCACCTGTAAGATACTCTTCGCATGCCCATAATAGGGCACTAAGAGTAGTAAGACACATCCACCTATGGTAGGGTGTATAAGGCCATAACAAGCCTGAGATTAGACATAGGTTTATAATAGTTTGTTAGAACCTATAGGAAAATGAGGATTGCATAATATGACTTACATGGTGAAGGTGTCTAATATCTATCTCAACTTAGTTTAATCAACTTAAAGTAAGATGAAATAAGTATATATTTTCACCTGAGAAATTATAAAGATATAGAGTCATCCAAGAGTATGATCCCAAGTAAATCTTAGATTACAAAGCCAAGGGTAAAATAGGGAATAAAATAAAAGGATTTTGGTTTAAGTTTAAGCCACATCCATTTGAATTTCATTCACTCTCTTATTTGTATGGTTTTGCAGGTAACAGAGATCTAATGGTTCTAATGCTAGATAAAGATCAGAAGGCATAAGTGCAACAGAGGCAATAACGTCACCTAAAGATTTGTATTATCATTAGTTTATTTTCAATATGTTAGATTTATACTACACATATTTATTATTGGAGATTTCATGTTATTTTGTTAGTTTAGTAATTATTACATCCTTTGACATATCTAGTATTTAATAAATAAGTATAATTCCTATTCAGTAATTTTGTTGTGATGAATGGTTCACATTATTTAAGTTATAATGTGCATGCTCAAATGTATTAAAGTCATTACACTTTTCCTCCCTGAGGTAGTACTTTTTAAGAGCATGTTATAGAATATCTTTAAACCAAACTATTAATAACACCATTCTATGTTTACAATGCGAAATATTTTTCATTCAAATAACATAAAAATACCACATCACTCTATTATATCAATTCAATCAATCAATCTTATCATCCATAATACTTTAAACTTAAATTTCCATAGTTATATATACATATCAAATAACTTATCAATAAAATTATCATAAAACATCAAATAGATTCACATCAAAACATAATTTGTCTATGCTTTAACTAAGATTTCTAGAATATATATATATATATATATGAACACACACACACGCGCGTACACACACACATATACATATACATACATACATACATACCTACAAACATACATACATATATGTGTGTGTGTGTGTGTGTGTGTATATATATATACACACACACATACATATACATATACATATACATATACATATACATACATACACACACCGATATTTAAGAATTACTCTAAACTCTTACTTGCATGATCAACATTTTACTTTTTTAGCCTCCAACACCTCTCCAAATTATTTTTTGACAATCATTGGCCGAGAAAATTGTAAAAAGTTTTCATTTTTAATGTAACTATATGTATAATTATAATGCCAACTCATGGGATCATGGTTCCTTTTATAGACTTTTGATCACATAATTGTCTGAATAGACATTCACCTTAATGGAACAGTCATTTGTCACTTAATCTACTTATTAATGTAACATTATCTAAATCATCCATTTGGCATAAACCTAATGTGTGTTCCACTCTCTAGAACAACCACTCAATCCTTTATTCCTTAAATGTTTTTAACTTTAAAAAAATCACTTAACCTACACTTAAATTAAATCATACTTGATAAATGAATATCTAAATGAGTTCTAAAAGACCTTTATTGCTCCGTATAGCCATTTTAAACTAGAAACGAAAAACTCACAAAAATTCATTGTCAAAGTTGAAAGAGTCTCCAAATGCTAGTATGTCTCCAAAACACTGTATGTTTTGATTATGCATAGTGTGACAATCTTGTGAACTTAACTTGTTTATGAATGAACATTATTGAATAAAATTTTAAAATTATATTTATGATGCGTTTGTAATGTTTTAAGTCCATAAATGTGCCCAATAAAATAATATATAGAATGTAGATGATTCATAGTCACTTTTAATTAAATAATAACATGTCAAATAGACTATAAACATAAAGATCTATTAAAAATTATTTCATTTATATTAACAAATGGAAGTAAATGTTAATAGTTAAATAATGTTTGAGGGCTCTTGATAGAAGGGACTTTTTTGTAATCAAATTTCAACCACTCAAGCTCCTCTCAAAATCAAGAAATCAAGCCCCATTTATATTACCAAATTCTTCCCGGCCCAATGTAGTTAAGCTGCAAGATCTAATTTGATTGAAGTGTGTAAGCTTCTTTTTTGGTTTTTTTTTTTTTTTTTTCTTTCAATATTTACTTTTACTTTTATGAAAGTATAATTTTGACTTAAACTGCTTGGAATTGAACCCCAATTGATAATCAAGTATAATGTTGATCTGTTTAAAAAGATGTTGTGTTAATGATTTAATTTTATTTTTTTTAATTTAATTAAGCAGCTAAATCATTCATTCTAAACGTTTAATTAAATAATAAGATGATTGTAAATTTAATCAACAAGCCCAAAATAATATTATAATTGGTAAAATAGGTAGGTTGGGGTACATGAGCCCTTCTGCTCTGTGTTAGCCTTTGATTTTATAGAACATAAACAAGTCATCATGCATTCTGTCAAACAAGCATTCTGAACTAATTTTTCTATAATGTACATCAATGATCATTGTATGGTGACCCATAATCCCCTTTTAAATTAGAAATCAATGAAAGATCCGTGGTATTCTTATGCAATTATTTTTGCCCCTTTGAAAAAAAATTAATTTATTTTTTCTTATTTCACAATTTAAAGTATTATGAATTATTAACTTTAATTACTTATTTGTAAATTATACGTTTGTTTATTCATTATTTTGATATGTTATATCATTGATGTGTTAATAATATATTTATTTTAAAAAGTATTAATATTTTGATTTGATATAAAATCTCAATAAAGAGCTATAATAAATCTATATATAATGACATATAATTTTTTAAATTAAAATTATCTATTTGCCACTAATAAGTTTGAAAAAAAATAATATTTATTTTTTAAATACATATTTATTATAATACTTAGATAAAATGATATAAATAGTTTTTTAAATATTAAAATTAAGTTTTGTTAAATTAGTAATAATTTAGTTTTTTTTTTTGGTTAAATTATCAGTGATGATTTATCATTTTATCAAGCTTGGATGGAAAATTGTCTTTCGGTTTTTTATAAAATTCGTGTTTCAATTATAAATTCTAACATAACATTTTTATAGCATAATAAAAGTTAATAATTAGGCTAGATACAATAACATTAATATAAGTCTCTACATCACTTCTGTTAAAACCTTAATCCCACCCAAGGTTTCCCTTAAATATAATGTCTCACCTTTCAATTTTTTTAAAATTAAACACCTATCTACAAAATATTTTTCATTTAATTTTGATAACATTTTTTTTATAAAATAATCAAAATACCCTCAATAAGAAAAATAAAAATTATAATAAAAATATAAAATAATAAAAAATATATAAATTTTATAAAAATATTAAAAATAAAAAAAACAATCATTATTTTGTTAATAGTATCATCGATGGCAATGACCGTCTAAAACTGAACTAATTGACCAAATTTGGTCACCTTTATTTGAATAGAGACAATCAAATTTAATTACCAACAATATTAGATAATCATTTTCATTCATTTGATTTAGTTTCTAATGGCCACCATTGATGATACCATCAATATTGATGGTTGCTTTTCAAATTTTTATATATTTTATTAATTTTAAATTTTATTTATTATTATCTTATTTTATTCTAATATTTTTATAACTATTTTGTTATTTTTAATTATTTTTATTAAAAATTAACAATTGATTATTATTTAACAGTTGACAGTTAAATCAATGGATAAATATTTAACTTTTTAAAAAATTATAAAATAAAACTTTATCATTTAAAACACCTTAGATAAGATTCCTTTGACCTTTATGTACTGCATATATAACTTATATTTTTATATAACATTAGGATTGGTTAGACGTATAAGCACTTCTTATCCTCTTCAACATGTATGAATAGTTTAGTAGTAAATTCTTATCCCCTTCAATTATATGTAGAACCTCAAATGGTAGAAGGGACAAGAAATGTCCAAAGTCCAGCCAACTCATTCATTTCCATGATTACATGTGGTTTACTCAAACAAGCATTATGAAGTTGATCTCCTTCTCTTCTAATCTTTTAATACGACAACAATATATCTCGGATGCATGAGAAATAATATAGCTAGACATATAATAAAATAACAACTTAAATATCAAATGGTAAAAAGGATCACAAGACCCAACAGTAGCTTCTCCATGGCCATCGACTTTGAATTCTTTTTATTTATTAATAGAGTGAAGGGTGAAGGGAAGTGATCTCGTGAACGACTGTAGGGTAGCAGCCATAATAATTTATGGCAGAGGCAGCGTGAAATAAAGGAAGTACAGAGCTGTGTACGATTGTTTTTTGGGTAGAAGACGAACGTTTTTACAGGTTAATATCCGGAATCAAGAGATTACAGAGTGTATTTCTTGGTTTGATAAATCACACAGCACAGAGCAGAACATGGTGGTTTGGTTATTTTATTTTGTGGGCAAATATCTTTCCATGTTTGAGAAATTCTAGCTGTGATTTCGTAATCTTCTTCTTCCTTATTTTATTTGGTGTTTTGGAAGACAGTGAGTTCCATATGTATTATTTGTACATGGTTGCACTGCACTTAGATTTAGCCATTTGCTTCTTTCCAGAGATGTGATGTGAAGTATTCAATAGTTGAATAGAAAGACTGGGTTCACGGGTGGGTTATTATATTAGTTGAGGAGAGGCAAAGCAAAATGGAAGAAAATGAATGGTTGGGATTGGGAATGGGAAAGGACAAAAAGACTTCACGGGTGCACTATTATTCTTAATTGTCTCACACTCACTAAATAACCAACATATCCAAACAAAATTAACTCTCCCAATTTCAGAAAACAACATTCATCTACACCACAAACTCAATGCACTCTTTCCTCTCTCTTCCTCTCAACCACACAAAAGATTCAGCCCCTTTGTCATTGTTTTCATTTTCTCTTCTACCCCATCATCCATCAATAACATACATTAAAAGCAACCATCTACAACAATTATTAGGTTTTACTTTTCAACATTTATATATTTTTTATATGCAAAACTTTAACTTTTTACATTATATATATATATATTATTAAATATTATTTTATCATAAAATAATATATTACTATTATTATTATTATTATTATTATTATAAATGTACATAATTTTATATGATCCATTACACAAATTTGCAATTGAGTTTCACGTTACTGCCCTCCATCCTAAACATTAGGTCAACTAGATAAATGAATAGCCTAGGATCAAGGATACCATATATACTAGATTCATAATGTTACCAAATAAACATCAACCACTAACTTTGTTTTGATTGCTATTAGTTCAATAAAATGTTCGCACCAATTATTAGATCAAACATAGGAGGTCGCAATCAGCTTGAGGTGTTGTAGTTGTTTATGGAAATTTGATTATAATTTGTTGCATTATTTTGGTGGGATGACTTATGAGAAAGAGCTGGACGCGCAAATAGGGTTTTGAAAAAGGGGAAAGGAATGAATGATAATGGGAAAAAAAAATTAAAAAGATTTGCTTGGTTTGAAAAGTTGGGGCTTAAATTGATTTGAGCCACAAATAAAAGGGTGTTACGGTCCACTCGCTTCTCTTTGGGATCGGGACAATTCCCTATGGCCTCAACCATAAAATCCAAATCACGAGGCTCCAATTTCTTGTTTATTAGAATTATAAATAAAAAGCTTACTTTTCTCAACTCTTTAAATTTTCTTTTGAATTTAGATTTTATTTATTTGGTCTATTTCTATATGAACGGATATTAGGGTCCGCTTAAGACATAAATTCTCTATCGAACTCTAAAAATGAAAGGCCAAGATGTTATCTAAATAATTATCGTTTTAGATCATAAATATTCTCAAATCTATCATGATAAATATTCTTCATGTTTTATCATTTCACAAACCTCCTTTTTTTTTTCTAAATATTTTTTTATTGTGATAAATAATTGTATGATGCTATCACATGTATTCTAAATAATGTTGCAATTATATCTTAAATCTCATCTCAGGATACATGATTAAGAAAAGTTAGTGTTTGCATGAAATTTAAAATCAATCCTATTCCTATTGGTGACATTGGAATCGAGATGTCATCGTCAATTTGCGTTGGCAATTTCCAAAAGCTTATGAAATCCAGCGAGCCACATGAACTTTCCAATATGAAAGTCCACGTGAAAGTATACAGATTTCCATGGAAGAAATATATAATATTTAGGCCAAACGATTTATTCCCACCCAAAGTCTCCATAAACGATGTGTCACCCAAAAATTTTTAAAAAATAAAATATTTATTTATAATCAAAATTAACAGTTACACTTAAAAATTAATTATTAAAATTTAATTAATAAAAAATATATTTTATCTTTTTAAATAAAAAATATTTTAAAATAAAAAAATAATAAAATTAAATTTATAAAAATATTTAAAATATATAATAATCATATTAAAATAATAAAAAAAATTAAAATTATATAAAATTAAAAAATCTAAAAAAATGACCACTATCGTCAATAGTGTCAACAACGATGGTGATTGTCAAAAACTTAATTAGATAGTTACAAATGATTATTTGGTTAGATTAATGATTATCTATTTGTCTTGATAACAGAAACAACTATATTTAATTATTAAAAATTTATATAAATTCTGTTAAGTAGGGCAAAAGAAAGTGAATGATATTGGCTCAACAAACTTAGGCTCATAAAGGCCTTGTGTTGTTTTCATTAAAGGAAAAAATTAAACAAATGAAAAAGAATGATATCGGCTCAATTTGCATTTGCAATTGTCATATTTTCTACCAAACAAACATGTTCATTCGTTACAACAATGATGAGCCTGATCAACAAACCCTGACTCTCTTCACTCACACGAACGCGAATCACAAACCTTTACACAATTGTTCGTCGAACATAAATCAAACGCAAGTCAACCAACATAGCAAATTGAGTGAACTCAAATATACTCGTGTTCGTATTCGATTTATTTCATAATCATCCCTATCTGATAAAGACATTTAAATCTAGTTGTTTTTACCATCTAAAATGACAGGTATGCATGAAACTAACTATTTTCAATCATCTCCGATGATGAAGGTAGTCAGTCAGATTTAACTATCAATCTAACTAGATGACAATTTTTAATCGTTTGATTAGATTTTCTGTTTAAATTTTTTAATATTATTTTATATTAAATATTATTTTAATATTAATAATATTTATGTTTTACACAGTATTTTGATTCTTTGCTATAAAATGTTAAGAAAAAGAAATGAGAGTATTTAACTTTATAAAAAATTTTGAACGGAGCTTACCCGAGGGATGGGTGGCGGTGGCGGGAAAGGGATTTAATCGTCTGGCCCAATATTTATGAATGAAATAGCGAGAACAATAGCACGTGAACAAACCAAGTGGCAAATACCCGGACTGACAATGTCAATGCTGATTGATTAGGGTTAATTCAGACGCACACCACACACTGACTCAATATTTCAACATCCATTATTATTAAACAAAACAACTGGCCACACCACCATCAATTTCCACTTTCTGATTCTTATTTCACCACTACATGCACACAACACCACACGGGAAATGACAAGTCTAGCTTCACAAACTCGAACACACAAAAAGAGAGAGCAGATTTCTTCAATGAAGAAACAAGGGTGTGAAATTGAAGCTATAGGACTTAACTACAACATCTACACCCAAAAGAGAGAAAACCCTTTTAAAATCTTTACCAAAAACAAGCTAAATGACTGTGATCATGGACCTGAAACTTCTCCCTCCAGGCTTGAAGAAGCTGCTGCAACAAGTCCTGGAGCCAGGCAGATTCTGAAGAACATAAACTGCAAGGCTAAACCGTGGGAACTCCTTGCGATTGTCGGTCCAAGTGGGGCGGGAAAGTCGTCTTTGCTTGAGATTCTTTCTGGGAAACTCACTCCTCAGAGTGGTTCTATTTTTGTGAATGATATCCCCATTGATAAGGCTCGGTTCAAGAAGATTTCTGGATATGTTACTCAAAAGGATACTCTATTTCCTCTCCTTACGGTTGAAGAAACACTCATGTTTAGTGCCAAGCTGAGGTTGAGGCTCCCAGAAGCTGAGCTGAGGGCTAGAGTAAAGTTTCTCATTAAGGAGCTTGGCCTAGGGCCTGTGTCCACTGCTAGAGTTGGTGATGACAGGGTTCGGGGGATTTCTGGAGGCGAAAGGCGAAGGGTTTCAATTGGAGTTGATGTGATTCATGACCCCAAAGTGTTGATTCTTGATGAGCCAACTTCAGGTCTTGACAGCACCAGTGCGCTGCAGATTATAGAAATGCTTAAGGTGATGGCAGAAACTAGAGGAAGAACCATAATTTTGAGCATTCATCAGCCTGGTTTTCGCATTGTTAAGATGTTTAATTCGATACTTGTGTTGGCTAATGGCTTGGTTTTGCATCATGGCACGGCGGATCAGCTCGGTAGTAGTTTGAGAACAATGGGTCTGCAGCTTCCTCTTCATGTCAATATTGTTGAATATGCAATAGAGTCAATTGAATTGATTCAGGAACAGAGAAAAGTGCAGCAAGAAATGCAGCCACAGATGGTGTCAACACCACAGCAAAAGAAAGGAGAAGATGGAGAGAGTAGAAGTGGAAAATTTACTCTGCAACAACTTTTTCAACAATCAAAAGTCGCCGATGAGGAAACTATCAATGTTGGAATTGATTTTCCTAAAGATTTCGCTAATTCGAGATTGCAAGAGACTATAATTCTCACTCACAGGTTCTCGAAAAATATTTATCGAACCAGAGAGTTATTCGCTTTCCGAACAATTCAAATGCTGATTTCTGGGTTCGTTTTGGGATCAATATTTCACAATGTCAAAGATGATTTACTTGGAGCTGAAGAAAAGGTTGGTCTCTTTGCATTCACATTGACATTTTTGTTATCTTCCACAACCGAAGCTCTACCAGTGTTTCTGCAAGAGAGGGATATTTTAATGAAGGAGACATCCTGTGGAAGCTACAGAGTTTCATCCTATGCCATAGCCAATGGACTAGTTTACTTGCCGTTTCTTCTCATCCTAGCCATATTATTTACGATTCCTCTATACTGGCTTGTGGGATTAAATCCTAATTTCATGGCTTTTATGCACTTCTTATTGCTAATCTGGTTGATTCTGTACACAGCAAATTCAGTTGTGGTGTGTTGCAGTGCTCTAGTCCCTAACTTCATAGTCGGGAACTCGGTAATTTCCGGTGTTATGGGATCGTTTTTTCTGTTCTCTGGTTACTTCATATCAAACCATGGAATCCCAAGTTACTGGATTTTCATGCATTATATATCACTCTTTAAGTATCCATTTGAAGAGTTTCTGATAAACGAGTTCTCTACGTCAAGGAAGTGCTTGCAGTATATTTTCGGGAGATGTATGGTGACCGGGGAAGATTTGCTGAGAGAAGCAGGATATGAAGAAGAGAGTAGCTGGAGAAATTTGGTGATAATGGTATGTTTCATTTTGGTTTACAGGTTCATTTCTTATGTAATTCTCAGGTTCAAATGCTCTCAGAGAAGTCTAAAGGAAGCTATAGTTTAAAGAATCTGATGAAACTCCTCTCTCTCTCTCTCTGTCTTTTTTTCCTCTTTCTCTCTCTCTCTCTCACAAGTGTTAACAGGATTATTCACATGTTTTTGGATTTTACTTAAGATAGCATCGAAAGAAGCACATAAAGAATTGTAATATTATCTGCCAGACATAAACATTGCGTTATTAATGCCAAGCAAAAGAAAGAAAACAAATTGTATAATTATCTATGCTCTAATTGCTCTCCAATCTCTCTTTTTTGTCAAATTACTGTGATAGTATTCGCTATTCAATCACTATACTGTAGGCAAATATATTCATCTATGTTTCATAGCAGCAATGGCAAGGAATAGGCTAATAGATCAAAGAGAATCCACATCTCAGAAACAAACTAAGGCTAATAGATCAAAGAGAATCCACATCCCAGAAACAAACTAGGGATTGGAAACTGGATTCTGACAACCAGTTGGGCAAATGTGGTTTTAGAACACTTGGAAAAGAATTTCTCTAAAACGCTTATGCATGAGAGAGTACAACTAGCAAACTACAACTATGCAGACCTTCAAGCACATGTACATTGCTTCAGTTCTATGCTAGTTTAGAAGAAAGTAGCAAAGAATATCTGGTAGGCCTACCTAACTGTGGCGTTATGCAAAATCAAAAGAATATTAGGAAGCATTTCGGAATAACGAGCAAGATTATGCAAGTTTAAAATCAAGTGAGGTCATTTGCCATGTGGCATTGCTGCGTTTTGTCCCTTCCAGGACAGGTCTGTGGGACCTATGATCTGCAGATAATATATTTTGGCATGTTTATCAAAATGCGATACCCGAAGGGCAAGGTATTTACCTTCATTTTGAGGACCCAAGTCCTTGTGGAATTTATCGACCATGAATTGTTCATGAAATCGGAATGTAATGGCGAGTCGAGCCATAGCTGCAAGCTGTTTGGAACTATTGCTTCAATTACAATTTTCAAGAGGAAAGGTATCTGCTGTTGATATGGTTGTGTATTGGGGTTGACCGTTAAAGAAGTCAGGATATACAATATAGTAAAATTGGTTCAAGGATAACATCATGAGAAAAGTCACCCAATATCGTTATTTTTTCTCATTTCTTCATGTAAGTGTAGTAAAAAGTTGATGTTTTCGTGAAAGTGAATGAAGTTACTTGAACAAGATCTTCAAATAAAAGTGAAATTAACCAATGGCAGCATCAATTGGAAGATTCATTTGGCAATATGACACTGATTTGGATATGTCTTCCTGCTCATACGAGTCAATATTACCAGCATTGGAGACATCCAACTTTCTTCATCCCTTCTGTAAGAACTAAAACCAAATAGATTTCTTTCTTCGGAGGATGTTTTTGTCTTGCACCATGAAAATATTAACTTTGACCATAGACCACTATCCAACTACTCCCTGGCTATTTGATTACCTCTCTCTTCCTCATCAATTTCCTTATTCTTACAACATCCCTTCATCTTCCAAGCTCGGTATACTTGTCTGATAAGCACAAATGGATTGCCAGGACCAAATTTTAAAAGGTGCTCTGCCCCATACTCTCCTAAATTAATGTTGCGGCGAACCTTACGAGCAGTGAGCAAAGACCCCCACCTGCTGCATCGGCATTCCCTCAATCATATCTTTTGCTTCATCAAGGCAACCTGCTCGACCAAGTAAATCAACCATGCATGAATAATGATCCTTCAATGGCGCAAAAGCATGTTTCTAGGTCACTGAGACAAAGTAGTCATGCCCTTCTTTAACGAACCCCCCATGGCTTCAAGCACCCAAAACACCAATCATGGTAATATGATCAGGTTTCTCTCTCGATACCAACATTTTCTTGAATTACTGAAGAGACTCTGCACGATAACCATTTTGTGCGTACCCTACTGTCATGGCATTCCATGAGACCCAATCCCTTTCCATCATAGTTTCGAAAACACAGAGCCCATCTTCAACCGATCCACATTTCATGTATATATTTATGAGAGAATTCCCCACAAATATATCAGACTCCTCCCCTGACTGAAATCGAAATCCATGATTCCAGACATGAGTGTGTGCTTGTCTACCAAGTTGCAGACATCAAGATTTGCACAAGCATCGACTAGATTCCCAGAAGTGTAGGGGGTAGGACAAACAACCCACCTCTCAAGGAGGCAGAAGAGTCCAAGTGCGTTTTCAAATTCCCCATTCTGAGTATATCCTGCTATAACTGCATTCCAAGACACGACATTCTTTTCCATCTTGTTTGTAAACATTGACCTTGCAGCTTTAACAGTGGATGCCTTTTCATACCCACTAACCATGGAGGTTTTCGACACTACATTCCTAATTGGCATCCTATCAAAAACACATCGAGCTTCATTAATGTTGCCACATTTAGAACACATATCAACCAACACATTTCCCCAGATAAGATCATCTCTAAACTTGTCAAACTTCACAACGTGAGTATGAATTTGCAGACCCTCTTTAATTGCTGCTGAGCTTGCTCAAGTGCTAGCAACACTAGCAATTGTGACCTCAGCCCATCCAATCGCACAATCCATTATCCTGACAAAAATTTTAAGAGCTTCACTTGGCGGCCCATTTTGCATAGCAAGTAATTAAACTATTCCAAGAAACCATATTCCTCTCTCTCGTTTCAAGAAAAATGCGCTGGGACAACCCCAACACCCACATTTACCATACATGCCAATAAGCATCGACCCCATATAAACATCCGAACAATAACTCAATTTTTCTAACAAACCGCGTATTTGGATTCCCCACTTCAAGTCCTTAACCCCACGGAAGCACTAAGAGCACTACCAAAGGAATACTCATTAAGCAGAAAAATTTTGTATATTCACCTAAATGAAGTACTCCAAAGCTTCATCAAACCCAGAAACCATCAAAGTCCACGAGCACTGGTCACACTCAGGCATCGAACTGAAAATCCAAGACAAAATTCCATTTCAGCAAGGCATTACAGTGAACACATTTATGTGGGGTATTTTATTGAACACCTTGAGAGAATCATCCAAATGCCTCGGTTTCAGTTCTGTAAAATAATCCTAAAAGGGGCAATAGGATTATTAAAATTTTATAACTATAAAAATTTTCTTTATCAAACAACTATTTCTACTACAAAAAATTTTAAAACATTCAACAATTCACAACAACAAGTATAATGCAAATCAATTAATCACAAAATAAAGAGCGAAATGTTAGAATTTGTTCAACCGATTTATAAAGATTCAAAACTTTGAACACAAGTCTTTTACATTCGTTTCCTTAATCACCAACTGATTGAGGTTTCATTATCTTCAAAACCCGAAAATACAATAGTTTTTTAAACTAACAGAATTTTATCATTTTTATAGTTCATTTTGAAACAAATACAGATTGTGAAAATGCCTCTAAATAGGCTGATACACACAATCTAGTGCAACTCCCTCAAATGTATACAAATGTAGGCTTGAGAGAGAAGAGAAGGTGAGCAAATAGTGAAGAAAATAAGTTTGAGTGTGCAGTTCGTTTCTCTAACCTTGCTCATTTCAAGATAGCCTCCTTTCATAGTTGATTTCTTGCTTGAAATGGTAAGAAGTCATTTCCATAAATTTTTATTTATTGGGTAGGTTGAAAAAGATGCATTTGCAAAAAAATTTTCAGATACATGGTCGTGTTTGCTACATTTATGACCTTAAATGGACTCCCAATAGTCGAATTTAAAATACGCGTCATAGTTGCACGATCGTATGCCTATGATGTACATTCGTGTTTCATATCTTCATGCTTGACGCTTGAAATTCTAAAAGCTTATACGACTTCTGACCACTATTATTGCATGATGCTCACATAACAACCATTTGCTTATGCACGGTTGTGTGTCTTATATACATGGTCGTGTGTATTTTTTCCAAAGTTTTTTATCAGATATGAATATCGACCATATCTTTTAGCTCCATAAAATATTGTCACATATTTGACTGTTTTCAGAGCTTGGAACAGATAGTGCATAAAAGTCTTCACAAAATCTTTTGACAGCCCATATCAGAACAAAGTTAAGAATTAGAAGATACGTACTGGTAATGTTAATCAAGTACGACTGAACTATTGGACAAGGAAGAGTAGTTGATGTTAAAGATGATATTTGTTTTGTTTTTTTTTTTTTTTTTGAGTTTATGCATTAAAATATAAAACTATTTGAATCAAATTTGTTTTTCTAATCCAATTTGCACCTGCACTTAAGCTTTGTGATTAAAAATAATTTGATTCAAATTGTAAAACTAAATCAAACGGTTTAAAATTAGAATTTTGTTTGGTTTGTGAAATATTTTTGTTTGGGTTGAAATTTTTTCAAAATTTTTTTTCTAGCTTGATTTGTGATTTAAACAGTATTTGAACTAAATTAAATTATAAATCGTATTTTTTTAATTACATATATAAAACTATATTTGATAAATTTTTTAATAAGCTATTGTGTACCCTATTTTTTTAATATTTATTTTTTTATTTGTTTAATATTTATTGTTTAAGTATTTTATATTTATTTTACATGTTTATGATGTATTCTAAATATAATTTAATTATTATTTATTATGTATAAAATATTTAAAAATAAATAATTTTAAAAAGTTTGTAAATCATACAAACCGAACTGCACATGCCCTTAATGAATACTGTGCAAACATTGATGAGGTAGGCTTTTTGTACTCTAAATGATCCTATTTTCATTTGAAGTTGTATATTTTAGTGTAAAATTGGAGAGATTTTGTAATAGAATAAATCATAATCATATCGTTCATATTACTTTATTTTTAATTTAAAAATATATAATTATATAATGAGATATTATTATTATTATATTTAAATTAATTTTAATTATAAATATAATTCATTTTATTATAAAAAATAATGTATTATAAAATACATCAAATTTTATATAAATTGCATTTCATAATAAAAACTGTTTTTTAAATAGCATAGACTTTGGCCTTTATATGCATTTGAATAAGTGCATTTCATAGTATTTATTATGTTGGATTGTGTTTTCCGGATACGTGTTTATAAACTTCAAAATATTAATATTATAATATCTTTTTAACTCTTAATTATATAATAATATATTATTACTATGTATAATAAAATTTATGTAAAATATGCATATAGTCAACTAATTAATTAATTATTTTTCATCCAAATTTTGATATAAATTTTCAGTTGTTAGATACAAAATTCATTTTCTACTCATTTATTAAAATAAAAAATTAGTTTTAATAGTTAAATAATATTTTTGTTATTTTATGAAAAAAATTAATAATTTTAAAATAATTTCTAAAACATCAACCAGTAAATGGCTGTCACATGACCTCATCCTCTTCTATTTGTCTCATTTAAAATAACTTGAAATATAAACTAACTCAGAAAATAAAAATTAAGAAAAACACTATTACTAACAAGTAAAGAAGATACCAATCATATAAACTTAATGCTGGGAAAAAGAGTTCAAAAATCCTAAGAATAGACTCGAATTTTTCAAAGAGTTGCTCTCTCTTTCTTCATTCCACTCCTTGTCTCTCTTAATTTTTTTCTCACTTTTCTAGTACTAAGGCCTATGCTTTCACTTTTAAACATTTCCAATGAAATAAGTTGAAAATAAAGCACTCTTCTGCTAACCTCTTAGCTTTCTCATTATATTTAGCTTGCTTGTTGCACTTTGATCTAATATATTCGACTTCGCTTGCTTACATTTCATAGGTTGTCTTTCTCCCACTTCTTTGAGAGACAGGGATGACTTTACCTTTCAAGAAGAATCTCATGCTCCCTTTCTTTCGAATACTTGTTTTTCTCAATTTTTTCTTTTATTTTCTAACTTTTACTTTTCTTATTCTACCATTTTCCTATCAAATCACACATAAGATAGTATAACTTGGCCAAATTACACCACTTCAACCAAATTGCACCAAAATCATGACGTTTTATCTCATCACTCAATTTTAGTGTCTTCTTCATTACCTCGCACTATCGACCCTATCAACCTTTCCTGTTTTTTATAGTGTACTCAAAGGTATTGCTCACCACCGCTACTCACTTTTATCTTGTCACTAGCAACCATCATCATCTTCTCCTCCAACATATTTGCTTGGGACCTAAGAGCTTAGGGTTTGTTTGTTTGTTTGTTTTTGTGCTCAATGGGTTTGATTGTGTTTATTGTATGAGATTTTGTTTTGATTTGAATTATGTAGTTGGTTAATTAAAACCAATGATTTAATTCTTAATTTTGATTTTAGTTTGATTCTAACAATCACATGAGCATGGTCAATATTGTTGGTAATGCTATAATGTAGATACAAATTTATGCTTTGATTAATGTCATCAGTCCCTAAATGATAAGAATCCATTTTTTATTAGAAAATAATGAGAAAATTTAGTAATGTTAATGGTAAAAATAATAAAGATAATAAAAAAAAAGATCGAGAGTGAAGATGAATGAGTTTAATAGAGTGAAAAGAATAAAAGTGAAATTTTAATCGGAGAGAGAGTGTTGATGATTAATGATATTGGTGGTAAATACTATGGAAGGAAAAAAAAGAAAAAACATTTTAAAACACGAATAATATAATTGTAATTATTGGAGATCAAATTAGTAAATTAAAAACTATTGGAAAACAAACTAGTCAACTAAACGGCGAGAGCACTATCGTCATTAGAAAAGTAATATACATTGAAATTAAATGAAATTCACCATGGAAATCGGTAACGGTTTGGAAATACACAATTTTCAAACTTAAAACTATTGAAAGACTTTCATCAAAATTTGGATGAAGAGTAGTCGTTTGGCCCACATAGACTTTGACACGAACAAAATAGTTCCGTAACACATTTGTCTGAAATGATAATCTAGAAGACAAGGAGACGAAACCCAAATCACAGTTGACTCAGAAATTCAAACCTTCTAAAGCTGGAATCAGATGCCAAATTACAGGGTTGATTGATTCAGACCAACCCTTTGGATGAACATTTTTATAGGAGTATTAAGTGCATAATACTATGATACTGAATTAAGTTTATTTCATTTTCTTCATTTGAAATTGCATAATAAGCATTTTAATTTCATTGAAAAATAATAAAAATACCCCTATAATAATTTTAAAAACCTTTAAAATCTTAAATACCCTTTTGCAAAATTATAAAATTGAGATGTTTTTAATACTTTATAAAAATACGAAGAAAGGAATTTAATAGTAAACCATTTCACACAATGAAAAGAAACCAATCTCTTTGTCTAAAGTTAACACTTGTAAATGATTGTGTTGTGTCTTACCGGTGAGAAAACACTCCATCATTCTAAAAACATTTAATCCCAACATAATTTAATCTTGTGAACGAGTTGACATGAACAAAAGATGATATAAATGGTACACTTCATTTAAGAGACCCATTACTTTCCATGGATGCTCCATCCAACAGTTCAGGCTAAACTGATTACCAAAAAAATCTATCGAGACATGTCATTGGTCGAAAGCATGACCCGTGTGAAACTTCACTATTACCCGAATAACAAACAGAGAAATTAGTAAATGTTGCCCTTCACTCAAGTTTACTCTCATGGGACTAACATATGTGCTGATTAAATTTTGGCCCCAATCCCAAGTATGTGGACATTGTGTAATGCTTAAGTAATTCCTTTTGTCAAATTTAATCGCCTCCTCAAAGTCTAATGAAGAGAATTTTACCAACCACGGTTGGTTAACTCTATTTGCATATTTCTATATGCCAACATATAAACGCGCATTTTAAAAGATTTTTAGGAGGAAACATTTCAAACTAAAATGACGAAAGGCATGGAACAAACAAAAAGGAACCAGTCGTTGCAATTTGTCTAGATGAAAAACTTTTGACGGAGACATGCGAAGAAAATTGGACCCAGCACTTGTCCTCCCGTCCAAGACGGCAATGACTTTTGAGTTCCAGCAAATAAAACTGTGGACAAAATGACACCGCCAGACTTCACTCACTCACGAAAATGTTGCCCTCTTAAATACATTTATCAATCAGAACATTACACTTGCTATTCCTCCCTTCATTCACTTCGTTAAACCAAGCTTGATTGCCGTGCCAGCTTTGAGGAGTGGCCGCTTTGAAACAAATTTTTTCTTTCAATCCCAACCTGGAAGATGCATAGCAAGCGTCAAAGTAAAGCAAGTATTGATTTTGACTTCTGGGGTGCAGGCAAAAGTTCATGTTCTGAGCATAATAGAGACGAGTTTCTTTTCGGAGAACAGGTTGGAGACGAAAATGGTGATTACTCCTCACCTTTGTGGAAGGGAAATGGTTTCAGAATCAGTGCATATGAATCTTCTCCTTTGCTTCCCTACAACCATCAATACAGTAATCTGTCACCGCGGACTCGGTTGCAGGCGATTGCAGAAGGCAGGAAGGAGCTCATGGACATGATTCATAACATGCCGGAGTGGAGTTATGAACTCTCATTGAAAGATATCGTTGATGAGCAACAGACACAGCAAGGGGTCAAGCGTGAGACTATGATCGATGAGGTAAGTTGCTGTTTTGAGAATAAAGGTGAAACCAAGAAGCTGCAGAAGAAGAAGAAGAAAAGAGGCACAAAGCCAGGTGAGATTTTGAGGAGTGAGAGTATGGAGAAGCAAAATTTCTTAATCAAGATGTTTTTTCCAGTATCTTTTGGTTCAAAAAAGAAAGCAAACATCAGAAATTGGTCCAAGGTTTCTCCAAGATCATCACTTGACAAATCAGAAAATCGACCTGATAAAGAACAGTGGATCAAGACGAGCTGTGTGACAGGAGAGAATAAACTGAATATTGCCAAACATTTCAGCAGCAGCTCTAACAGCAGCAGCCATAGTAGCACAAGCAGTGAACATGGCAACTGCAACGGTGGAACAAACAGGTATTTGTTAAATTATCGGAAGGAAATTTTCCATTTATCTAACCTGTGATTTGACTAAAATGCAACTTTAAAGGTTAGAATAGTCACCCGAAATCTCCTCCGGAGTTCTTGAAACATTCATAAACCTCTGCTGAAGTTCCAGGAAATATACAAATTTTCAACTATTAATTCATTTTGTGTGTCTTCTAACTTATACAGACAAGCTGAGAGAAATTTTTCATCTGGTTGCTGGCCCTTTTTCCATACCAAGACAAACAAAAACAGGAGGCTGAGAGTATGCATCTTCTGAATGAGAATGCATCATTCAACTAGAAATAATAGCCAAGTGTCTCTATTCCTTGCATTCTCCTTCACCAGACATTTCAAAAGATCAACAGTAAACCTACTCACCAAATGATAACTATTAGATTACTTAGAAGGACCTAAAACCGCCGTGTATAACATGCAAATAGCCATGTTGTATTTGCTAGTCAATGGAATTTCAGTGTTAAATCTATTGAAGCAGCATTTCCAGTAACATTTTTGAAGATTGAATTTCATTAATTTTGATTACTGCACAGGATATTATGTTCCATCATCATGCCATATTTAGTTGTTCTAGAGCAACATGTGAAATAGATTCAAACAATCTCCAGCTCAAACTTCAGGCTTTCCATGGCCTTAACCGTTGCTTCTTTATATCAATCTCTAATATAAATGTAAGCACTTACATGACACTGTATGAACCTAAGATATGACTAAGGAAGCTCCCCAATTAACAAGAATCAGCTAATCCACTAACACAACGGCCTTGGTTGTTCACTGACATTGATTTCCTATCTGCAGCCAAAGCGCATAATAAATTTAGTTAAAATTTTTCAACACTAATTATGTTTTACATGAAAAGTATATTTAAGAAGAATAGCCCAATCCATGATGATAAAGACGCTCAACTGACTATTATAAATCCATACCTAATGCATATCTAGATAACTTCCAGCATGGTAGAATGGATGTAGTAATTTATGAGATCCAATGCCAGATAATAACATCAATGAGCCTCATCTCCTTTACAAATAGCTGTATTCCATACTTTACTATGCATTGTATTATCTTTGATGATCAAGAAATAAACCACCATAAATTTCCATACCATCCGAAGGAAAAAACACTACACTCAATAACCATTTCCAGCATCTATAACAAAAACAGATAAGAGAATTAAAAGGCAGTATTTACAAGATTGTTAACACTACAACAATAAATCTATCCTATCCAGAAATCAAACTTTCTATCTGAAAATACCCAATACATCTTTGTAAACAGAACAAGAGAAATTGGAAAATAACGGCATTTACATATACTCTCTTTAGTGTTGATCTGATTGCTGATTCTAATGGTCATATGCTGAGACTTTGTCACAGCTAATACTCACAGTAATGAAACTGTCATTTCTTTTACTCTAGTTATCTTCGTCATCTTCAATTTCTTGTAGTAAAGCACCCCTTACCTTTGCCCTGCCCAAACAATACAGCTGTTAGCTGATATAATTTAAATAACAGCATGAGGTGATATGATGTGTAAATGCTCAAGTACCTGCGATATGCTGGTAAGACACGATTAGCAACTTTGGTTGAGATGTAACTTTGAGATGCTTGTTTATCTGCAGTTCAGTGAATAGAAAACAAACAAGCTGGTTGCTAAGGATATATTTATTAAGAAATAAAAAATAAAAAATAAAATAAAACTAAGTTGGTAGTACCTAATGGCTCAAGGTTCAAAAGTATACAAATAAAATCTGGCATTATACAGAGATGGGATAATTCAAAGAGCTTACATATATTGGTTAATGTGTAAAGGTTTAATGAAAGCAAGAAAATTATGAACATATAAAAATGAAGACTACAGATATGGTTAGATTGATCCACAAAGTCCAATGTTGACTCTGCAGTCTCTCTGATTTCTCTAACTTTTTAGAAGACTGAATATCATGACTTTAGGATTAGCCAGCTTGCCGATGCCAAAGCCTATAATGTTTCCTAAATAAATCCATGAAAAGGATCTATACCTAGTTCCTTAGCCTCTCCAATAACCTATTAAAAAAATCATGAAAATTCTAATGCAAATACTATTCAACCAAATTTCGATGCACTTCAAGCTGAAATAAAACATACATGGAGATTCTTGCAAACATTAAAGGAGCTAAAAGTTCACCTTTCTCTGAGGGATTCATCCTTTGCAACTTCTTTCTTTCTGAATTCAACAGTTGGTTCTGAATACTTTCATTCCTTTCCTGAAAATAAGAACATATTTGACCCAAAACAAATGGAATGATGATCCCAGGAAAAGAGATAAGCTACTAATACAGCATTTGAAAAAACTGTAGCAACTAAGATTGCAAAACTCATTTCATTTTGTTAAGGTTCAACTATGGCATTTATGGACAGGAACCATATGGTAGTTTGAAGATTTTGTTGGTTTTTTAAGGCAAAATTTGATAACCAGCTAAGTTATCTGGGTTGTCTTGTAGCTGTATACATTTGGACTGTGAAATGCAGGACAAGTAAAGAGAAATGGAGTCTTGTGTGAAGGATGATGTGTGTGTAAACTTGAAGGAAATGGGTCTTCTTGGCACATGATTTTATATATGAACTCAAAATTTGTTGTGCTTGTCAGTTTTAGTGTTTTTTTTTTCTGTCAATGGGTGTTCTTCACTCTTGTATTATATTCTGACTCGGGTTTGAAACAGTTTTGGTTTGAGCTACCCAGCACTATTGTATTTGAGTGATTATTTTGTTATTTGATGTAACTTCATTTAAAAGTTTTCATTTGGTTATTATTTGACTAGGGTAGACTTTAGTTTTTGTTATGGTTTTGGAATTTGATTCATATGTTCTATGATGGTTATAATTACAATTGTTGAGTTTGTTTACCTGTACTGGAGAGGATAAATCAGTGGGGATTGTATAATTTCAATTACTTGAATGACTGGTCGAGTTTTCAGATGTATAAGATTGTGAAGCAGCCTTACATGCAGTAATAACTAAAACACAGATCCTCATATGGAAAAATAGATGGAGTCAAAGTCATGAGGGAAGTTATCCTTGTATGCTATGTTGTCAACCTTGCTGGCGACTAAAGAGCCTTTGTATTCCCTTACTAGTCCCTTCTGCAATGGGTGTGTATGATGCTTATGTAGGATCCTCATGAAAACCAAGTCTCCAAAATTACACCGTAAAATAAAGTTTTGTGACAAACATCTTTTGCAACCAAGCATTTTCTTTTTTTGGGAGAAAAAACTATTTCTTGTGCTATATGCTGCAATTTTATTGTTGGAAATCATAAAAATAATCACCAAATTCAAACTTTTTGCAACAAAGTTTTTCATAACATATTTAAAACAAGATTAAGTTGGTTAAGAAAGAATCTTTTTACTGATTTTATATTTTGGGATGATTTTTACAAGAACACAAAAACTACTTCAGCATCCAGCTAAAAAATAAAAATATTCATCACAAAAACCATATTTTGTCATATTGATATTATACTTGATATATTCTTACAACACCTTTTCTTCTTGGAGGCCTTTCTTATATAAGATTGGTATGTTTTCAACCTTATTGGCTTTTACATGACCCTTCATACATCCTTACTGGGTTCTTTTAAAATCGGTGTGTTTGACTTCTTTTGATAATGTAGGATCTTATGTTTTGATTTTACTGAACCAAACATTAATTAGCCTAAATGTGGCTGTAGCCTACAAGTGAGATTGCCATATGCACCACAAACAGAAAGATGTGAAAAGGCAAAAGCTAATGTGATTATCTCTGAAAGAAATGTAGCATCAAATAAAGAAAAGTAATAAAGATATGCCCTGACAAACATGCAAGTAGAAACCATAAAAATTAAACCATAAGCTTAAATGTATAGAAGCAACACAAAGGCATACCTTCTCAGCCGAAATCACTTTTGTTAGTTGAAGAGAGTGTTCTTGCTCTGACGTAAAAACAAAATAAGCAACAATTAATTTTCTCAAAAGATAGTTTCATCACTGACACTATTATCCTTGTCCTAAAGTCACACACTATGTGACATGAGATCGTGGATTGAAAAAAAGAAATATATAAATTATACACCACCAATAACACAATGCCAGGAAAAAGTAAGTTATAAAAGTGGTGCAGCTGGAACAATGAATAACAAAAGCACAAAACCACTAGTGTTTATGCAATAAACAAAAAATTGAACACAATACAAGATTGTAATAAGTTCTTTCTTAAGGAGACCAATTCACCAACTAATGAGAACCAGTAGCTTCATACAGAGTAATATCTGTTACGTTTTTATTACTAGCCTACCCTCTTCCAATCATAATAATATATGTCAATCCAAAATCCGTTTTATAGGCTATCTCCTTGTGCAAGGGTAAAAGTCTTAAGCTAGAAATCCAAGATACAACTCAGTGACCTTTTCTTCTACAAGTTAATAGTTGTGGAGATATTAGAACAACAACCACAGTTCTAAAAATGTATAAGATTTACAAAATAAACCATGTGAAGTTTACAACAGTAAAATTTTCAAGTATGCAACACAACATCCCCTGACTAGGAAAGAATGAGAAGAACAATAATTAAAATATATAAAAACATATTACCATTTATAAGTAGTTGTTGCATGCTTTTGAAAGCTTTGAAGAGCTGTAAAGATAGATTTTCTATAACCTTAGAAGCAACTGATCCCTGGAGTCTTGTGAGAGAAATGGAGACTAGAGGCATCCCTTTTGATTTTTGAGCCACTAATTTTGCATTTGCAACATCTGGAGCACAGTGAAGAGTGAGTAGCATCAAATTCTTTCTCTATTAGAGTCTCAAGGATCCTTCTGTCTCAACAATCACTAAGTTGATTAATACCTTAAAATAAAATGCCCTAATATTTCATTGTAGTTAATAGAAAAAAGATAATGATAAATTAGAATTTTGATTACCATCTGAGTCTGAAAGTCCCCCTAGAACAAGCTTGACATCTTCAGATTTAATGGAAGAGACAACATAGTCAATGAACTCAGACCATGAGCCTCCTACTCCAATTTCATCCCTCTGCAAATTTGATCAGGAATAGTAAAATAAAGCGTCAATTCATGACCTAAACCCAATAATACCAGAAACAAAACACTCGAAAACGCTTCTATGATCCACTAGCTTTTCACTTGAAACAAACAGAACCTGCCATGCAGCTAGCAACAACACAAAATGCCAACCCCTAAAATAAATTCAACGCTGAGGATTTTAGCCATATAAGGTATCCTCTTGCTTAAAAACTGCTCTTATAGAAAGCATTTAAAAAAAGACACTTATTCCAAAAGCACTTCAAGTATTTAATTGGCACAAAATTCACTCTTTTTAATTAAACATTTATTTCCTTACTTCCTTTATTCCCGATCTTCATTTTTTTTTTTTATTGTTCCATTTTTACATATTTTCTACATTTTCTCAGCAACCAAACAAATTGCAAGACCAGTAAAATCAAATATAGGGATTCCTTAACCCATAAAAAAAAAAAAAAAAAAAAGAGAGGAAGTTTACATACCATGTCCTCAAGCTGCAAAACGGAGCGTCTAGCCTCCCAAGTATTGGAGTGAAAATCGGTGGCATGGATAACTAGGTTAGAGGAATCAGGAGCGAAGACATGGAACAGGAACCGAATCACTGGACCGGAATCCAAGCCGGTCCACTCGACTTTCGGTTCTCCAAATATAGGTGCGAAATTATCCAACTCCATCGCTCTCCCCTAGTGTTTGCCTGTTTGGTTGCCAAGAAGATGACAGGAACAAAAAAAAAAAAAAACAGAAAACGGAATGAAACTTGCAGCAGAAGGAAATTAAGGAAATGGGTTTAGGGCTTCCCTGAGGTTTAATCAAAATTTTCTGAATTTTCGTATATAACAAAATCCCCCCAACAATAGATAGCCGTTATGACTTTTTGCCACCATCCATATATTACCTTAGTGAAACATTCCCACGCCAGAATTTTGAAAACGATGATATCCCACTTTTCGTTTAATTTTTAATTGTAAAAAGGAATTAAAATAATTTTGTAAAATAAAATTTATTCTTTCTTACCGACACATTCTCACCCTAGAATTTTAAAAAAAATAGCATTCCGCCTTTGTTTAATTCTTTTTGTTTTTTTTGGTTATCCGTCTCTTAAAAGGCGGTGATTGTTAAGTATTCACGCATGATATAAAAATTTGTATGACAGGAGATTACATCGAGGTTGTCAAATATTATTCATATTTTTGGTTTTTTTTTCTTCTTATTCTTTATTTCTTCCATTGGTTTACCACTTTTTTTTTCTTTTTTTCTTTTTTCATTTTTCTCTCTCTTCTCATTGCCACTTGATTATGTCTATCTTCCATCCGTTTACCACTTTTTTGACATGTTACTTAATTCTAGTACTTTTACTCTAGTTCTCATATACTCTGTTATTAACTAAAAAAAAAAAAAAATTAAAAATAAAAGTGAGAAAAATACGATGAAATTTTTTTTTTTTTTTTTGTTTTAAGAGGTTTAGGAGTTTAATATTTAAAGTTAGAGTCAGAATTGAAAGTTTGATAAAAATTAGTGGCGATGAAGCCAAGTCAAACCAATTTGACCAAGAAGGACAATCTAGAAAACTTTTTTTTTTTTTTTCTAGTAAATTGCTTTAAAATGTTTGATGATTGAAGATTGTTATAGGTGATTGTGTTTGTTGATTGTGGGTTGATGGTGGTATTCTTAGTGCCAATTTGATGAAGTTTGGATTGTTGATTTTCTAGCCTTATAGTTCAAGACTAGGAAATTGAATGACAATCTTGTTAACATGTTCTAAGAAACTAGAGCTTTCCATAATGGCAAAGAGCCATTTGCTCTCTGTAGTGAGCTACAAGGCATTGCCATTATAATGTATTCAATTGTGGCCATACTTTTAATATCTCGAGGTTAGAATGTTCTTTTTGGACCATTATCAGGGTTTAAAGAGATTTTTATAACTCAAGATTTGATTTAGGAGAGTTGTGAGGGTAGACTAGTTTTTTTGGAAGCTTTATATATGACTTGTGAGAGGAGCACAATCATACGTCTTTGGACACACGATCATGCATCCTTGTTGCTATGCATACCTATGCATCTTGTTACATGCCCTTGTATGCCTACAGTTATATAAATTTGGGTTTTCTCCTATATCAGATTTTCCCAATTCTTTCTCTCCCTTTCTCTTCAGCTCACCCTAACTAAATTATCAGAGAGAGAAGCAAGATTTTTAGCAGCCAATCAAGTCAGGATTCAACTAGAGTTAGAAGGATAGAAGCCATTAGTAATCCTAGGTAAGTATTTTCTTAACTTTTTCCTCTTTTTTATTTATTTAGCATGTATTTCCTTATTTTGGGTGAGTAGATGAGATAAGAAGTTTGTTTTAAGTTTTAGCAGTAGCATGGTATACTAAGATGTTAAAAATTGAGATATTTGAAGGTAGAAGCATACTTAGAGTAGGTGTATGTGTTGTGTGTTATGTTTTGTGATTTTAAAAGCATGTTAGATTGTATTAGTTGTTATTGATAGGGAAAATCTACTTATAGTGGAGTATTTTGCATGAGTATATGCTAAAATAAGTTTGATTAAAGATTGATAGGGATTTAGAGTGGATATGTGTTTCAGCCATGGTTGCTAAAATAAAGCAGGATGCATGACCATGCATCCAATGGACATACACTCATGTAGTCGTGCTTTTGCAGGGTCACAACTGTGTACACGAGGTATGCATAACTGGATTTATAAAGGGTCATGATTGTGCAAGTTGAGGGCACGACCGTGCACATGTAGTAAATTAGGAATTTGCTAGAATTCTTTTAGAGGCTCGCACATTCTCTTACACTGCCAGACAAACAATCGTGTGTCTGATAGTGCACACCCGTGTACTTAGGGAAAGTTATAAACTTTCCTCTCAAATCAGCAAAATATCAATGGTAAGACAATATATTAAGCATTTTAAGTTGATTAAGAGAAGAAACAACAAATCAAGAATAAAAATAAAAATAAAGCAGAAAGAGATAGAAAATTACAACAAAGAAACCTTCACAACAGGGAACAAAAACACAATAAGTTAAGATATTTTTCGAGAATCACACTTTCAAGCCCCATAAGTGATAAAAACTCAACAATAGCTTAGAAATAGTATTGATAATCATGAGATTACAATAAAAAAAAAAAAAAAAGGAAACAAGAAAACAATATAGAAACGTATGGAGACAGAAAGCTAAAAGTTATGAAACATATAACATAGAAAACAAACATATACACACAAAATGTAGAACAACTCACCCAGTACTTATTAATATGTTTAATAAGTTATAAAAACAGTAATTTTAGTAAGAAATATACAAAACAGATGTACTCGACAGACAACTTACTGTATACAGGATATCATTATACAAAGTCAAAAATCAGAATTAGAGTACTATACAAAGGAATAAAACCTTAGATACGGTAATTGATTAAAAATAGAATAGTAATACAAGCTTAAGAAACTATAGAATTAAAACGTGAAACTCATTTAAATACGTAAAATCTAATCATAAAATTATACAAATTACACAACTAGAGAAACCAATGAGAAACTCACAGAGCAAAATATTAACTGTAAATTCAATTCATACAAAATCTTATAAGTAGAGAAATATTAAAATATCATGTATGATATGCATTACATGATATGACATGAATTTGCAATTTTTTCAAAAAAGGATCAAGTGATCCACATACATATGTTTTTAAAGTAGAAAGATGATGATCCGAACATCATTTTTAGGGATGGATACAAGGAGGCACTGTAGGTATGCATACGCACAATTAAAGAGTTCACCAATAATTGTGATGTGGGAGGACATTTATATATACTGGTCATACATTAGATTCAGTTTCAGTTTTTAGTTTTAGATTCAGTTTAGTATCAGACTTAGTTTAGATATCAGTATCAAATGGTTGATCAGTTATAGTTCAGATAAATAACATAACCAAGATGCTGAATCCCTGTATTAATCAATTTAAACAGTATAGTAGGTATTTTCAAATATATAAAGATTTCATATATAGATTTTTACTTATTTTTTCAGTATTTTTAGGATACACGAATCTTATAGTATTTTCAAAAAGTATAATAAAAAATATGTTTCCAAAAAATAAGCCTAAGGGCCTAAACATGATTTTCATCATGATTTTAGCATACTTCATATCATGTCATACTTAGCATGAGATTAAACAAAACAGAGAAATTATGAAAAAGTAACAGTAAATTGACATAAAACCTAATAGACAGATGGATACACAGCAAAAAGTTAGCATATGAAACTCTAGAAATATAAACTCGTACAAAATTTTAAGTATGTGACAGAATAAACAAGTTTACAAAATAAACTATGACTAGAACAATAAACGAGAAATAGAGTAACTAAGAAATATATAGTAAAGTCTGTGAGTAGATGATGACTCATGACCTATCACAAATATTATCTTATGAGATATAGTATAATTAGAAACAAAAAGAAACCAGTGAAGACTTAAAATGATACATTAGTACTATTGAGCAATCAGATGAATTCTCATAATCATTCATGAGATGTCCAATGGTGTAGTAGAATGTACTTATTTGATGTATAACACAATAAAAAATAGACTAGAAACCAATTGAGATTTAAGGGAAATCATAAATATTACTGAGTAAGCACATTTTAACCAGAAGGATAACTAAAATCCTTATAATTGAGGATAAGATTAGGATGAAGATAAACATATCTTCTACTGGTCCTTTCCTTGACTTGTCCCTTTTCAATTTTTCCCTCTTTTATATATTCTTTAAACCTTTAAATATTAAATTACTCTTAAAATTTTAAATTATTACAAATATACTTACATCTAATAAATATTCCATTATATTTTTAACAATGATAAAAAAGGAAAAGTGAGGAAAAATTTTCCTAAATTTTTTCCATGAGAATGGGAAAGAAATTTTTTTCATAGGAAGGGGACAAGAATTCTCCCTTACCCCTAAATCGAAGACACGGTAGGGAGGAGGACCGACATTAGGATATTTGGCTCTTATCCAATCTGTTGTCATCTCTATGTTAAGGTTTATGTATGTTAAGCAAAAGAAAAAGGACAACTTTCCCACTCAATTGTTGTTTATAAATTTTAATATGATGTGTTTTCATATTATTAGGACGTTGTTTTAACACAAATAATTTGTCATTTTGATGAATAAATTAAAAGGCTAGCTAACTCTAGCTCCTTATAGCTATAGGGATCAAGGTTGACCTCATAAAATCTTTCTAAAGTCCAAGCTAGTTAACGAACTCAATTTAGCTTAATTTGAATGTGAGGCCGTAAACAACCAAGTAAGAAAAATAATGATAAATGTGTTTGAATGATGAAACCAAAATACAAGTCAGTTTCATATTGTAATCCAAATGTCACATATCATATTTAATTATCCACTCCAAATCAAAAACACAAATGATTATTCAATTAAACTTATATATTATACTTATTACTTATAGCTACTTTTTAATAACTTAAATTATTATTGATATTCTTATAATTAAAATTTTAAATTATAATATATAAGAGTATTAAAAAACAAAGCAAACATAAATATAATAGAATTTGTAATTGTAAAAATAAAAAAATATATATTTAAAAATACGAATCCAAAGACTTAAGCGCAATATGAAAACCTTCACATAAGGCTTGGTCGATGCCCTACATTTGAAGACAGGACCCAGGCTGGTCTTTGTCTTCATGGGCCTGGTCCCTAAAGACTTGGACCCTTCAAAAAACTAGTTTCGGCTGGGTTCGATATGAGCCCCATTTGCTCAGCTCTAGATGATATCATCTCGTTTCAAATGGCCATTTGATTTGTTCCATCTTAATAGGTTTATCACAATTTCATAAAACGTAGACAAAAGGTCACAGAAAAGGAGAAAGTAATAAAAATAGATGTTTAGCAATAGAGTTAGGGATCACATTATAACAATACAAGGAACAAGGTTACTGTTATACTATATATTTAGGGTTTACGTTACCGTGTTCCATAACAAAATCATTAACCGAATTTCCTGTAATTTCAGTGAGAAATTGCAACAAATAACAATTTGTTAAACTCCTCAGATATTAAGCTGTTACTTCTTTATCCTCCTAGGAAGCCATTGTATTGTCTGCGCTAAACAAATACATGAACCGATTATTCCAGGCTTAGGGTAGTTCAACCTAGTCCAAAATATCCACGTTATCATGAATAATACCTTTCTTTGTTTCTGAATCTGGCAAGACAAAAGCGACTAACCAATACAGTTGAGGTGCTCACAAAACCAATACAAAAGATATAGTTACAAGACACTGGTTTGGTTCAATTTTGCTTTGGCTGAAGGACAACACAATGAATGAAGAGCATGAAAGCAGAGAAACCTTATCTCTATGACTCAACTACACTCACTTGCTGCCACTCTCCATCAACTGCTTCCTTCCACAATGTAACGTTGTTGGAATCAGCTACAGCCAGTAAATTTCCAGTCAGCGACCATGAGACACTCCAAACTGGGGTCTTAAAGTCCTTCAAAACCTTACCCTCCCATTGGTCTCCTTCTCGAGCACAAGTCCATATTACAACTGTACCATCCTGTGAAGCACTCGCAATTGTTGATTTTGGAAGCCCCAAGTTGGGTGCCCATGCTACACTCCTCACCCAATCAGTGTGCATATGAAGGGCAGGGAAGCAATCCATCTTCCAGACTCCATTATAAAGCTTCCATACCTTTACAGTGTTGTCACAACCACAAGAAGCCAGTTTCTGAACAGGTTCCAGTGATCCAGATCCAACTAAAGCACCAGGAGCCATTGCCGGGGCCCATGAAACAGATGTTACTCCAACTGGGTGGGCTTGATCTATCCTGGTAGTGTCCCAGCCACCATCAGCCCTTGCAGTAAAAACTGAAATGTTACCATCAGAAGATCCACAAGCCAAGCAGAGACCAAGTTCATGAGGTGCCCAAGCAATGGAGTTCACAGATGATTTATGATCATTGAATATATGAGCCAGTATCCATTCATTTGGATTGCCTTCCTTCCAGATTATGACTTGGCCATCATAGGAACAGGAAGCAAGAATTGACCCAAATTTGGGATGTGCCCAAGCAACCTGCCAAACAGGACCTCTGTGACCCTTCAGTGTAGCAAGCTGCTGCGAGCCAGAGCTGTTGCTCAGACCAAGTATCTTAATGCTGGTGTCTGATGAGGCTGTGGCCACACGCTTTCCATAGTAATCCATGGCTACATCATGAACAGTGTCTTCATGACCAGTTTCAATCTTCTGGGCAGGCATTTTTCCTGTTCTTTTTATTAGCCCTTAAACTCTTATTCTTTAAACTCTTAAGTATTAGCTTCTTATACTTAACCTCTCAATTACAAATTTTCTGCATGAATTCAACACCATGGATCAAAATTATTCATAAAGTTAGAATGTCAAAAATTAAGCACAAATAGATCAAACATTATTCAAACCTTTTCTAAATCCAATGAAACTATAAATTTGAGACTATTATAACAATTAAGGGAATTTTGAGATTTAGTATGGTACACATATGGCTAGATCACTAAAGATCCTCCATTAACATCCATCACAGAGTAACTAATATCAAGAACGTTCTAATTGCAGAAATTATTTTGAAAAAGACAATAAGATCAATCGGTTTTCTCTTTTTCTTGTTTACCTAGGTTTTGGATTTTCAGTAGGCATGTTGAGCAATCTAAGGATTAAGACTTGGTAAAGGGTTTTAAAACAATAGAAATCTGTCCCAAGATTGCCAATAACTATTTTTTTCACCTAAGCCATATGATAAGTGTCAATTGCATGTATAATTCCGCAGTTAACTTATAGAGTTTTAAGGGACGATTTAATTGTTTTACCCCTATTATGTGCATATTTCGAGATCACGGGTTTTCATATTTGGTTTTATATGAAATGTTGATTTTGATGTAATCTCAATGGAAATCAAGCTACAAAGACACTTATAAAGGAGTAGAAAGTGGTTCAAATTTAATCCAAGGAAGAAGGAGCGATTGAGGCATAAAAGAGAAATGAGAGCATTGTGCACTATAGAGAAAAAACAAGGATGTTCAATATGTTTGAGTTTTATAATGAAAAAGTAGTCTTCATAAAAGTTGTAGTGGACAATTCAAGCTTTTCATAAAACTATTACGTGGAAAAATCTGAGTTTATTTGGACCCTCAATCGTTGTCGCAAATTTAAGTCTTCTCGGTGAAATTCTGTGTCTAATCTCTGATAACTAAAATGGCCATAATTTGAGATTCTGAAGTCCGAATGAGGTGATTCAAAAACCAAATGAAACTAGACATCCAGAGCTACAACTTTGATGAAGACCAAAATTTCAGATTCTAGAAGCTTCATGCTGCAGCACTAGATGTGACAAGAATCCAGAATGTCGATGCCAAGGCATGCCCAGTTTGCATTTGACGTAGAAACTCCATGTCGTAGCACGACACGCCTAGCAGAAGCAAGACATAAGCTCCATGCCACAGCATAAGCACTTTCAATAGAGTTTCGTTTTTTCGAAACTCTTTGCTAACCTTAAATATATATATTGAATTTCAACTTTAGAAAAAGAGAGAGAGTTGTCTTAGGAGAACTTTGGAGAGATTCTAAATTTTGTTTTAAAGACTCAATCGAAAACTATTCAGATTGCAATTGTGAGACAAAATTTCATCATATTTCAATAAAAGAGTCAGCAATTTATCTAGTTTTATTCTTATTCCTCATTACATTTTATTTGAATTTGATTATTTATTTATGTTTAATGATAAACTAAATAATTTTTGCTAAGATTAGGGCTAGCTAATTCGTGAATGCGTAATGTTTTTCGATTATAATTTATGAGCATGTTATTTTATGTGAGTTTGTGCTCTGAACTTAAAGCCTATTGAAAACTTCACTAATTTATAATAAGATCTCTGTTATGTAATTGAGATTGAGAGGTAATATCATATAAAAGTAGTGAGAATACAAACTGTGGATTAATCGAATATAAAGATATATTTGATAATACATGCAATAGTCATAGGCACTATAGATTTGTGTTGAAAGCTAGTGAATTCCGTATAACTTAAACCAATATAGAGATATTTAGGTTATTAGATTGTTAATTAGAATTAATATTGCTTGTGAAAGAATACTGGTCAATTTAGGGAATTCTATTGTCACATGAATAACATAAGATATTTAATCGTACGAAAAACCTCTCTTGAAGTGAATTAGTAAACCTGAAGTCTTAGAATTGTCTCGCACATTGTCATTCGATTTACCTAGGTGCGTTTATTAATTGCTTGATTTTAGTTTTTATTTTAGTTTTAGATTTATTTTTGATAAGTATTCAATAGTTTAGATAAAGCTGAGAGTGGTGTCGTTTTGGTAATTGCTTACGCAATCCCGTGGATACAACAACCCTAAATACTTTCTGTATTACTTTGAACTAGTACGCTTACTAAAAAGTTAGAGTTTAAACTTTAACGCATCAAGTTTTTGGCGCCATTGTCGGGGATTGCGTCTTAGACAATATCAAAATATATTACTTCTAATTTACTCTAGACATTTTATTTTATTGTTATTTTAGTTTATTTTCCTTTTTGTTTCTATTTTACAGTGCTTCTTGATCTTGTTTGTCTTGCAGATTCTTACCTAGTGTAAAATACATATTAGAAATCAAACAACTGACTCTTTTGATCCTGAGACAGAAAGAACATTACATCATTTGACGAGACAAAGAAGAGCAATGGTACACATAGCACCACCTACCTTAGAGCAAGCTAATCGAACCACCAACCAGCGATCTTTGATCAATTATGTGACTCCTATAGTCGAAGAAATAGCTTCAAGCATAACGCAACCATTGATACAAGCTAACAATTTTAAGATCAAACCGAACATAATCCAGATGATTCAAACGTCAATTTAGTTCAATGGATTGCCTAATGATGATCCAAATCAACACATGCCAATTTTTTGGAGATTTGCGATACTTTCAAACATAATGAGGTTACTAACGATGCCATTAGGCTAAAACTATTCGCTTTTTTACTAAGGGATAAAGCAAATAGTTGATTGAACTCATTGTCGATTAGATCAATCACTACATGGGACAAGATGACACAAAAGTTACTAGCAAAATTCTTGCCTCCATCAAAGACTATAAAACTACGAAATGACATTACAACTTTTATACAGTATGATATGGAGTCACAATATGAAGCACGGGAGAGATACAAAAACTACTCTGAAAATGCCCACACCATGGCTTGCCTATATGGTTTCAGGTACAAACTTTTTATAATGGTTTAATGTCTGTTAATCGTACCTTGGTTGATGCAGCTGCAGGGGGTAACTTTAAGAGGAAAACACCAGAGAAAGCATTTGAGTTGCTAGATGAAATGACCTTCATTAGTTACCAATGGCAAAATGACACCAAGGAGAGCTATGGAAGCACATAGAATGAATTCTTTCAATGCCTTGGCCACCCAAATCGAAGCTTTAAATAGAAAAATAAACACAATGGCAGTTATGCAAGTGAAGAGTGTAGTTTGCGATCTATGTGGAGGGGGTCATGCAAGTGTTGATTGCCAAGTAGGTAACTCATTCATGTACTCTTTTGAAAATGCTAATTATGTGGAAGATTTTTGTAGGCCTCCATAGAGCAACTCGTATTCAAACACATACAATCTTGGGTAGCAAAATCATCCAAATCTCTGATGGAGCAATCAGAATCCAATCAGGCAACCACCACTAGGATTTCAACCTCAAGAAAAAAATTCAAATTTAGAAGAGATGGTAACAAAGTTCATTATTAGCATTCTTTTTGCAGATGTCTTGCTCCAGATGTCAAGCTATGCTAAATTTCTAAAGGAAATCTTATCAAACAAAAGGAAGCTAGAAGAGCATGAGACAGTCAAGCTCAGACAGGAGTGCTCTACCATTCTACAAAACAAATTGCCACCAAAGTTCAAAGATCCAAAGAGTTTTTCTATCCCTTGTACTATAGGCCTAATTTCTTTTTCAAATGTTTTGTGTGTTTTAAGGGCCAACATCAATCTAATGTCTACATCCATTTTCAAGAGATTGAGACTTGGAGAACCACAACCCATTACGACATCCTTACAATTGATGGATAGATCAATCAAGTATCCAAGAGGTATTGTGGAAGATGTGATGGTAAAAGTTGATAAAATTTATATTTCTCATGAATTTTCTTGTGTTGGAAATGGAAGAAGAAATCGATCTATTCGTCAATACCAAGGCTTAAATTGCCACCAAAACTCAAAGATTTAAGGAGTTTTTCTATCCCTAGTACTATAGGCTTAATTTCTTATTCAAATATTTTGCGTGATTTAGGGGTCAACATCAATCTAATGTCTTTATCCATTTTCAAGAGATTGGGACTTGGAGAACCACAACCCACTACGGTATCTTTACAATTAACAAATAGATCGATCATGTATCCAAGAGGTATTGTGGAAGATATGTTGGTAAAGGTTGATAAATTTATATTTTCCATGGATTTTCTTATGTTGGACATGGAAAAAGAAATCGAAATACCGTTGATTTTTTGAAGACCATTCTTAGCCACTTGAGAGGCACTAATCAATGTAAGAAAAAGAATAGTAAAATTAAGAGTTGATAATGAAACAGTAACCTTCAAAGTGTATATAACCACAAATCCCTCTAGTGAAAAAGAGACATGCAATAGAGAGTGGAAGTGATAGAGGGAACAACATATCTTAGAAAGGGGAATGTTAAAGTTGATAAAGACAAATCTAAAAAGTGGCAAAACCCACAAGAAACAAATTTAATAGTGGCCAAAAAGGATTTTTTTCTAACTCCCGATATCAACCCTTTTCTCGAAAGCTGAGAGCTCAAGGAACTGGTCCATTCATTGTCACCAAAGCCTATCCTAAACAAGCTATAAAAGTAAATTACAAGGATAAAGGAAAATACACAATCAAAGGGCAACAGTGGAAATATTATATAGAAAGTGGATGGAGAAAAGGTAAAGTTTCCATCCCATTGAATGATCTGACCTAAAGTCAAGCTAAAGACTATAAACAAGCGCTTCTTAGGAGGCAATGCAGGTCGTATCCTTTACATGTCTTTGCTTTTTGTTTTCTTGTTTTCAATTTTTTTTCTCAAACTAATGTAATCTAAAAATATTATTTGAGGTTGTTTTGTTATTAGCATTGGCTATGGAGAATTTTTTTAGTTTCGGATCTCGATACATGAGCAAGCAAGGACACCTCACGTAAAATAAGGGAAGTAGTTTTAATTTTTGACTTTTTTCATTCTTCATTGAGGACAATGTCAATGCTAGGTTGGGGGTGAGAAAAAGTTAGAACTAGATTGTATTAATGGCAACACCAGTGACAAATTTTTGAATTTTTTTTTATTTTTGGGTTTTGTTTTCATGTGTGTGTTGAGTTAACTCGTATGTTTATGCTTATACTTAACTATGATGAATGATTGGTATATGATAAGCTAGCTTTGTTTAATTTGAGAGTATGGAGAAATAAACACTACGATATTGGGATTCTCAGGTTTGAGGTATGTATGGTTTATGACTAAACTTAAGGAACTGTTTATGTGTTGTGTTCATATATGCAAGTGACAACTTTGAAAACCCTTAGCTAGACTTGACAATTGTTTGAACTATGGTTTTGAAAATGTATATTGCTTAAATCCGTAGTAGAATGAGTATATATATGAAGAAAACATCAAGGGCATGAATTAAGATTTTAACTACTCCAATGTCTTAGTTGTTGAGTAGGTTGGGCGTTTGATATGTCCACTGTGAGTGACCTTTAAGCAAAAAATGACTATAGATAAGAGTATGCAAAGCACCTTGATATGTGATTAATTGAGTAACCAGGTAGTGGTATTACAAGTATCGATTGTTTGCGTAAAAAGACTAGTTCACAATCTAAGAAAACTAAATAAAGCCCTAAAAAATTATCTGTAAAAGAAAAGAACTACAAAGAAAAATATTATTAGGCATGATACATGATGAGCATAAAGTTATGACATCTAGGATCGAGACATTGTCACTAATATATCAAGGGAAGACAATTAGATGGTTTGTCTAAGGAAACCTATTTACAAAAATTGTTTTCAGTCACTTGTACATATGGATGCATGCATGGATATATTCTGAAGGTTTGGTTGATGGTTTATGAATGAGATGGATGTGAGAGTTAATAACATAAGAGTTTAAACTCTAACTTCCTAACAAGTGTACTAGTTCAAAGTAATACGGAAAGTATTCAAGGTTGTCGTATCCAAAAAATTGCGTAAGCAATAACTAAGACAACACCACTCTCAACTTTATCTAAACTATTGAATATGGATTGAAAATAAATCTAAAACTAAAATAAAAACTAAAATCAAGCCCAAAAGTTAAATCTTATCAAAACAGTTAAATCTTTTGCGAACCATCAAGCCTAAAAGTTCACCAAGCCCAAAAGTTCTATTAGTACCATCAATATGCAGGAAAAGATAATAGTAGGATCAGCTTCTAGGTTTGATTATCAGCCAAGTGAGTGACTAATGTAGTACCTTGCTTTGCTTTAACAAGGAAAACCTGGGGACAATAATTTAAACTAGTAACTTTGGTAATTATAGGCAACAATCCAAGGTTAATGATTTATAGAGTCTACTAAAGAAGAGTTGCCCTTTAATTTTAATCATATCCATCACAAGGTAACTTATATCATGAAAGTTTTAATTGCAGAAATTATTTTAAAAAAAAAAAAAAGATCAATCTGCGTTCTCTTTTTCCTGTTTACCTAGGTTTTGGATTTTCCATGTAGGCATCTTGAGCAATCTAAAGATTAAGATTTGGTAAAGAGTTTTAAAACAACAAAAACCTGTCCCAAAATTGCCAATATATATATATATATATTTACCTAGGACAAGAATCTAAGATTTTAATCTTATCAAAATAGTTAAAACTTTCGTAACCATCAAGCCTAAAAGTTCACCAAGCCCAAAAGTTCTATTAGTACCATTGATATGCAGGAAAAGACAATAGTAGGATCAGCTTCTAGAGTTGATTATCAGATAGGTGAATGACTCCTGTAGTACCTTGGTATGCTTTTACGGGGAAAACCTGGGGACGGTAACTTCTACTAGTGATGTCGATACAATTTTAGGTGGCAATCCAAGGATTAATGATTTATAGAGTCTACTAATTGATTATATGGGTATGCCTCTAGAAAGGAAGAAGAGTTACCCTTTAAACTCAGTCATATCCATCACAAAGTAACAAATATCAGGAAAATATTAACTACAGAAATTATTTTGTAAAAAACAATAAGATCTTTCTGTTTTCTCTTTTTCTTGTTTACCTAGGTTTTGGATTTTCAATGTAGGCACGTTGAGCAATCTAAGGATTAAGATTTGGTAAAGGGTTTTAAAACAACAAAAAGCTGTCCCAAAATTGCCAATTTTTTTTTTTTTAACCTGGGACATGAATCTATGATTTTAATCTTATCAAAATAGTTAAATCTTTTATAAACCATCAAACCTAAAAGCTCACCAACGCCGAAGATTTCTATTAGTACCATCACAACGCAGAAAAAGATAATCGTAGGATCAGCTTCTAGAGTTGATTATCAACTAGGTGAATGACTCGTGTAGGAACTTGGCTTTTATGATGAAAACCTGGGCACAGTAACTTCTACTAGTAACTTTGGTACAATTGCAGGCAGCAATCCAAGGGTTAATGACTTATAGAGTCTACTAATTGATCATAAGTGTCTGTCTCTAGTAAGGAAGAAGAGTTACCATTTAAGTTCAGTCAGATCTAAGTACTCTTTGTATATTCTGTCCCAATTATATATGCCCTTCACTGTGGCAAAGAAGTCACAAACATTGTGAGAGGAATAAGGTGAAAGACCATCTAGCTAGCAAAAAAATATTTCCTAAATGGCTTCGATGGAAACTTAGTAATAGAATACATAAGGTTTTAACGTCCTACCAAAGCTGTTATGGAGATGTTTTTTACAATTTGAAAACAAGTATTTCCACGAGAATGATTAGGATTCTATTTAGGTGACTAGAGGTTCCAATGTTACCAACAGAGACTTGTTTCGCTAGGAAACAGCTTTTTCCTCTCTTAGTCTAATGCTCTATTGTAAGCAATGGAGCAAGAAAAAGGTTTTGCAAAAACAAGTTCATACAAGCTAAAGCCTTCTGAAACCTGCTCAGGAATTTATAAGCTATCCACCAATCGCCAAGATGCTAACTTTCCATCTCATCAGGTCTAAAGCCTTAAATTTGCTAGAAATCTAAATGATGCAGAAGATAACAAATACACTGATCTTATTCGATTGGTTAAACAGTTTTCCCAATAAATGACTAAATCATTTACTAATACCTTTCTTTTCTATAAAATCATAATACAAACCTTCAATCTGAATTCAATGAAAATTCTACAACTTAAAGTTCGCCGACTCAACATTTTAAAAAATGAAAAATCTAAAAATAACAATTCCAAACTGCTCCGAAAATAGGGAACATAAACAGGGTTTGTTTAATTCATCTACAGTTTATTTCATCTCGTCATTAAAAACAAGCTTCAGCAGATCCAAAAATTATCAACTGAGATGCATATCAAGCAACCGTCTAGAAAATTACAATGAAAGCAGAAGTTATGAATAATAATTCAAGTAACAGAACGACGAAATACTATAAATTGAAACACCGATTCTGAAGCAATAAATGCAACCAAATCCAAAACACACACAGATCGGCTTTAGAATTGAACAAAAACACGCGTAAACGACACACGTATATCGAAATTTCGCCAGATCTAACCGCGGCGAGAACTTAAACTCACAGTAAACGAAAACAGAACAATGTTAAGAAGACTAGAAAGTGTACTAGCATACCGGATCAGAGCCAATCTATAGGAGGTGCTGGGAAACGTTATCGTATCAAGGAGAGAGAAAGAAGAAAGTGCACGTCTGAATTTACGAAGAAAAAAGCCCCGAGTAACTCGGTTTGGGTTTGTGATTGATGAGAAACGTTGACGTGTCTGTGTTAGCTGGCGTGAATGAAACCATTCTAAACGCAGCGGGTTTCGTTTTAGTTTTGAAGATTTGCACTCTTTCTTGCTTTTAGGTAGGTTAAATTCCAACTGAATATATATATATATATATATATATATATATATATATATATATATATATATATATTTATATTCAGTTTTGTTTTATATAATTTAGGTTCATCTTTGTATTCATCAAGTTTTTTTATAGTAAAATTCAAGTTTGTATTCGATTCATATAACTTAGTTCATATTTATATCGTATTTATATTCAATTTGTATAATTCGTATTTATATTTTATTAAAAATTATAATTAAAAAAATATAATTAAAAAAATTTTAATTTAAGCTCAGATTCGTATTCGTATTCGTATTCTATTTGTACAGTTATGCTCGTTGATTTTTTAAATTACAATTCAAATTCGTATTTATATCTGAATTTGAATAATTCATTTCAAATTTATTTGAATCAAATTTAAAAACAAACTTAAATATGGTTAGTTCAAATTCAACCCTACCTTTAAGCCGTCGTTTTACGCGTGCATCAAGTTTACCCTTTAATTTTATATTTGATTAAATCAGTTTAAATCAAGTATTTTTAATTGAATTAATAAAATTGATTTTTAAATATTTTAATTTTAAATTAAATTAACAATATTAAAAGAATATTAAAATTATTTAAATTTAATTTTAATAATCAATTTGATTGATTGGATAAAAATTTAAAAAATCATAAAATTTTAATAAATATTAAAATAATATAATTGAACAATAATAAAATTACAATAACACAAAAAAATAAAATAATACGTGAAAGGTTAATAGAAAGAAAAGAATTTGAGTATGGTAGTTGAAGAGTTAATAGTTAAAATTTTTAAAAATTTGTATTCTAAAATCTAATAGCAAACTACATTTTCTAAGAAAGACATAAATTTATTATATTTATCAGTTTAATTTGATTCAATTTTATTATTTTAAATTCAAAACCAAATAAAATATTCAACTTATAAAAATTTTGAAACTATAATCATCTATAAAACAATTCAAACTATGATTTTTGATTTGCACTGCATTGAATCCATTTAATTTGATCAATTTAATTAATTTTCCTACTATCCTAATATTCACAAAGCTCTTTGCAATTCAAGGAAAATTTTTTCTTCTTATTCAATAACTGCAAGTAAAATTAATCTAACACAAAATAATAATAATAATAATAATATAAATACATATAATATTGTCAGATGAATAAATTTAAGATTAATAAGTTTAAGTTATCAAGTTTGTTATTCATTGTTAGTTATCACATTAAGGTAAGATAATTCTTGTTTACTAGGTTAAGTGTAACATTTTTTGGATTAATATTGTCAGAGGCAGTAAAGTATTGTATCTCATGAAATCTTAACTAAGATAATAATATTTAGTACCATTAGAGCAATTTTGTGAGTCTTCATGTTGTCAATCGTCAAAATAGTATATTATTGAAGCTTATAAATTGTTCATTCAATAATGATACATACAATTTTCTACCCAAAGGTGGTCATTGTGTGCATTAAAATTAATATTAGCATAAGTTTAGTTTTGAAAATACACTGGTTATGAAAAATTCAATACACTTAAAGTTGATTAAGTTTATATATCTGATATATGCTTTTCCCGGAATAAACAATGATCTAATAAATTTATCTGTCCAGTAGTGATATCTTTTTCAAACATTAAATGGTTTTAAAGTTATAATTATTATTGTCTAATATACATTTAAGATTATTCGAAGTAATTTTGTGTTGTATCTAATGAGATCTTAATATTGATAATATTTATTTGTCTTAATAGAAATTAATGTAAGCTATTTAAGTGTTTAATCACCAAAGCAATGGATTCATTGAAACTTGTAACAAATTCTATATTCAATGAAAGAGACATTCTTTAATTTTAATACATATAATTTCTTGTCTAAAGGTGGTTGTTATATATGTTAAATTGATGATTGCATAAGACGATCATGGAATTACATTGGTCACGAAAATTTCAATTCACTCAAAAGTGATTAAGATTTTTCGATTAACATATGTTTTTCTCATTATTAAGAAAAAATTATTGACCTAGAGGGTTCATCAACCCAAATGAGATAGTGTAACATCCCGATATTAGAATGATCATTCTAGGCCATGATCATGGTTAAGAAAGAGATTTTATAGCTTAAATCTTGATTTAAAAGAGTTATGGGGGGTAGAATAGTTTTTTTTAAAAGCTTTATATATGGGTTGTGAAAGGAGCACAAGTATGCATCTTTGGACACATGATTGTGTGTCCTTGCCTTCATGCATGCCTATGCATCTTTTTAGTGCACACTCATGCATGTCTGTTGATATACGAAGTGAGTTTCTCCTTTTTGTGAGTGTCAGCCAATTTTTTCTCAGTTTCTTTCTCTTTTTCTCCCCAAATAACCCTAACCAAATTATCAAAGAAAGAAGTCAGTTTCTAGTAGCCAATCTAATTAGGATTCAACCAAAGTTAGAGAGATAGAAGCTATTAGCAATTCTAGGTAAGTATTTCTTTACATTTTTCCTTGTTCTCTGTTTATTTAGCATATATTTCCTTGTTTTGAGTGATTAGATGAGATAATATGCATGTTTTGAGTTTAAGCAGTAGTATGATATAAGAAAATGTTAGAAATTAAGAGATTTGAAGCCAAAAGCATGCTTAGAGTATGTGTGTGTTGTGTATGTTGTGCTTTGTGATTTTAAAAGTATGTTAGATTGATTTGGTTGTTATTGATGGAGAAAGTATGTATATAATGACATATCTTGCATGAATATATATTAGAATAAGCTTGATTTAAGATTGATAGAGATTAGGGTTGAGATTGAGTTGGATTTTTCGTATTTCAGTTATGGTTGCCAAAACATAGTAGGACGTATACCTGTAGTAGAATCACGGTCGTGTATATGAGTTATGAATGACTAAAGTTATGAAGGTTTATGATTGTGTAAGTTAAGGTCACAGTCATGCGTTAGCAGTAAATCAGTTTTTGAAAAGAATTTCCCAAAACTCACACATTCTCTTGCATGACCAGACACACAGTTGTGTAACTTATACACGACCATGCATCTTTGAGAGCATGCCCATGCGCTTAATAAAAGTTACAAACTTTCCTCCCAAATTAGCTATTCATCAATGATAAGGCAATATATTAAGCATTTTATGTTGAATTATTGAAGAAATAATAGATTAAGAATAAAAATAAGCTAAAGGAAGAAAATGACATAGAAAATTATAGTAAAGAAACTCCCAAAACAATGAACAAAAAGCAGTAAGACAAAATATTTTTCTAGAATTACACTTTCAATCTCTCATAAGTAAAAGAAACTCAATAGCAACCTAGAAATAGTCCTAGTAATCAGTAAATTACAATCAGAAAATAGAAAGGGAAACAATAATAGAAACAATATAGAAACAAAAACAAAAATAGAAACAATTATAAAACGTATAATATGAAAAACCTACAAATACACAAAAAACATAAAACAGTTTTCACAGAATTTATTAACCAACTTAATAAGGAATAGAAACATGAAATTTAGTAAGAAGTACACTAAATAGAACTATAACAACTGTACAACTATACCAAATGTAAACAGTAAAGAAGAAATAATAAGCAACTATACCAAATGTAAACAGTAAAGAAGAAATAATAAGATTACATGCATGATATGCATTATATTACATGATATACCATAGTACTGTTTTTAGAAATGAATCTAGTAATCTACATGTATATGTTTTTAAAATAGAAAAATGATAATCTAGGCATCCTTTTAAAGGTGAATACGAGATGACACTATAGGTACACGTGCCCATTAGTTAAAAGGTTTACCAGCATCCGCTATATGAGAAAACATTTATATATATGCTAGCCATGCATCAAATTTAGTTTCAGTTTCAGTTTCAAATTTAGTTTAGTATCAGACTCAGTTCAAATATCAACATTAGATGGCTGATCAGTTATATTTCAAATAAACCCCACATAGCTAAGGTGTTAAGTTCTTGTATTCATCAGTCTGCGTAGTATAATAGGCATCTTTGGATACAGTACACTTGCTAGGAGGTTAGGGTTTAAACTTTAATGCATCATTTGTATAGGCTTTTTAACAAATATAGTATTTAGGAGTGAATCTAAACTAATTATCGAGAAAGTGTCTATAATGAGGGAGTTTGTAGATGAATGTCCTAAGAATCTTCTTGGATTGACTCTTAAGAGAGATATATTTTAACATCAAGTTAATCCCTAGTATGACTTTTATATCTAAAGCTTTGTATCAGATAGCTTTGGTTAAGTTACTAGAGTTGAAAAAGTAGTTACAAGAGTCGCAAGATAAGAAGTTTATTAGGTCTAACTATTCACCTTGAGGTGCTCTCATTTTGTTTATTAAGAGGATAAATTAATGAGGATGTGTATCAATTATAGAGAGTTGAATAAGGTGACCATAAAGAATAAGTATCTATTTCTTAGAATTGATGATTTATTTGATCAATTGAGAACGACAAAAGTGTTTTCTAAGATTGATTTGAGATTTGGGTATCATCAGGTTTAGGTAGTTGATAAAGATATATTTAATACTAGTTTTAAGATAAAGTATGACTATTCCAAGTTTATGGTAATGTCATTTAGGTTGACTAATGCTCTTACGATGTTTATGGATTTGATAAATAGGGTGTTTCAAGATTACCTTGATCAGTTTGTAATGGTTTTTATGGATGATATTCTAATTTACTCAAGAAGTATAAATGAGCATAAGGAGCATATGAGAATTGTGTTGTAAAGATTAAGAAATATGTAGCTTTTTAAGTATAAGTTTTAGCAGGATAGTGTGACCTTATTAGGGCATATTGTGTAGGCTAAAGGTATTTCTTTTTATTCTAGTAAGGTTGAAACAATGTTAAGTTGACAGAGGTCGAGAATGGCCAAAGAGGTAAGGAGTTTCCTTGGGTTAGTTGGGTATTACAAGGTTTATTAAAAAATTCTCGAGTCTTGTGAGACTTTTGACTATTTTGATTAGAAGAAAGGTTTTCTTTGTTTGGATTGAATAATGTGATTAGGTTAAGTTTTAAACTCTAACTTTTTAGCAAGTGTACTAGATCAAAGTAATATAGGAAGTATTTGAGGTTATCGTATCCATAGAATTAAATAAGCAAGTACCAAGATGGTACTACCCCTAAATTTATTTAAACTACTGAATATGAATTGAAAATAAATCTAAAACTAAAATAAAACGAAAACAAACAATTATGAATAGAGTCTAAGTAAATTAACGGATCATAATATGTAAGATGACACTAAGACTTCAGGTTTACTAATTCACTACACAGTAGGCTTTCTATGTGACTGAAGTTATTGTGTTATTCATATGACAATAGAACCCCTTAAGTTGATTAATATCTTTTCTCAAAAAATATTAATCATATTTCGTATTACAATAACATAGATATCTCTATGTAGGCTAAATTAAATAGAAATGCATTAATGCATTATAGAGTTCACTAGTTTTCAAAATAAACCTATTATGTCTATGACTATTGCATATATTGATTTATATATCTCTATATTGAATTAATCGATGGTTTGTATTCTTATAGTTTTTATGCAACATCACCTCTCGGTCTCAATTACTTAACGAAAATCTTATTAACAATTGGCCAAATTCCTAAAAGGTATTAAGTTTAAAATAAAAACTCACAATGAATTTTCACACACTTCAATCACATTCAAAAAACACTACAATTCCACAAATTAGCTAGCCTTAGTCATAACAAAGAAGATTTAGTTTATAATTAAACAAAAGTAAGCACACAAATTCAAGTAATTCTTAATTGAGATAGAGAATGAAACCAAATGAAATCTTGAATTTTTTATTGCAATCTTTTGAAAAATCGTCTTGTGATCACAATCCATATTTTGATCAAATCTCTAAACAAAAATAAAAAATCTCTTAAAATTAGATGAAATTCTCTCTCAAGTTCTCCTATGCCAGCTTTCCTTTCTCCAAACAGAGTTACAATAATATATATAACTAGGGTTAGGAAAGAGTTTTGCAAAACTGGAACTCTTGTGCATGTCATTAGCACTATAGTGTCTATTTTTTGCCCTTTTCTAGTGCTTTGCTGCTAGGGTGCCACATTATGGCACTAAGATTCTAGATTTTTGCTACATATAGTGATGCGGCACTGCACTACAGGAGAGAGCTTCTAAAATCTAAATTTGTGGTCTTTATCAAAGTTGTATCCCTAGATGTCTAGTTTCATTTGACTTTTGAATCACCTTATTCGGACTTTGGAATATCAAGTCATAACCATTTTAGTCCTCAGTGGTCAAACACAAAATTTCACCAAGAGGACCTGAATTTGCAACAACGGTTGAAGGCCCAAATGAACTCAGATTTTTTCGTATAATAGTTTTTTGAAAAGGTTAAGATGTGCACTATAACTTTTCTATAGATTAATGTTTTATTGTGAAGCTCAAATATACTAAAAATCCTTGTTTTCTTACTATGGCACACAATGCTCTCCTTCTATTTTTATGCTTTGGTCGTTCATTCTTCCTTTGACTAAATTCAAACCACCGGTTAGTCCTTCATAAGTGTCTTTTTGACTTGATTTCCATTAAAGTCACATCAAAATCAACATTTCCTATAAAGCCAAATATGAAAACCCTTGATCCCAAAATATGCATATAATATGGGTAAAATAGTCAAATTACCCCCTAAAACTCTATAAATTAACCACAAAATTATATATGCAATTTACACTTATTAGAATGTGAGGCTCAGTTTCAACAGTTAAAATAGAGATTAACAAGTGTTCAAGTTTTGACGTTACCTAAGGAAAGAGTTGAGTACGATATATATGATGATATGTCTCATTAGGGGATTGGCATAATCTTGGTACAGGTTGGTAAGGTGATAACTTATGCCTCTAGATAATTAAAAGATTATGAGTTGAGATATCTTATGCATGACTTAGAGTTGACTCCTATTTTCTTTATTTTGAAGATTTGAATGGACTATCTGTATAGATTGAGGTTCTATATATATATATATATATATATATATATATATATATATATATATATTAAATCAAGAGTCTTAAAGTTTTATAGAGGGAGCTTAATATAAGGTAAAGAATATGGTTAGAGTTAGTTAAAAATTATGATTATGAGATCATATATCATATAAGTAAAGCCAATGTGATTGTTGATGCTTTGAGTAGCAAAATAACTTTATCTAGGATTTATATTCAAAAGGAGCTATAACACGAGATTAGAAGAGAGTAGATTGAGTTTATAACTGTCAATTCTTTAATTTATAGATTGTGTCAACTCTAGTAGATGATATTTAGGTTAGGTAATTATCAAATGAGTGGTCTCAAAAAATGGTTTAGAGAATTAGAAAGAGTTTAATGCTTGATTTTGAGTTGAGAGATGAGATTTAAGATTTAGAGGTAGAGTTGTTTGTTTGAGGATGTTGGGTTAAGATAAAAGATATTGGCTAAGGCTCATAAAAGAGCATTTTTATAGACTTTAAAATGGGTATTCCTAAAATGTAGCGTGGTTATAATAGCATATGGACGATTATAGACAGACTAAGTAAGTCAACATATTTCTTGCTTATTCAAGTGAACATATCAATTGGGTTAGTTGTATATTAAGGAGATAATGAGGCTATATTTTGGGGTAGTCTGTAAAGATCTTTGGGTACCATGTTATATTTCAGTACAATATATTATCTATACACTGATGGGTAGATTGAAAGGATCAATCAAGCATATGTTGAGGGTCTATTGAATAGATCATAGGTCGAGTTGGGTTGAGTTGCTACTTTTGACAAAATTTGCTCGTAATAATAGTTATTAATCGACTATTTAGATGGATTTATTTAAGACTTTATATGGTAAGAGGTATAGGTCTCCTTTACATTGGGAAGAGATTGGTAAATAAGATTCTTTAAAGGCTACTATGGATTCTGAGATGACTATAAAGATGATTGATCTGATTCAGTTGATTAGTGTGGATACCCTATTTTAGACCCAACAAGGTGATGCCCAATGATAAAAACCTATAATAGTTTTTATGTGAGACTTTGAACCGATACCTAAGCCCTGTGGATTAAAAACTAACAATAGACTCGTTGTGAGTGATTAATCATAGTAACTAGAACTTTTAAAATGCATATTAAATTAGAAATACCCATTATGATTAAATTTGACCCATTTTTAAGCCCATTTAGTGCATGACTACGTAAATCTATAAACCTTTTTTAAGGTTTTAATTTAAATAATGCCAAATGACAAATTCCCACCCAAGGTTTTCTTAAATGACAAAGTCCTACCCATTAAAGTTTAAAAAGCCAAGTACCCACCCTTGCTCTTTGAAAAGACCAAAATACTCTCCATAAAAATCAATAATATTAATATTAAAATATAATATAAAAAACAGATTTAAAATAAAATAATATTAAAATATTAATAAAAATTACTAAAAATTTTAAAAATAAAATAAAAATTTTAAAAAGCAACCTCTGCCACCAGTATCATCACTAACAACGATGGTCGATGTTAACCTCACCAAGTAATTAGAAACAGTCACATAGTTTGGTCGTCTCAATAGCAAAGACAGTCAGATCTGGTCAACACCACTTTTGTCATCGAAAAAGGTCGAAAACGGTTGGAATGCTTAACACTGGCTATTTCTAGCTATTTTTGACCGTCTCAACCATCAAGTGGTCAGATCTAGCTGCCAATAGAATCAAGTGATTGTTTCTAACCACTTGGTAAGGTTAATGTCGATCATCACTGTCGCCAGCGATGACTGCTTTTTTAAATATTTATTTTATTTATTAAATTTTATTAATTTATTTATTAATATTATTTTATTTTAATTTTTTAATATTTTTATAAAATTTATTTTTTAAATACCCCTTTGACTTTGGTCAACTGGTGGGTACTTGACGTTTTAAACTTTCATAGGTGAAAGTTTGTCATTTAAGAAAACCTTGGGTGGGAATATATCGTTTGGCCTTTAATTAATTAGGATATTCTATTTAATTAATTAATTATTAGGATATTTCAATTAATTAGGATGGATAATTTATTATGATAACTAAATTTAAATAATTAAGATAATTAGATTTTAATAGGAGAAGTAATAGTTGAGATAATAGGATTTAACTAATTTGTTTTAAATAGGACAATTAGGAATTAGGACTAATTCAATTAGGATAATTTAATTAAATTAATTTAGATATTAAGATATTTATTATAAGATAATTAGAATTAGGATAACTAGGATAATAAGATAATTAGAAAAATAAGATAATAAAATAATTAGAATTATCTAGGATAAGCTACTAGATAATTAGGATTTAAATTTAGATAAATTAAATTCCTAAGAATTCTATTAAAGGAGAGGTGAGAAGAGAGAGGGGACAAACAAAAATTTTAGAGAGGGACCACTAAAAAAAATATATTCACATTGGTTGCCTAAGAAGATATCTTGCTGAAATTACCCTAAACACTTAAAAGCCCATCAAATCATAATTTTAGAATTCTCTTGAAACTTTAATAAACACTTTGAGAGAATTAAGAGAACTGAGTTTACAAAGTCTGTTCAACGAATATATTACCGAAGTACATCAACTAAGAGACTAGATGAGTTGAATATCTAGGTATGTCTCATGAGGGATGAAGGTGATTTTTTAAATGCATGATTCCTGCTATATATTTATTAATGCGTGGCTTTGATGAGTAATGATTATGGTGGAAATATGATCTTGGATATTTGACAAGTGTGGACACATTGCATGCTTGGCATAAACATATATATACATATTCTTTATCATAGTATATTAAATATCCTACACATATTTTATATATATTTATGTGTATAAATATGTTCATGCTATGTATCATGTATATATTTATATTTGTCTTTATGAGTAATTACATATAGCATATATTATGTGTGTGTATATATGTGTGTATATATATATGTTTTTTTTTTGAGAATATTATATTTTTTGTATAAATTATATTCTGATTTCAATGTTTATTTTTATTTTTATTATTCTTTTTGTACTTTATATTCTGTATATATATATATATTTAACATTATATTTTCTGTACATATAAATTATATTATGTATATATATAATTTTAGTGTTTTTTTGTGTGTAATTTATATTATGCATGTACTCTTTCTGTATAAATTATATCTTATGTATATATGTTTGTGTTTCTGTATATGTATGCATAATAAATATTCTGTATTTTTATAAAAATATATATAATTTGTATACATTTATATTAATGTATTGTATAATATGTGTATTGTATATATTATATGTAAATTGCATGTAGATTTTGTATATATAATGTATATATAATATATTATGTATAGGTTAAATGCATCCATAGTCACTGAACTATTCACTAAATGTGTTTGTGGTCACTTTTGTTTAAAACGTTGCATAAAAATCATTGAACTTTGGATTTTGCTTCCTGTTAAGTCATTTTACTGTTCATTAGTTTAAATATTTAACGGCTGCTGATGTGGATATTTTTTGCTGACGTGACATCTAGTTATCATCTACGTCAGCATTGAAACAATAAAAACTGATGTGGATGCTGACGTGGCATCCTGTCAGCGTCCATGTCAACATCCACGTCAACTCTTGTATTAGTTTCTGTTATAGTGACCTTACAGCAAATAAACTCAAAATTCAGTGACCACGGTTGCAATTAGCGAAAACTTTAATGACCTTGAGTGCATTAACCTCTCTTATAACTTTTTTTTTTTTTTCTCTTCTGGTTTGGTAAAGTACTAGGTTGTCAATTCTCTGTTGTAAGGATGGTGCATTGAAATCTTAAATCTTTAATACTATTTATTGCTATCACCATTACAAGCTCATTGCAATCACAACCTTACCATCATCGAGCATTGGATGGGAACTTATAATTTGCTCCTTTCATTTTGTAAATTTAATTTAAAAAAATAATAACACAAATTATCTAACTATCTTTTTTTTTTTTTATAACGAAGGGAATAATTTTTCTATTTTTCAACAAAACTTATTAGTTATCACATAAAAATAAGTTTATTATACAAAAATAGATTTAATCTATATCGTCAAAATTTAATTATGTAAATTTTCTATTCTGATTAAAAAATGATGATCAAAATGAGTTTTAATTGTCATGGATAATTTTTCGATGACCAAATTTTTTTTATTGAATAAATCAAATTTTTATATTTTTATTTAAAAGACCGTACTTATATTTTATCACACGGTAATGAGAACGCATTATATTTTTCAATCGCTTCATTATTATGTATTTTGTGTTTGAAAATTTTGTACTTATAATGATATTTATTGATTATAAACCCTGTTTCACTTTTTAATTAAAATAATGTTTTATTGAAATCTAAATATTTTTTCAACCATTGACCACAAGTTTATTGTCAAACCCAAATATTAATAATAAAAAAAATAAAAAAAATCTCATGCTTACTTAGATTACGTTTTGTTTAGTTTAACTGTGTTCAATGATTTTTATAAAAACTAATTTGAAAAATTGTAGTTTAAGATCAACCTTACAACAAAGAATTGGCAGTCTAGTACTTTACCAAACTGGAAGAAAAAAAAAAAGAAAGTTATAAAAGAGATTAATGCACTCAAGGTTATTAAAGTTTTCGCTAATTGCAACCGTGGTCACTGAATTTTAAGTTTATTTACTGTAAGGTCACTACAACAGAAACTAATACAGGAGCTAACGTGGATGCTGACGTGGACGCTGACAAGATGTCATGTCAGCATCTACGTCAGCTTTTACTGTTTCAATGCTGACATGGATGATGATTGGATGCTATGTCAGTAAAAATGTCCACGTCCATGTCAACGTTCACATCAGCAGCCGTTAAATATTTAAATGGATGAACATTAGAGTGACTTAATGGGAAACAAAATCCAAAGTTCAGTAATTTTATGCAATGTTTTAAACAAAAGTGACCGCAGACGCATTTAATGAATAATTCAATGACCATAGGTGCATTTAACCCTATTGTGTACATATGTTATATGTGTGTAAAAATTTATGTATTATATAAATGTTATGCCCTATATAGATGATTGTATGATATATATGTATGATGGTATAATGTGTGTATGGTAATATATTATACGTAGAATTTGTATGTGGGTATTGTATATTATACATATATATATATATATATTTTATTTATTATATATATTACATGTCATATATTTATTAAATATATCATATATTATTTTGTTGTATTTATATGGATAATATTTTTTTTTTATTATTATGGGGTTTATCATTCAATTTCTTTTGTAGAATTTATTTTATTTATTTAGGTTCGTTTAGGTTAAATTTAATGTATATGGGTAAATGTGCATCGGGTTGTAATTTTTTTTATTTTTTTATTATTTGCATTTATTCTATGGATGGTTTAATTTTATCCTCATATTTATTTGGATGTTTAATAATACATGCATCACATGTTTAAAAATGAAATTTAGTTAAACTTGGTAACGCATCTAACGAACACACCACAATAGTGGAGACCGACCTTCAAATCGGGCGATATGAGTGTTTAACATCTTCCCATCATCATACTTGACTCATTGGACAAGTGAGGAATGGTTGAGTCTTCTGTAAGAGATCTATAAATTGCTCGTCTTCATCGACATGTACTTTGTTGAGGTAACTCTCAGATGACGTCTCTGTGGACTCTATAATGGGCTATAAACCCATTATACGCTCCTCTTGATCACGTTTAAGGTGATTAAATAAAAGTGGTAAGTATGTCTTAACTCGGTGCAATTGTATCATCCCAGGTTAGAAAAGCCCTTAGGGGAAGAGTTTTGGGGTTAGAAACGAGATTCAGAGAAAGATTGGGAGTCTAGTAAAGTTCAGGGGTGAGTTAGTAAGTTTTCAGAGCCGTGTGGCTCTCGTTTGAATCCTTTCGGAAGGATCCGATCAGGCGAGTGAGCGGGAAATGAGTAATACTCATTTTTCCTTGTGCACGCCCGTGCACCCTTGATGCACGACCGTGCGTGGCCTAGTATATAAGTGGAACCGTGAGTTAAGTCATTCTTTTCTCACCCATTTTCATTTTAGCCAAAGTTTCTCTCCTCTTTTCAGCAGCTCCCAATCTTAGGGAAGAAGTGTCGCCGGCCATAGCTCCCGATCAAGCTAGAGAGCATAGAGATTAGTCCGAAAAATAGTTTTCAGAAGCAATGGCACGAGGTAAGTGTTCGCTTACCTTTTCCTTGAGTTTCCCAGCTTGCTTTGTGAGTTTTGATGCCATGGATGAGTTATTTGCATGTGGATGAATGTTTGAAATGAGTATATGGCCTTGCATGTTGAAATTGGATGATGGATTTCCATCCTTGTGCTTTGCATGCATGTTGATCATGTTTTAGTGAGAGAAAGTCAATGCTTCCATGGTGAAATGCTTGATACTTGATGCATGTGAGAATTGATGCTTGAATTGTGTTGTTTGTGGTGCTGGGAACGTGTAATTGAAGTGTTATTGCAATTGAATGTGAATTGGTATGAGTTTAAGGCCATTTCCAGGCGGTGCTCTTGTTGAAGAACAAGACGCACGACCGTGCGCCTGTATGGGATGGCCGTGAGCCTTTGTTTTTCTAGTTGCACGCTCGTGTGTATGTTGTATGCACGGCCAGAAAATGCACATGCATGCCCGTGTGTCTGCAGACGCACGCCCGTGCATGCGCTTTTAGTGAAAAGTTTCCAAAAATTCTAGTAGCATGCACGGTCAGGCGCATGACTAGAGCACGACCCCGTGCGTCCTGGCTCATGCCCGTGCACTTTCTTTGCACACCCGTGCACTTTCTTTGCACGCCCGTGCACCTGCAGATTTTCAGAAAAAGAATGAAAATGAGAAGTAAAGCATGTGTATTCAGATTAATGACTAAATTGCTTCAGATAAACATCAGAAAAGTATGAATTCAGATAATAAGCTGCATATGCATATCATGGCATGGCATGTAGCTTCAGAGAGGATCAAGGGATCTGAATTCAGCAGCATTCAGTATTCAGAACCCGATGTACGGGTAAGAGTATAGGGTGAATACGAGGGGGCATCTGTGGGATTCAACCTTCTGACACCAGTCAGAATGCTCAGTAGTATTTCAGATTCAGTTTCTGACACCAGTCAGAGTATTCAGCAGCATTCAGACTTTTACCATCTGACACCAGTCAGATAGGGCAGCAGTATTCAGATTCAGTTTTCTAGCCAGTAGCTAGACTGTTCAGCCCACATGGCCAGGATGTCGAATCCCTGTATTCCACCAAGTCTGATCAGCACAGCAGGTACCTTTGGGTACAGAGAGGTATTCAGATACATGCATCCATGAGATATTTCAGTAGCATGACATGACATATACATCATGACATGATTAATAATGAAATCAGTATATAATGAGAATAAGATTCAGATAACCAGTTTCAGATTCCAGCAAGCGCATAGATGTATGAATAGGGCTAAGGCCCAGGTATGTTTGATTATTGTGTTTGTTTGTGCTTGCTTGGGTTGAGGGAAGTAAGGAGTGCTTACTGGGTGATATTTATCACTCATCCCCCTCATTTTTCCATCCTTTTCAAGTGGTTCGTGCTGTTTCTAAGGAGCGGTTGGATCGAGGCTGACGGAGAGGGCCCACACCGCGATCCCAGTTTTGAGTTGTATATTTTACAGTGTTGGACCTGTGTGGTCATATGTAAATGTTTATGTATCCAGATGAATAGTATGTATGTATGTATATTAAAAGGCCATTGGGCCTATTGTATAGAACAGATACGTATAATTCAGTTGATGTATGTATTTCAGCTTCCGCATGTGTAATTCTAAATGTATAACAGATTTCAGGAAGTTTAGTTATTTTCGTAGGATTCCCATCGCGGGTACCCAAGTTTTCAGATAATTAATAAAAGCTCCCCATAGTATTATTCAACAACAGGGGGTACTCGTGGCGGCGTGTCCTACATTGGTGGTATCAGAGCAAAAGTTGTAAGTGTGTGGTGTTTTTTTCTCTCCTTCGCAGCCGTCGTCCAGACCCTCCTCACAGCACATCAGGTATTTATTTCCAGATTGATTGTGTTATGTGTTTCTAACCCCCAATTTGTTGTGATGCTATAGATAGAGAGAAGTATGTCCCTAGATGTCTAGATGAGACAAACAGTAGTTCACCCGCCCATCCTATGAGTGTTAATGATAGGCGGCGATCTCAGAGTACCTCCCATGTGTCGATGAGACCAGAGCAGTTGAGAGAGATGATTGGGGATGTAGTTAGAGAGAGCCTCCAGCAAGCTGGAGTGGGTAATGTTCAGGAGCCAGATAGAGTAACTCCTCCTCAGCATGAGAGTCATCAGATTCCGATGAGACGACATTCCCAGTCTCAGTATCAGTCACATCATCAGTCACAGCCACAGTATCAGCATCAGTATCAGTCTCAGCCTCAGTCAGTTAGAGAGAGGCATCAGTATCCAACTGGTTATGCAGATTCCAGTCAGAGTATGAGTACAGAGACAGTTGGTACGAGTTCTTTAGGTAGACTTCATCTGATCTACCATCTACCAGGGCCATATCAACCAACAAAATTCAGTGGATCCAGGGATCCAGCGATGGCAGAAGAATGGATAGAGTCAGAGGAGAGTGTCATGGGACTCTTCACTCTTTCAGAGAGAGAGAAGGTCAGATATGCGGTGTTTCATCTCAGGGGTGATGCCAAGGTTTGGTGGGGTCTAGCCAAGACTTCCATCAACGAGGAGCAGATGACATGGGCTAAATTCAGACAGTTGTTTGATGCTGAATACAGGAGCACAGAGGTGTTGTATGCCAAGACCCAGGAGTTTATTAATTTGGCTCAGGGGTCCAGTTCAGTCAAGGAGTATGCCACCAGGTTTAATGCATTAGCGAGATTCGTCCTGAGTTTGGCAGGGACCGAGATGGGCGGAGTTCAGAAATTCATCCATGGGTTGCACCCTGCAATCTATAAGGATGTTATGACAGGAGCAGATCCTCCCCAGAGATTCAGTAATGCCTTGGGGAGAGCGCTCAGATCAGAGGCCAGATTACAGAAGATGGGTGCCATGAGAAGAGCATCCGAGAGAGATCAGAGGACAGAGGATAGAGATAGGGGTAAGACGCTGATTTCAGCTAGGAGATCTGCCAGGGGTTTTCAGAGTCAGAGGCAGAGAGTTGCACCCTAGCCGCCACAGTGTACCAAATATGGCAGGCGCCATTCGGGAGAGTGTCTAGCGGGCCAGATTGTTTGTTATTGGTGCCATCAGCCAGGGCACATGATGACAGTGTGTCCAACCAGAGTTGGAACTGGTGGTGGGCCGAGCCGAGGTGGAGTCGGTCAGTTCAAAGGTCGAGGTGGTCCACCTAAGGGTGGAGCTAGAGCAGTGAGAGATGGAGCAGACATTCCCAGAGTTGGTGGTAAAGTACCTGAGGAGGTGCCGGTCCTTCCGGAGTTGGCGAAGGTAGAGCCAGAGTGTATGCAGTCCGCCAGGAGTAGGCAGAGGTCATTCCCCACGCGGTGACTGGTCAGTTACTTTATTTTGATACTCCATTATTTGTACTTATTGATTATGGAGCCACACACAGCTTTATAGTCTGGAGTGTAGTGGAGAGATTAGGGGTTGACCCTAGTGTGGCCAGTAGGAGTATCCATGTAGAGATGCCAGATGGGCGATTTGTGTTGAGTGACAGAGTCCTCCTAGATCAGGTGATAGAGGTTATGAGTAGGCAGATGATGATTGATTTGATTCTGCTGGAGTTAGCAGACTTTGATATGATTTTGGGGATGGATTTCTTGGAAAGATATAGTGCAGAGATAGACTGTGGAAGGAAGAAAGTGAGATTCCACATAGGCCCTGATCAGTTTGTGTTTGGTGAGGGTAGAATCGACAGTCTGATGATCTCCAGTAGTCAGGCGAGCAGATTGATGAGACAGGGTTGTGTTGGATACTTGGCCAATGTTGTGTGCAGCAATTCAATGGATCCGAGTATCGAGGAGGTGCCAGTGGTCAGAGAGTTTTCAGATGTCTTTCCAGACGAGTTACCAGGGTTACCTCCAGACAGAGAGTTGGAGTTTAGTGTTGAGCTTCTTCCTGGTATGGCTCTAATTTCTAAGGCTCCGTACCGGATGGCTCCAGTCAAGCTTCAGGAGTTAAAGAAGCAACTTCAGGAGTTGATAGATAAGAGATTCATCAGGCCCAGTTGTTCACCTTGGGGAGCTCCGATTCTGTTTGTTAAAAAGAAAGATGGGTCGATGAGAATGTGTATCGACTACAGAGAGCTTAACAGAGTAACAGTGAAGAACAAGTATCCCCTGCCGAGGATTGATGACCTGTTTGATCAGTTGAGAGGTGCAGCTGTGTTTTCTAAGATCGATCTGAGATCGGGTTATTATCAGGTCAGGGTGGCAGACAGAGACGTTCCCAAGACAGCGTTCAGGACCAGATATGGGCATTATGAGTTCGTGGTTATGCCGTTTGGGTTAACTAATGCCCCAACGATCTTTATAGATCTGATGAACCGGATGTTTCATGATTGTTTAGACCGGTTCGTAGTAGTCTTCATTGATGACATTCTGGTGTATTCCAGAAGCATGGCAGAACGTGAGGAGCATCTCAGATATGTGCTTCGGAGATTGAGAGACAACCAGTTGTATGCCAAGTTCTCCAAGTGTGAGTTCTGGCTTGACAGAGTAGCATTTCTAGGTCACGTGGTGACAGCAGATGGTATATCCGTAGATCCCAGTAAAGTGGAGGCTATTTTGAGTTGGCCAAGGCTGAAGACAGTGAAAGAGATCAGAAGTTTCCTTGGGTTGGCAGGCTATTACAGGAGATTCATTGAGGGATTCTCTAGCCTAGTGAGGCCTCTCACTGCCTTGACTAGGAAAGATGTTTCATTTGTGTGGACAGATGAGTGCGAGACACGTTTTCAGGAGCTCAAGCAGAGATTGACCAGTGCTCCAGTTTTAGCGCTACCTCAGGAGGGAGTAGAGTTTGACATTTATACAGATGTGTCCCATCAGGATTGGGGCAATATTGATGCAGAGTGGTAGGGTCATTGCCTATGCCTCCAGACAGTTGAGAGATCATGAGATGAGGTACCCTACCCACGACTTGGAGTTAGCAGCAGTTGTTTTCGCCCTGAAGATTTGAAGACATTATCTTTATGGGGTTAAGTACAGTATCTATTCAGACCATAGGAGTCTGAAATATTTCTTCACCCAGAGAGAGCTTAATATGAGACAAAGGAGATGGCTAGAGTTGGTGAAGGACTATGATGTTGACATCAGATATCATCCAGGCAGAGCCAATGTGGTGGCAGATGCATTGAGTAGGCGAGTGGCCTTATCCAGTCTTTCAGTTCAGAGAGAGCTACAGTATGAGATTGCCAGAGAGTAGATTGAGATAGTGACTGCGGGTTTCTCTAGACTTCAGATCAGATCTTCTCTGTATGATCAGATCAGAGAGTGTCAGATGTCAGATGAGTGGACTCAGAGTATGCTTCAGACGATGTCAGAGAGAGTAGTGCCAGACTTTGAGTTCAGAGATGGGATCTTGAGATTCAGAGACAGAGTATGTGTGCCACAGAGTTTAGAGTTGAGACAGATGATTTTGTCAGAGGCGCACAGTACGGTGTATTCAGCACACCCAGGCAGTACTAAGATGTATCAGGATCTCAAGAAGAGTTTTTGGTGGTCAGGTATGAAGAAGGACATAGCAGACTTTGTCTCCAGATGTCTGATATGTCAGCAGGTTAAGGCAGAGCATCAGAGACCATTAGGTTTATTTCATCCCTTGAGTATTCCTGAGTGGAAGTGGGAAGATATTTCCATGGACTTTATTTCTGGTCTTCCTAGAGTTCAGAGAGGATTTGATGGTATATGGGTGATTGTGGACAGATTGAGCAAGTCAGCTCACTTTCTGCCAATCCGACAGGGTATGTCTACAGATCAGTTGGGGAGATTGTACATCAGAGAGGTAGTCAGACTCCATGGTGTTCCCAGGACTATAGTGTCAGATAGAGACTCTAGATTCCTATCAGCTTTCTGGAGATCATTGCAGAGAGCCTTGGGGACCAGATTATAGTTCAATTCAGCTTATCATCCTCAGACAGATGGGCAGACTGAGAGAGTTAACAAGATTCTGGAGGATATGCTCAGAGCCTGTTGTATGGACTTCCAGACCGATTGGGCAGAGTTCATTCCCCTTATGGAGTTTGCTTATAATAATAGTTATCAGGCGACTATTCAGATGACTCCATTTGAGGCGTTGTATGGTCGGAAGTGTAGATCTCCTCTTCATTGGGATGAGATTGGAGAGAGAGATTCTCTGGAGACAGTTATGGGTCCAGAGATAGTTCAATGGATGATTGAGCAGATCAGGATCATCAGGCAGAGAATGAGACAGACCCAGGATCGATAGAAGAGCTATGCAGACTTGAGACGCAGAGAGATTGAGTTTGCAGTAGGCGACAGAGTATTTCTGAGGGTTGCTCCGTACAGGCACGTTCTCAGATTTGGCAGAAAGGGGAAGTTGGCCCCTAGATTCATTGGTCCCTAAGAGATACTTGAGAGAGTGGGGACAGTTGCCTACAGATTGGCATTGCCAGCTAGCATGGACAAGATTCATAATGTATTCCATGTGTCTCAGTTGAGGAAGTATGTGGGAGATCCTTCTCATGTGCTTCAGTTTTCAAAGATAGAGTTGGCAGATGATTTGAGTTATCAAGAGTTGTCAGTGTAGATCCTAGACTTCAAGGTTAAAGTCCTCAGAAACAAGCAGATTCCTCTAGTGAAGGTCTTATGGCGCAGCCAGAGAGTAGAGGAAGCCACTTGGGAGGTAGAGTCTGAGATCAGGGATAGATTCCCAGAGTTATTCAGGTAAATTTCGGGGTCAGAATTTTTATAAGGGGGGAGGAAATGTAGCATCCCAGGTTAGAAAAGCCCTTAGGGGAAGAGTTTTAGGGTTAGAAACGAGATTCAGAGAAAGATTGGGAGTCTAGTAAAGTTCAGGGATGAGTTAGTAAGTTTTCGGAGCCGTGTGGCTCTCGTTTGAATCCTTTCGAAAGGATCCGATCAGGCGAGTGAGCAGGAAATGAGTAATACTCATTTTCCCTTGTGCACGCCCGTGCACCCTTGATGCACGACCGTGCGTGGCCTAGTATATAAGTGGAACCGTGAGTTAAGTCATTCTTTTCTCACCCATTTTCAATTTAGCCAAAGTTTATATCCTCTTTTCAGCAGCTCCCAATCTTAGGGAAGAAGTGCCGCCAGCCATAACACCCGATCAAGCTAGAGAGCATAGAGATTAGTCCAGAAAATAGTTTTCAGAAGCAATGGCGCGAGGTAAGTGTTCGCTTACCTTTTCCTTGAGTTTCCCAGCTTGCTTTATGAGTTTTGATGCCATGGATGAGTTATTTACATGTGGATGAATGTTTGAAATGAGTATATGGCCTTGCATGTTGAAATTGGATGATGGATTTCCATCCTTGTGCTTTGCATGCATGTTGATCATGTTTTAGTGAGAGAAAGTCAATGCTTCCATGGTGAAATGCTTGATACTTGATGCATGTGAGAATTGATGCTTGAATTGTGTTGTTTATGGTGCTGGGAACGTGTAATTGAAGTGTTATTGCAATTGAATGTGAATTGGTATGAGTTTAAGGCCATTTCCAGGCGGTGTTCTTGTTGAAGAACAAGACGCACGGCCGTGCGCCCGTATGGGACGGTCGTGAGCCTTTGTTTTTCTAGTTGCACGCCCGTGTGTATGCTGTATGCACGGCCAGAAAATGCACATGCACGCCCGTGTGTCCGTAGACGCACGCCCGTGCATGCGCTTTTAGTGAAACATTTTCAGAAATTCCAGTAGCATGTACGGTCAGGCGCACGACCAGAGCACGACCCCGTGAGAAGTAAAGCATGTGTATTCAGATTAATGACTAAATTACCTCAGATAAGCATCAGAAAAGCATGAATTCAGATAATAAGCTGCATATGCATATCATGGCATGACATGTAGCTTCAGAGAGGATCAAGGGATCCGAATTCAGCATCATTCAGTATTCAGAACCCGATGTACGGGTAAGAGTATAGGGTGAATACAAGGGGGCATCTGTGGGATTCAGCCTTCTGACACCAGTCAGAATGCTCAGCAGTATTTCAGATTCAGTTTCTGATACCAGTCAGAGTATTCAGCAGCATTCAGATTTTTACCATCTGACACCAGTCAGATCGGGCAGTAGTATTCATATTCAGCTTTCTAGCCAGTAGCTAGACTGTTTAGCCCACATGACCAGGATGTCGAATCCCTGTATTCTATCAAGTCTGATCAGCACAGCAGGTACCTTCGGGTACATAGAGGTATTCAGATGCATGCATCCATGAGATATTTCAGTAGCATGGCATGAGATATACATCATGACATGATTAATAATGAAATCAGTATATAATGAGAATGAGATTCAGATAACCAGTTTCAGATTCCAGCAAGCGCATAGATGTATGAATAGGGTCGAGGCCCAGGTATGTTTGATTATTGTGTTTGTTTGTGCTTGCTTGGGTTGAGGGAAGTAAGGAGCGCTTACTGGGTGATCTTTATCACTCATCCCCCTCCTTCTTCCATCCTTTTCAGGTGGTTCGTGCTGTTTCTAAGGAGCGGTTGGATCAAGACTGACGGAGAGGGCCCACACCGTGATCCCAGTTTTGAGTTGTACAGTTTACAGTGTTGGACTTGTGTGGTCATATGTAAATGTTTATGTATCCAGATGAACAATATGTATGTATATTAAAAGGCCATTGGGCCTATTGTACAGAATAAATATGTATAATTCAGTTGATGTATGTATTTCAGCTTCTGCATGTGTAATTCTGAATGTATAGCAGATTTCAGGAAGTTTAGTTATTTTCGTAGGATTCCCGTTGCGAGTACCCGAGTTTTCAGATGATTAATAAAAGCTTCCCATAGTATTATTCAGCAGCAGGAGGTACTCGTGGCGGCGGGTCCTACAGCAATAGAAACCGGTACCACAACTTTGGCAAATCCCTTGGGGAAAATGTAAAGAGTTGATTCTGATGTGGTAGGTTTGTATGGCACTTCTTAGTTTAATCAAGTTTCTTGCATTGCATTGCATAACACTCACACCCACTATGTACTCCTTGTCCCTATCACCCTCGATAACAATCCAAACTTCGCCCAAAAGCCCACTCAGCCAAAGGGTAATCTATCTTGAATATCAGCTTTAGGCAAAGTATCTTTGTGTATATGAAAAAAACCATTAGTTATTGCCTAAGGTAGCCTTGGACCTTTACCTGAGTCAAACCCCCATATGTGTCAACCCTTGGGCCCTTTTTACATCTAAATGACCAAATCGAATCCTTATGTATAAAGTTTAAAGGTTTCATTGCTCATTCTAAAATATATCTTGATCTATGACATTGAGATTTCATCGATCATTTCTTTAAGCAGTCTCCATTAGAATAAGACTTCTTGAAACATTGTTTTGTAGAAATCCTTGTGACATGACTTGACATACTCCTAAATAGGCATATGAAATTTGAACCTCCATATATAAATATCTATTAGATCTAAGACACGAGACTGTTAAGTCTTTTGATGACCTCTTGGGTACTAACTCACCTAAGATAGAATTGACTTTTTTAACGTTTTGTTAACTAATAAGAGGGCGAAGAGAGTGATAAGGGAGCGAAGTCTAGATTTAAAAAGTATTTTTTTTATCCGAGTCACCCCAAAAGTGGCATTTTTATCTTTGGTCACTTAAAATAAGTAACTTTTATCCCAATCATTCTTATATGGGTAAAATTGTCAAATACCACCCCAAGTTAGTTGTTTTGATATGAATCATCTTGTAGGAGTAAAATTGCCAAGTGTCACCCCAAGCAAGTAATTTCAATTTGAATCATTTCATAGTGGTAAAATCATCAAGTGTCACCCTAAGTGAGTAGTTTTGATTTGAATTATCTTGTAGCGATAAAATCATCAAGTAAGTAAGTTTGATCTAAATCATTTAATAGGGCTAAAATTGTCAAGTGCTACCCCAAGTGAGTAGTTTCGATTTGAATCATCACGTGTCATCTTAAGTAGGTAATTTCAATCTGAATCATCTTGTAAGGGTAAAATCATCAAGTGTCATCTTAAGTAGGTAATTTCGATTTAAATTATCTCATAAGGGCATTTTTGTTTTTGGTCTTTCAAAATGAGTAATTTCAATTTGAATCATCATATAGGGTAAAATTGTTTAAGGATAATAGGCTTGCTTCATTGTCATCATCTTAGGAATCTAAGTCGTATTCTTATAGTTTTATAGGCAAAAGAGGCATTGGGCCCATGTATTTTTTTTGTCTTTCATGGTACTTGGATATTAGGCCTATGTTTATTTATCTGTCATCTCATTTAGGCATTAAGCCCAAATTCATTATCTATCATTTGTTTTTAAGATAGGTGTATCCATCTAATCTTGCATACGTGTCATGCATTTGCATAAGCACATTATGTATTCATTTACTAACATGTTGTTTTGTAGTTATTTAGTAGGAGAAGAGAAACATGAACGAGGGAAATAAGATGAAAGAAATGATGAAGAAGCTTAAAAATATAATGAAAGAATAACTTGAGGCTAAAATGGATATCTTGATGAACAAAATGGCCCAAATGATGACAAAAATGGAAGGAAAACAAAAACTAGAAGAAATTAGCTAGACAAAGGGCCTAGCCTAGAAGCAATAAAATTATTCAAAGAATGACTCCTTTAACTTTAAAGAATACTTAAAAGGTTGATAAGAGAGAGAAAGTGGCCTAAGAAAGATGATAAAGATACTCATGCCTATTTCAAGAGACAAAGAGATAACTACAAGGTTAGAACAACCAGAGAATTCCATAAGGAAGCAAAGAGCATCCTCCTCATTAGACCTAGATGATTTAGACATACTTAAAGAAAGAAGGTTACCATTAAGGTTTAAAATGTCTGATTTATTCAAATTTGATAGGACTGAGGATCCAAAAACATACTTAAGACACTGTATCACTGTAATAAGAACTATTGGGTTATCTAAAGAACAAACAGTGAAGTTGTTTCCTTTATCATTAGAAGGGGTTGCTAATACTTGGTATTATAATCTTAATAAAGTAGATAAATTAGACCAACATGAATTGATTAAAAAATTTGAGTACTAATATTCTTATAACATTGTTTTAGACATGACAATCAAAGACTTGGAAATGACTAAACAAAGACATAACAAGTCATTTGTTGAGTTTTTAACTAAGTGGAGAAAGAAGACCTCCAAGATGACAAATAGGCTTTTTGAGAAGGATCAAGTAAAAAGGGTAATGAAAAACCTTCTCCCTGCTTTTTATAGGAAGATTTATTACTTTCTATTGACCACATTTGAGCAGTTGTATGAGTTAGGGTACAAATAAGAGATGTCTTGGTTGTACAAGGAGAGAATATACATGCTTTTAAGAAGAGTAAACCTAAAACTAGAAATGGTAGGGCAATTGTAAAGGTTGAGGGAGTAAATATGGTAACACTTGGGCCAAGACAATTCTCCAATTTGAATATGTCACTCTTAAAAGCATTTGACAAGTTGAATGTAAGAAATTAAGGCATGAGATTCAAAATCTCATTGATACTAAACAGTTGGCTAGACTAGATCAACAACCTGGTGGGAGATTCCTATGAAACTTAAAAGGCATCATCTTTATGAACTTGTCTTTTTTTTAGCATGTGTTGTATCTCATGAATGTATGTATTGACAAAATTTGGCAATAAAATGTGATTTAAAAAAAGGAGGTAAACTAGTCTTGGTATATTATAAAACACTAAACGTGAGGCTTTGAGCCCATCGTCATGCATACACAAATAACCTTTGTTTTCTTTGTAAAGTGTGTTCACTTATGTAGGTGTCTCTAGAACTTGCTTCAAATACTAATTAAGATCACAATCGTTGAAATATATTCACAAAAATGATGAAAGCACTAGAAAATGAGCCACTTTGCACAAAAAGCCAACCATGATACAAGTTGACTCCAAGAAACCCTGTTAAGCCTAAAACACTTCCTTGGAAAACCTTACACCACAAATCATCAACCTTATTTTAGGGGCTGGTAAAGCATTTAAGGTTATTGTAATAGGATATAAAACAATATCAATCTAAAAATGAAAAATAGATAGAAAGTGATGATACATGCACCATCCATATGAAAAAAATGAAAAAAAAAAGGAGAAAATCTTTGTGCAATAAAGTGCAAGCATGCGAAGAGCTAAAAAGAGAGACAACTAAATATTGATGTCCAAATTATAAATGACTCTATTAGTCTCTTTTGTCCAAACCACTACTACCCAAATGATCCCACTTTCACTCTAAGCCCATTACAACCTCAGTAAAGACCATTAGATTTTTTTTGCATGTGATTTAAGTGATGGGGATTGGATGAACAAGAAAGCCTATGGTAGGTACCCTTTATGAGTTAAACTTTAGTGTGAAATTTACATCCTTACAAACATTTGAGTGAATTGAGCGATATACAAATATCTTCCAAGCTAGGTTACTTCTTTTTTGGATAAAAATCCCTTGTCATATTAAATTATGAGTTGAGCTGAGATGTCAAATTTCATATAGCCAATGGATAAAAATAAGGAAATAGAAGAAGAAGAAGAAGAAGAAGAAAAAAGGTCGATCGATAAAGGTGTTGTCACTTGGTTCTCCTACCTTCCCCTGACATGGTTATGACATCAAGCATACACATGTCATTATGCATCAAAATAATTTGTCGCTTCATTCCATCATCATGATTATTTTGCAATCTTGTAAAGGCATTTTCATCCTATGCACTGTAGCATCCCAGGTTAGAAAAGCCCTTAGGGGTAAAGTTTTGGGGTTAGAAATAGAATTCAGGAATAGATTGGGAGTCTAGAAGAGTTCAGGGGTGAGTTAGTAAGTTTTCCAGAGCTGTGTGACCTTCGTATGATTCCTTTAAGGAGGTTTTAATCATGCGAAGCGCGGGAAATGAATTTTCTTCATTTTCCCTGGTGCACTCTCGTGCACGATGTCCTGCACGCCCGTGCAGGTGGGATTAAAGAGAGAGAGAGATGGGAGATTTAGTTTCATTTTCTCACCCATTTCAGTATTTTCCTTCTCTATTTCAGTAGCTTCCAGCCTTAGACGTGAAATCCAGCTTCCAGCGGCTCCCAATCCAGCTAGAAAGTAGAGAGAATAGCTTGAATTAGAGACTTCCAGCTCCTATGGCGAGAGGTAAGCGTTTCTTACTTCTTTCATGAGTTTCCAGCTTGCTTTGATGATTGATGATGTTTAGAAATGTGTGTTTGCATTTCCAACACGTTTGGTTGATTATATGTGATGAAATATGATGATTGAGATGTTTATTTTCCACCCAAGAACATGCTTGTTTTGCTTGTGTGGGTGTTGTGACAAAAAGCTTGATTTTCCATGGTGGATTCAGTAACAGTTGATGGATGTTGAGATTGAAGTGATTTGTTAGCTTATAGAAGTGCCATTGATGTATGTTTAGGTTTAATTTGAGTTTGGATGTGAAATAGCTGGGTTCCTGCATCTTCCAGGTGAGTCATGTCGCTGCAAAACCAGGTGCACGCCTGTGTGTCCGCAGACGCACGCCCGTGTGCCTGTGTTTTGCGAGCGCATGACCTTGTGCGCGAAGTGCACACGGCCTGGAATGTAGAGGACATGACCGTGTGTCCTGATGAGCACGGTCGTGTGTCCCTTCTTCGCATGAAATGGCCATAAAATTCCAGTAGCTTACACGATTGGCTGCACGGCCTACGCACGGTCCCGTGTGCCTGGGCACACGCCTGTGTGTCCTTGCCTTGCATGACCGTGTGTCTCTCATGCACGACCATGTGTCTTTCCTGCACGCCCATGCGTCAGCTTAATTTTTCAAAAATTTCAGAAAATGATTCATAAAGGTTTGGTAATCCATCCAAAAGGCTAATAATCATTTAATAAGCCAGAATTCAGATAAGAATTGATGCATACGCATATCATGACATAGCATGTAGCCTGAAAGAGGATCGAGGGATCCGAATTCAGTAGTTTCAACATTCAGAACCTGATGTATGAGTTATAGTTTGGGTGAACTCGAGGGGGTATCTGTGGGATCCAATTTTCTGACACTAGTCAGACTGCTCAGCACAGTGTTCAGCTTTCTAGCCAATAGCTAGAATGTTCAGCCCACATGGCCACGATACCGAATCTCTGTGTTCACTAGCCTGATCAGCACAGCAGGTACCTTTAGGTATATATAGATTCAGATGCATGCATCATCAGTCAGTTTGGTTTCCAGTTTAGCATGACATGACTTTTCAGCATGATATGCATTAATAATGGAATACAGAAATCAGTAAGCATTCAGATAAATCAGTATCAGCACCAGCAAGCGACTAGATGTATGCATAGGGCCGAGGCCAGGTATGTTATTTGTTTGTTGCTTGCTTGGGTGAGAGAAGTAAGGAATGCTTACTGGGTGATCTTTATCACTCATCTTTTTCCTTCTTCCTTCCTTTTCAGGTTTTATTGCTGCTGGCAAGGAGCGGGTGGACTAAGGCTTGCGAGAGAGGACTTACACACACTTTCCAGAATGTATTTTATTTCAGTTTTGGACCTGTGTGGTCTTGTATATGTTGTAAAGAACAATTGTACATATATAGTTATATATATATATATATATGAAAAAGGTCGGTTTGGGCCCATTGTACATTTGTATTTCAGTTTCAGCTTCCGCATGCAATGTAATTTAGCAGCATGTTTTATTTTCGTAGGATTCCTGTCGCGGGTACTTAATTCCTAGTTATTTAAATAAAAGAACAATATTATTTTGGCAGCAGGGGTACTCGTGGCGGCAGGTCCTACATGCACCTTATAGGATCATTTTCATTATTGTTTGCTCATTATGAGCATTTGAATTTTGTGTTTGGCTAAGAGACTTTTTTTTCATCTTTTATTTTATAAGGGCATGTTTTTCATTGTCCACTCATAGGGTATTTTCATCATTGTTTGTTCTATAGAAGCATTCTTATTATCATTTATCTCGTAGGGGTTTTCTCATCTTATAGGGGCATTTTTGTCATTGTTTTGTCATAAGGGGCAATTATGTCAGTATTCACCATAAAGGGGCAATTTCATTATTTTTCACACCTATTAGGGACATTTTGTTTTTGTCAAGCTTACCCAACCAGAGGCATTTTACCAATCACGTTGAGAATAAGATTTGACTGTTACAAAGTTTTCTTAGCTTTGCCATAGATTTGATCGTCTAATCTAACTGAGAATAAGACTTAACCGTTACAAAGTTTTCATAGCTTCACAATAGGTTAGATCATCTAATCGTGTTGAAATAAGACTTGACCCTTATGGAGTCTTTAACTCTGCTATAGGTTAGATCGTCTACATGTATTGTTATTCTAGACTTGCATTCAAAGTGGGGCAATCTGAGGTATAGGAACATTTCTAGATTTGTACATGTTGTGTTATTCCAACTTGCTTTTGAAATGGGGCAATCTAAGACATATGAATATTTCTAGGTTACTATATGTGTCATTATTTTGGACTAGCCTTTGAAGTGGGGTAATCCGAGAGTAGGAACATCTCTAGGTTTCTACATGTGTCATTATTCCAGACTTCATTTCTTATAGGGCAATCTAAGGTGTAGGAACATCTTTAGGTTTCTACATGTCTCGTTATTCTAAACTTCCTTTTCAGGTAAAGTAATCTGAAGTGTAAGAACATCTCTAGGTTTATACATGTGTCAGTATTCTGGCTTGCTTTCGAAGTAGGGTAATCCAACACATAGAAATATCTCTATGTTCTACATGTGTCATTATTTCAGCTTGCTTTTAAAGTAGAGCAATCCGAGGTGCGTGAACATCTCTAGGTTTCGATATGTGTCGTTATTTCAAACTTGCTTTTGAAGTAGCGTAATCTGAGGTAAAGAAATATCTTTAGGTTTTTACATGTGTCATCATTCTAAAGTTACTTTTGAAATAGGATAACCTGAGCTATAGAAACATTTCTAGGTTTCTATATATGTCGTTATTCTAACTTGCTTTCAAAGTATGGTAATCTAAGGTGTGAAAATATCTTTAGGTTTCTACATATATCGTTATTCTGGCTTGCTTTCAAAGTAGAGCAATCCAAAGCATAAGAACATCTCTAGGTTTTTACATGTGTCGCTATTATGGCTTGCTTTTGAAGTAAGACAATCCAACCTATTTCGGTAAATTGCCTAGAAGAGACAATTTACTGTTAAATTTGTTTCGAAGGGATAGTTCATTTTGTTGGATATGCCTAGAAGAGGCTAATTCATCTTAACTATTTTTGTTATAGACATAGAAAACTAGAAGAGTTTGCCTTTACCACGTTGTTTTTTTATTTTTATTGGTCTAAAACTAGATGTCTTTTTCATGTACTTTGTTACATTTTGCACGTCTTTTCATTGCATTCACAACACACACAAAATTCACAAAGTAAATGGTATCTATAAACCCCCTATTTTGAACTCAATAGGATCATCCCTAATGATGATAGCCTATAATGGTTTTCATGTGAGATTTTGAATTGATATCTAAGGCTTGTAAATTGAGAACAGACAGTGGACTTGTTGTGAGCGATTAATCATAGTAACTAAGACTCTTAAAATACTTATTAAATTAGAAATACCCATTAGGATTAGATTTAGCCCATTTTTAAACCCATTTAGTATATGGTTACATAAGCCTATAATTTTTTTTTAAGTTTTAATTTTATTAATTAGGATATTCTATTTAATTAATTAATTGTTAGGATATTTTAATTAATTAGGATGGATAATTTATTATGATAATTAAATTTAAATAATTAAGATAACTAGATTTAAATAGGATAAGTGATAGTTAAAATAATAAGATTTAATTAATTAGTTTTAAATGGGATAATTAAGAATTAGGACTAATTCAATTAGGATAATTTAATTAAATTAATTAAGATATAAAGATATTTAAAATAGGATAATTAGAATTAAGATAATTGGGATAATAAGATAATTAATATAATAAGATAATTAGAAAAATAAAATAATTAGAATTATTTAGGATAAATTATTAGATAATCAATATTTAAATTTAGATAAATCTAATTCTGAAGAAATATATGTAAAAGGGAGAGGAGAAGAGAGAGGGGACAAACAAAAGTTTTAGAGAGGGGAGGGACTACTAAAAGAAAGAAAGATATTTACATTGATTGCTTCAGAAGATATCTTGCTAAACTTTCCCTGAACGCTTTAAAGCCCATCAAATCATAATTTTAAAATCCCCTTGAAACTTTAATTAACACTTTGAGAAAGTTGAGAGAACCGAGTCTACGAAGTCTGTTCAAAGAAAAGCCCACAAGAGCTGAATATCTAAGTATGTATCCTGAGGGGATTAAGGTTATTTTATTAAATGCATGATTCCATTGAATGTATACCTGTAGCGACCCCCGCCCCAGGTTACTGTGCGTTGTGGAATTATACTGTATATCATAAATAAAATATACCTGAGACGGGAATCTCTATAGTAAAAGGGTTGTTGCTGCTGCTGAATTAAAATTTCTTTATAAAAGAAATATGTAAACATAATTTACTGTAATAGTAAATTAAAATATACTGAAATATAAGCGTGAAAGCCCTAGGCTACTCATATATAAAGCATACTAGTCATACAGTGTATACTAAGATATAATACCCACATATATACATGAGAAAAGTAAAAACATGCGAGCCAACATGCTATCTGTTGCTGCAGAGCCATATCCCCAAAATCTCACAACTGTCTCGCTCCAGCTCAGCCGCTCTCTACTCGCTGACCTGCAAAAGGAAACAGGGAATAAGGGGTGAGTGACAAAGTCACTCAGCAAGTGTTTCCAAACTCAAACACTCGCAGGTCAAGAACAAACTGATTACGTGACTCATCACGTAAGAGATTATGCGTTACTGTTATCTTATTCTGATTCTCTTTATATACCGAAGTATATCTATTATTTGTATTATTCTTTGCTGTATTCTATTCTGTTTCTCATGAGATATTGTACATGACATGAAATGTATAAGTTGATGTCATGTATATGCTGAAAAACTATAAAACTTGCCCTTAGGCCTGATTTTCTGAAAAAACTTTCTTTTCTAAAAACTCTTTCTGATAATAAGAGCTGTGATCCGAAGATCTTGAATATATACATAGTATATGCTGAAAACTGTATCAGAAAGTATTGTATCTGAAAATAGCTGCTATGTTGGCCAGACTGATAAATATAGGGATTCGGCACCTTAGCCGTGTGAGTTCAAGTCCTATTGAATCTACTGATGCACAACCAACACTCTCTCAACGAGCTTGGTCAATGACCATGTCCTCTGTAACGGACGCTGGTTTTCCTCTCTAGTAGGTGTGCGAACTCACAGGTGCCCTATCGTATCCACCCCTATCTGATATATGAAAAATCATACATTTATTCTGAAAAATCATACTGTTGGATCCTTAGACCCAGTCTGAAATCATCTGATATGGCATGTCGTGCTTAATGTTGATAATCATGATGATATGTTGTTTTATCATCTTATTAATGAGTTCTGTGTGCTTAGAATTGGTTTAGAATGACTTATTTTCTCTTTTAATCTCTTTTTTTGCTTTTCTTAAGGTGCACGGGCGTGTGTTTCTGTGTGCACAAGCATGTCTCAAGGCACACGAGACCATGTGCTTCTCGTGTCTTTGGGCGTGCTAGCTTCTGGAATTGTTTATCGAACTTTGGCTGGCCACACAGGCGTGTGGTGCAAACACACGGGCATGCATCTCAAGCACAAGGTCATGTCTCACACTGCACGGGCATGTAGCTACCTCACAACACTCATGTGTCTTGCTTACACGGGCGTGTGGAATTGGGAATGGACACACGGGCGTGTGCACTCGGGTACACGGACGTGTGTCTGGATTCTTACACGGGTACATGAGCAACATGCAAGGCCGTGTTCTATGTAGAATTTAGGCCACACGGACGTGCATCACAGGTGCACGGGTGTGTGCTCAACCCAAATTCTGTAGAAGACATTTGAAAACCCAAAAATTCCCACACCAAACTCATCCACACTTCAAATCATCAAATATACACCCTTAATACTGCTGCTAGCATGCATAAATCATCATATCGTCATCTCAATCATGCCACATATCATCAATCAAACATATAACACATGTATACAGAATATACACATATAAATCATGGAAATGGCCACTTAATCATCCAATAATTCATCACTCAAGCTGAAACATGCTGATAACATCTCAAACGAGCACACAAAGTTTCTTATAAGCTGAAAACAGTGAAACATACTCTGAACACAGTGAAAGAGTAAAGAAAACACTTACCTCGCGCCATAGAAGCTTGACCTCTTTCTCTGAAAGCTTCTAGATCTCTAATCTGGAACTGAGCTGCTGGGAGATCTCTTTCAACCAATCTAGGGTTCACTAGAGCTGAGGGAAAAAGAAGAAAATGAAAACTGGAAAGCTGAAAACTGCACGCAACTGAAAATAAAACATATTTATGGCTAAAAGGCAAGACACACGGTCGTGTGTCCTAGACACACAGTCGTGTGTGCAGTGGAAAATCTCAATTTCCACCTACCTTCGCGCATACATGGAATATTCCTCCTAGGATACCCATATACAAGCCACAAAAGGCTTCTAAAAGGATCTTCTACCCTAGAACCCTCTCAAACTCTTTCCTATCAAGGAAATCTCTCTTTTACCCTCGGATTCAGAGCCTAAAAAGACAGTTCTACTCTCGGGCTATTACAATATCATATATATATATATATATATATATATATATATATATATATGTTCATGTTCATGTATTTTATAAACATTTATATCTGTCTTTATAAGTAATTACATATAGCATATATTTTGTGTGTGTGTGTGTGTGTGTATTTTTTGTAATGTTTTTTTTTTCTATACACTTCATATTTTAATTATTTTTTGTATAAATTACATATATATGTGTGTGTGTTTTGAATATTATATTTTTTTGCATAAATTATGTTCTGATTTCAATGTTTATTTTATTATTTTTTTTTTGTACTTTATATTCTATATATATATATATATATATATTTGAACATTATATTTTTTGTATATATAAATTATATTTTCTATATATATAATTATAATGTTTTTTTTTTGTGTAATTTGTATTATGCATATATACTTTTTGTATTAATTATATTTTATGTATATATGTTTGTGTTTACTGTCCATATGTATGCATAATAAATATCCTGTATTTTTATAAAATAAATTTTATATTATGTATGCATTTATATTAATGTACTGTATAATATGTGTACTGTATATATAATATATTGTGTGCCTATGTTATATGTGTGTAAAAATTTATGTATTGTATAAAGGCCAAAGCACATGTTCCCACCCAAAGTTTGAGGCGGGGACAAACTGCCACCCCCAAGTTTTCAAAAATTCAGTCTCCCACCCTCCAACCAGATTTAATATTAAATATATTAGTGAATAGTAATAATTCAGGAACATTTTTGTCCTTTTAAGATTAAAATTTTATAAAATAATAAAATAAATTTTATATAAAAATAAAATATTTAAATTTTATTTAAATATTTAAAATTTTAAAAATATTAAAAAATATTTAAATTTAAAAAAATAAGATAGTCACGACCGCCGGTGTCAGTGTCGGTGTCGGTGGCGGTGGCCGCCACTAACGCAGTCAAGTGACCGTTTTTGACCACCTAGTTCTAAGGGAGGCTTGGTGAAGACGGTCAGATCTGGCCTCCCTGTTTGGTGGAGACGGCCAGATCTGGCTGTCTCTAGTTTTGGCGAAGATGGTCAGATCTGGCCTCCTCTATTGAAAACAAAGGTGAAAACAGTCGAAAAGAGCCGGTCATGGTCCCATCGACCGTTTCTGACTTTTGTTTCTGGCGGAGGCGGCCAGATCTGGCCGTCTCCACCGAACGAAGAGGCAGATCTGGCCTCCCTTGGAACCAGGTGGCCAAAAACGGCCATCTGACTCAATTAGTGGCGGCCACCGCCCCTGACACCAGCAGCTGTGGCTGTCTTTTTTTTTTAATTTAAAAAATTTTTAATATTTTTTTAAATTTTCTAATATATTTTTAAAATTTTTTTTAAAAAAAATTTAAATATTTTTCGAAAACATTTATATTTGAAAATTATTTTATAATTTTATTATAAATTTTTAATTTCTAAAAGGGTGACAATTTGTCCCCGCCTCAAACTATGGGTGGGAACATGTCCTTTGGCCTTGTATAAATGTAATACCTTGTACAAATGATGTGTATATCATATATATATATATATATATATATATATATATATATAATCTATTTATTATATATATTAGATAGCATATTTTTATTATATATGTCATATATTATTTTGTTGTATTCATATGTATATATACTTTCTATTATTGTGGGGTTAATTAACTAATTTCTTTTGTAGGATTTATTTTATTTATTAAGCTTGTTTAGGTTAGATTTAATTTAAAGGGATGAATGTGCATCGGGTTGTAATATTTTTATTTTTATTCTTTTATTATTTGGATTTATTATGTGTATGGTTTAATTTTATCCTCATATTTATTTGGATGTTTAATAATGTGTGTATCACATGATTAAAAATGGAACTTAATTAAATTTGGTAACGCGCCTAATGAACACACCATATAATGGAGACTGGCATTTGGACTAGGCAACATAGGTGTCTCACACCTTTTTATTGTCGTACCTGACTTACAAACCCAACAATTGGGCAAGTGAGAAATGATTGAGTCCTCTATAAAGGATCCATAAATCGCTCGTTTTTACTGGCATGTACTTTCCCAAAGTAGCTCTCGGGTGGTAACTTCATAGACTTTATAACAAACCATAAACTCATTATGTATTTCTCTTGACCATGTTTAGGGTGATTAAATGAGAGTGACAAGTTTGTTCTAGTTCGGCACGACAAAAACTGACGTTATAATTAGATAGTGATTGAGACAAACTTAGTATCGATAAAAGAGTTGTATTGATAAGAGACATAAGGAGATAAAGTTTCAAGTGGGAGATGAGGTATTTTTTAGAGTTACTTCTTACAGGCATATGATGAGGTTTGGTTGAAAAAGTAAGTTAGCTCTCCATTTTATTAGACTATATAAGGTGTTGTAAAAAAGTTGAGAGTATTGATTACAAGTTAGCCTTGCCTACTAGTGTATATCGAATCCATAATGTCTTCCACGTTTCTTTGTTGAGAAATATGTTAGGGATGAGTCTCATATTTTAGAGGTTTAGGATTTGGATTTAGTTAAGAATTTAAGTTATCAAGAGTAACCAATTTGATTTTTGGATTACAGAGTTTAGACCTTAAGAAATAAAGAGATTCAATTGGTTTAGATGTTATGGAGGAATCAAATGTATAAGGAGGCTACTTGAGAGATAGAGTCAAAGTTCAAAGTGAGGTTTTTAGAGTTATTCAGACAATTCTAGAGACAAAATTTTATAAAAAGGGGGAGTGTAACAATCCAAGATTAGATTGGTCATTTTTAGGTTGAAATCAATGAGAAAAGTGAGATTTTAAGGGTTAAAAATTGAGTCAAGTAATCCTAGTGTCAGAATAGTTATTTACGGGTTTTATTTTCCTCATAAACGTGTCACCTCTAGAGGCTTTCACATGTACAATGCAAAGAAACACAAAAGTTTTAAGTTTCTATCACACATGACCATGCAACTTGGTGATACACAATCGTGTGTGAGCATATTTTGGCATTGCTATATAAAAAATGATTTAGTTTGATTTTCTCATAATCTTTGTTTAATCTCTTTTTGAGTATTCTAAAGAGGCCATTCTAGAGAATAGAAGGAAAGGAGATTCCAGTTGTGTTATGAACTTAGTTAGGAGAAAAAGCTAGAGAGAGAGTGCATTCATAAGCCTTATGATAAGTGTTTCATGCCTTCTTTGTAACATCCCAGGATTAGAAATGTCTTTTAAGGTAGAATTTGAGGTTAGATGTGAGAATTAGTAATAGATTTGAAGTTAGAAGAGTTTAAGGGTGAGATAGTAAGTTTTTAGAGCTAGTGTGACCTACGCATGATTCTCCTTGGGAGGTTTATTTCATACGAAGCGTGAGAAATAAAGTTTGTTCATTTTCCCTCATGCATGACCGTGCATCTTATGATGCACTCTCGTGCATGCTTGTAGAATGAGAGAGATAGTAGTCTTTAAGTGTTTCTCACCCGTCCTTACCTATTTTCATCCCATATTTTCTCTTATTTTTAGAGAATCTCAATCTTAGAGGTGTGAATCAATAGCCAGAAGCTCCAAATCCAGCGAGAGAGTAGAAGATTCAGTCGAGAGAGAGAGATTAGAGCAACCATGACAAGAGGTAAGTATTTCCTTGAGTTTCCTAGTATGTGTTTGCTCACTTATGAGGTATATTTGTGTTTTCAGCATACTTTGTGATTTTTTTGATCTGCTTGTATGATGATATGATGAGGATGAAGTGATTATGATGATAATTCCTGCCCATGGATATGTTTGGTGCATGTATACGTGTGGTTGTGTTTAAAGGATGTTTGATGCTTGATTATGATGTTGTGTGTTATTGATGAAATTGATATGTGTTTATGTGTTGTTTGAGGTGCTGGAAATGAATGAAATTGATTTATTGAAGATATGCTAAGCATTGGACGGGGTTCTACAAGTTTTAGGCATGAACTTGCCAAAACAGAGTAAGACATACACTCGTGCACCCGTAGACGCACGTGCATATGCTCTTACAATTACAAAGTCACACCCATGTGCACGAATGCAATGTGAAGGAGTCACAAACGTGCGTGTGTTTAGTTCTTGAAAGCTACAGATTTTTCAGAAGCTAGCACGACCAGACTATACGACTAGAACACGACTCGTGCGTCCCAGCATGCACGCCTTTGTATAAGGGGAAACTTAGGAAAATGAACTAAAATGTAGCATTAAGCATGAGAAACCTATTCTAACAGCAGTAAAGCAATATAAGAAGATGAAATAAGATAGAATGATGCATCATGTGCATGTCATAGTATGACATGCCAACCAAAGTATCTTCAGAAAAAAGGGATCAAGGGATCCACTTGCATTAGTTTTAGTATTGAGAGCCTGATATCCAGATCAATTATTAAGGGTGAACTCGAGGGGGTATCTGTAGGATTTCAACTTTCTTACTATGGTTAGATTGGTTTATTTTTAGCTTACTGGTCTAAGGACTAGTATGGTATATATTTCAGCTTACTGATATTTTGCTGGTCTGATTGAACCCACATGGTCAAGATACTAAATCTCTGTGTTCATCAGTCTGATCAACACAACAAGTATCTTTGGATACATAGAGTTTCAGATGCACTTTTATTCAAAATATTCAGTACAGCATGTTTTAGCATAACTTTGTACCATGACATCCATTTCATAGCATGAATTACTATTTCAGTCCAAAAAATAAGAGACAAACTACATTAAGAGTAAAAAGTAATGAAAAACATAAATAGTTGAGGTATGTATTCAGCGTAGTAGCTTGTTTGGGTTGAAGGAAGTAGGATATACTTACTGGGTGATTTATCACTCACTCTTTTCCTTTCTTCCTTTCTTCTTTTCTTGTAAGTGTGTTATGGATGCTGTTGAGGCTCGGGGGAGGGTTATGGCTAAAAAGAGAGGGCTCCAGTTTTTGTGATTCTCAGATGGCCTGGTAGGACTTTCATATGCATGCAGGATTTCTAAAATGTTTATACAGATGCACATACATGTTTTTCATAAAATATAAGTGTATAGACATATGTACATATAAAGATATATTAATATGAGTTTCTTTGAAACCACCACGGTGTTATTAAATGTTTTCAGCTTCTGCTTGCATGTGTTTTACAGCTAGCAATTTTTCGTAGAATTCTTGTTGTGTATATCAACATTTAGTATTTTTTTTTGTATTAAATAAGTAAATAGCTTATTATTTGTATAAATAAGCACAGAAACCAGTAACAGTGGTATATACAACAGCGGGTCCTATATTCTTCTCCTTGAATTTGAATCTATGATGTTGTGATTTGTAGCTATGTGATGTTTTAGCATGTTTTGATAATGATTGCTATGAAATTAAAATAAATTAATGCTATTAATGAAGCATGTTATAACATATATGAATGATTGTCTTAAATCACTTAGATATAGGTTAATCATATGTTTTAAATGTTATATTATATATGTATTCATGGAGTGCTACTTCTAGGTATGCATTTGCTTTGATTTTAGTTTGACTTAATGATAATTAATGATTTTAGATGATGTGGTTAGGTAGAAACATGTTTAGATTGTTCATATGCTTTGATTGGATGAATAAGAGTGTTAATAAGCTTGATAATGGAATTCACTATTAATTGATGAATTTATAAGGTGTTATTGAATTATGTTGATGATATTATGCCATGGAATGAGTTTATCTGTGATTTAAATAATGAATTGAATGGATCCATAGTTGTTTGGCCAAGATCCATAATAACAGATGTAACAATTATTAACTTAATGTTAAGTATGCACGTAAGACCACGATAAACTAAGGTATTGTTCATATATGTAGCAATTATTATTCAAACAAAGGTCTCATTGCACACACTTCCATTTAAAAATAATAAATTTTATACTTCCCAAACAAAGCAACAAACAAATATATTAGAACTTCCCCGTATTGGTCTTAGACACAATAATTTGGGATAAATTCATATCTCATGATATCATTCTTTGTCTCATCTACTTCTTTATATCTTCTAAAATGATAATGAGTACAAGGACACCCAATTTTTGGACTATCCATGCATTTAGGATAAGTGGAAGTGAAAGTAATAAATTGGTCCAACCCTTCTAAGAAATCCATACTTATTGTCCTCTTATTAGTCAAACTATTATACATCTATCAACAATCACTACTCATATTTCCCTTGTTTTAATCTATGACAAAGACATTATTGATTCATACAATTTATCATAAATCCATACTTAGTGTCCTATACAATTTATCATGAATACATACTTAATGTCCTCTATTTTATGTCAACTTTATATAATATCATACAAATCAAAGAACATATATATTATACTTCTAACATAATTTATATAAACCAGTATTACCAAATAACTGAATTTTATTCATCTCATAATACAAAAAAAAAAAAAAAAAAAAAAAAAAACATAATATATAAATATCTCTTACGTTAGTCTTATTAATATGAATATCACACAAAACAATGAACAAATATATTACAATTTCAACATGTCGAGTTAGTATGTAAAGTTTCAACATTGGTATTTAAGTATTAAATATTTGAATTAAAGGTTTTAATTTTACCTAGAGAAGTAAGAGAATCCCTTGTTCCATTATAACTCATATATTCCTCCTCCAAGCCTTTTATTTTTAATTCTTATGAGAGCTAGATTACTAAATAAGAAATTAAAATATTACTGTATATTCTAGTTTCTTTCTTATTTATTTATTAGGATAGTGAAATAATTATCAAAATAATTACATTTCAATCTTTTTATACTAGTATCATACTATTGAACCACATATATAAAATTTTTGTTATGTGATTTTAATATTATATATTTAATATGCATAATTGATAAATAAATTTTAATTTTTGTTTGTGTGCATTACTATATATATGCAAGAGTAATTCTAACTATATTGTTTTATATAAAACACAAAATTGTACAACATTTTTAATGTTATATATATCGAAACTTGTTAGAGAAGTGTTAATTTGATTGTAACTTAAATCCAATTTTTCGAATTCGTAAAAATTGCTAAATCTTTAAATATCAAATAAATAAGATAAAATAGAAAGAGGTTGAAAACCACGTAGAAAAAGAAGAAAAAGGTAATAGTGAATGGAGTTCTAGTTTTGGCCGATTCAGGTTAGCTTGAAATAAAGTACATATATATTAATATTTTTACTCAGTTAAAAATGGACAATATTGAATTTATTTAACATTGATTGTCTTGTGCATTTTCTAGAATCGTGCAAAATAGGAACCGAAGGGCAGAATGAATCGTATTTCTTTAGCCATAAAGATAAGAAGTATCCAAATGGAACTCGCGCTAACAGAGCTACCAAAGCAGGATTTTGGAAAGCAGCAGGAAGGAAGAAGGCTATATACTCCAGGCATAGCTTGATCGGCATGAGAAAAACCTTGGTGTTTTACAAAGGTCGAGCTCCAAATGGCCAAGAATCAGACTGGATCATGCATGAATATCGAATTGAAACTAATGAAAATGGGGCACCTCAGGCAAGCGTTTTACAAAGGTCGACTATCAACATGAACATTTAGAATTTAATCTATAATATGAGTAAATATGTAAATATTTAATGCCATCATAAATATAAAATTGCAGATATTATGTGTTATCAAACTCAAAATTTTAATTATTTGGGAGAGATTGAGTAAATGTATATAAAATTAAAACTTTTAATTTTAATTTTATGAAGGAATATTGGTCACTCTCACAGGATCATTTTTCATATTCGCAAGCTTTTGTGCTGCGGCCTTTCTGTTCACAGCATTTCTTGTACTAGAAACTAAGGGACGAACGTTGGAAGAACTACAGGCATCAATTACACATTTTTAAGACTGAATCATCATCCACTTCAAATAATATTAAGACCGACGAACTGAAGCGAGAAAGAAGGATCAACATACCTTGGTGCGAGTGTCGATCGGAATATTATGGTGGAATCTTGCAGCCACAGAAATCGACCGATTTTCCTTCAGAAATTTGAAAAATTAGGGATTTGAAGAGCAGCGACGAAATGGAGAAGAAAAGTGATGCTTTTTGAGTAATATAAAATTTAGCGTTGACATTGAACAATAATTCCATATTAATTTTGTATCAATTTAATGTCAAAAGAAAATTTTAAATTTTAATTATAATCAAATTAGAATCAGATTTAATTTTCTGATTTTAATCTGATGCCAATCAGATTCTACAATTTAGTTAAATTTAATTCAATGCAAAATTTTGATATTAATTAGTATAAAATATATTTCTGACACTAATTAATATTAGATTATAATTAAAAAAATACAATCCAAATTAGAATAAAAATTTGTTGATGCTAATTTCTACAATATAAATTTAACAATAATTCAATGTCAAGAATTTTCCGGTATAAAAAGGATGCTAATTCCATGACAATCACCTTTTATTTTTTAAGTGAACATTTAGTTTTCGTTACTTTCAATTAGTCATCAAGCACAGCCCCAAAATAAGATTACCAAAAAAATGTAATATTTATTATTCTTATAAAAGCTAAATAAAAAATGCTGTGAAGATGAGTGACACTTCATTAGCAGAGAAGCCAGACAGAAAGGATTATGTGTCCCTGGACGTCACTAGTTAGACAAGGTTATATAATTCATCTAATTTGGCAATATCTAATAATTCACAAAGAAGGAAATAAATATAGATTAACAGTTGCCAATTGTTTAAATAACATATCTATATGGATATATAATAATTTGAGAAATCTAAATGAATCTCCGTCAATATTATGCCTTTTTAGGATTACATTAGAAGTATGACGATAATTCGTAATATGAATAGCAGTTTTTGGGATTATATTACAAGTAAGAAATTAATTCACAATATGAATGGCAGTTTTGGGGAGAGTAAGAAATTAATTCATAATATGATTGGCGGTATTGTTACTCAATAGAGTCTAGGCCAAGCTTAATTCCCACGCAAGGTTTCTCCTAACGACAATCCTCATCCAACAACTTTTAAAAAATCAAATACCCACCCCCTAACCAATTTTTATCCAATTTTGTATTTTGGATGAAATGATTAAAATACCCTCTACTAAAAATATATGTAATATTACTATTAAAATAAATTTTACTAGAAGATAATATTGATATAATAATAATAATAATTTAAAAAAAGGTCACAACGTCAACAGTGCCTAGAAATGACTATTTTATTTGATTGACTATTGAATTTGATTGTCTTTAGTAATCAGATTTTGCCACTTGCAATGAATGATTATTTTTTATCATCTAGTTAGGTTTTCATTGGTACTAATGACTTTTTTTTTAAATTTAATTTAATTTTTTATTTTTTACAATTTTTTATCAAAATTTAAATTTTTTAAAGTATTTATTATTATTTATTATTATTTTAATATTAATTATTTTTAAAAAAATTATTTTAATTATTTTTTATTTTTAAAAGTTTGATATTTAAAAAGTAAAATTATTATTTTGATTGGTTAAATTTAATAATTAATTATTAAATTTAATCATTAATGATTGAATATTTAATTTTAAAAAAATTTTTGAACGAAAATTTATTATTTGAGGAAACCTTGATGGGAATAGGTTGTTTGGCCCAAAAATTTATTACGTACATTTTCAACAATGACAATAATTACAACCTTTGATGCTTTTGTTTTGGTTTCATAATTTATTTTTTTATTATCAATATTATTTTGTTTAATTTAATATGTTATACAAACTTACAGTAAATTTTTATTAATACACAAACATGATTTGTCAAGTAATACAATATTATAGAAATACTTTTTTAGCAAACTAATAAGATAATTAATATAAAAGATAAATAGATTATTATATTCTTTTTAAGTATGAAAAAAATAATTAGGTAATTTTAATTTTATGATAATTATATTTTTATTTAAGAAATTCAACTTAATTTATAAAAAATATTTAAATAAAATAGTGTTTCATGTATCGTTTAATACTATCAATCAAACATCATTAATTTGCATAATAATTTATTAAAAAATGTATAAATTTTATAGGACATCATTATGAAGTTAAGGAATTTAATTCAAAATGTTAAAATATGGCAAAGAGATTGATTAATTAAAAGAAAATATTATCATTACATATACGGTGTAGCGTAATATTAAGAAACTTATATATATATATATATATATACACACACACAAATTAGTGTTATATAACGTTTTTAGTATTGTTTCATTCATTTACTCAATTAATTTTTTTAAATACATAATACATTAATCTATTCCTTTATATCACATTAATTTATGTAAAATAGTTTACACATCTAATATTATTTATACATATCTATCAAATAATTTTTAACGTAACAGCTGTCTATCATATTAATCGCAAGGGAAAAAAATAGAAAAAATTATATAAGTTGATTAAATGGTAATTTAAGTAGCATTATGCCTAAGTTTTTCCTAGAGCTGTTTTTTTTTTTTTTTTTACATCTATTATTAGTCTTAAAAAAAAAAATAATTAGATAAGGGTATAATGACTAGTGGTTGAGCTCATTTCAACCATGTACAATATGAGAAAGTGACCAATATGTATACGTTAAACCTCTTCCAAACTATAAATCGCCCTATACCGAGGACGGCTTCGGCCTTTCCCTTCGCACTCATTCAAAGAATAAAATCTCTCTCACCTATTAAATTTTCCATCCTAGCACATCTACTGCTTTTAAGGTATTTTATTCAATTACTTGCTCTTCTTTCTATATTTCATTAAACCTCATTAATTACACTCTTTTTGAGAGACCTCATTATAAAGATTCTTCTTGTACAAACCTCTCTGCGATGTCTCTCGTAATGAACTCTAACAATTCACCCCTTGTATTGTGTTCTCCGTTGATGGACAGAAAAAATGATGAGAAGGGTTCCATTATTTTCGATACTTCTACTTTGAACAAGCAAACAAACATTCCATCTGAGTTTATTTGGCCAAACGGCGACTTGGTCAATACCCAACAAGAGCTTAACGAGCCCTTGATAGACTTGGAAGGATTCATGAAGGGTGATGAAAGTGCCACAGCTGAAGCCATCCGGCTTGTGAGAAAAGGCTGTTTAGAGCATGGATTCTTTCAAGTGATCAATCACGGCGTCGATGCAAGTCTCATAAATGCAGCCTACGAAGAAATTGATTCTATTTTTAACCTTCCCCTTGACAAGAAACTCAGCATTCCAAGAAAGCCTGGCCAGGTTTTTGGATACTCTGGTGCTCATGCTGATCGTTTCTCATCCAAGTTGCCTTGGAAGGAAACGTTGTCCTTTGGGTACCCTTACGGCGAGAATGATTCCAACCCTGTTGTTCTTAACTACTTCAAATCTACTTTAGGAGAAGATTTTGAACGCACAGGGTAGGTATCGTTTTTAAGTACGAACTAAAATACCAAAGTCAAAATCAGCGATTAGTCATCGTCCTACTGTACTAATCGTGTTTTCTAGTATTTATATGTGATATTATGTACTGAAATGAATGTTATATATATATATTGCAGGTGGGTTTATCAAAGGTATTGTGAAGCAATGAAGAAGTTATCTGAGGTGATTTTTGAGCTCTTGGCGATTAGCTTGGGAATAGATAAACTGCACTATAAGAAATTTTTTGAAGATGGGTACTCAATCGCGAGGTGCAACTATTATCCTCCTTGCAATAATTCAAGCCTCACTATGGGAACTGGCCCTCATAGTGACCCAACTGCCTTAACAATTCTTCATCAAGACCAAACTGGTGGCCTTGAGGTTTATGTAAATGACAAGTGGCAAACAGTCCGACCTCGACAAGATGCCCTGGTCATAAATCTTGGCGATACATTCATGGTAATCATTTCTATTACCCTTCAATTTTGCTTTTATTACTCTCACAAAATTGTTAACTTTGTTTTCACCCATGAAAAGTTAAATAATTAGGTGTTATTGTAACTTGAGGACACTTTAACTGTTTAAGGTGGTAGAATAAGGCTTATTAAAGTTTATTAATGTTAATGCAATACAAGAGACACTTATCAGGCCACTGCATTAATCATACTTTTTTATAAGATTAAGACGTTAATAAGCTTTCCGAAATGACACGATTGAACGGCAATACTTTCAGCTCAAGGTTTTGAACATTAGCTATAGCTTTATTAAATTTGAAGCCAACTTCTTACAACTTCAGTTCTCTCACTTTGAGATTCGTGCGACTTGTAATTTAGCGGTCACAGAGTGTTCTTTTATTTGTAATACAAGTGGGTCCTTTAGCACGAGCCACTACAAAATTATTTGATAAAGAAATGTGCATAAATTTTTTCAGAACAATAGCTAAGGTAGATGTTGAATTGTCAAAAACCCTAATGAGACAAAATGAATGATACAAATATTACATCATCTATGCATCATTCATGTAGAAAACATTATCTATAAAATTGATTACTTCATAATATAATGGCTTGAAGTATTTGTTGGGATGTTACATGTAGGCATTATCAAATGGGAAATACAAGAGCTGCCTGCACAGAGCAGTGGTGCACGATGACAAAGAGAGAAGATCTATAGTGTTTTTTGTGTGTCCAAAAGATGACAAAGGAGTGAGACCCCCAGAAGATCTTGTTAACAAAGAAGGGTCGAGGACTTACCCAGATTTCACATGGTCAGATTTGATGGGATTCACTTTGAAGCACCATAGACCTGATGCTGCTACTCTCCCGGCCTTTGTCCAATGGCTTACATCGTCCAAATCACCTAACTCCTAGCTGTTTTTGGATGATTTGAATAATATCTATGTTTCTAGCTATTTGAATGTAATTTGGGTTTGTGGGTACTGTTATATGACTCTTATGCTATGTTATGAGAGTAGTTTCTGTGATCTTGTACCCAGTGTCTTTAGAGTGACAAATAAATATTGTACCCAATGATTTAGACAGAAATAAATTATGTTAATGTTGCCCAAGTCAAAGGGTATCGTTGTTAAAATTTGGAGATGGGGAAATATCCTAGAATGCCTTAAGATTTCTAAATTTATTACTTTTTTAAGTTAATTTTTTTTATATCGAGTGGGACCTTTTCTTACTTGCATGGCTGATAGGTAAATTGCTTATGAACTTTTATCTAAGATTCACTAGCTATGAGATCGAGTTAAACTAGAATCGATTTTATTTTACTCCATAAATTGTTGGTGTTGACTTAGATTTGAACTTTTTTATTGATAGTTTCTCATGTTATTTGAAAATCTTTTTATTTGACAGCCTCAAACTCGTTATTGGGATTGTTTGACTGGTAACTCTACTAATTGAACTTTGACCCTCTTGCTTGTGGCCCTTGACCCAATTGTGGTGCTAAATTTATTACTTTGAAGATAATTTTCGCACTTTTTATTAAATAAACCTTCAAAGTTTAAAAGATTCTCAGATACTCTTTATTCACCTCAAAATGTGACTTAAAGTTTATGAGACATGTTCTTATAAGTCCAAATCATCATTTTACTTTAGCACTTGGTTATAAGACAAACTTATTAATACATCTATTTACCACAAACGACAACTTGATGGACTTGGGACAAATAGATATCTATGATATAGTTTCAAATCTAAGAGTTCATTTGATGAAAGGTTCAGAAAATTATAATCCGAATAGTAAATTTGAAGAACTTAAGGGTGCATTAGTTTTAAGAAATCTTTTCTTATTAAAGTTGAAAGATTTCAAGTAAGATATATTGCCCCAAATAATAAATGGGTACAAAAAAATAAATTATCTTAAAATTTAATGAGTATAAAAAAAATAATGTATTAAGTCAAATTAGTATTTATATATAATTATTGTATTTGATTAGTGACAATAAAAAAAATGTTGTTATATCATTTTACTTAAATGTTTTTATATATCAAATGAAATTTATTATAAAGAGATAAAACTATAATAAAAATAAAATTACTGAAATAACATTTTAAAACCTAAATACCTCCTATATTACTTATCAGTTTAGTAATAAAATATTACGTTAATATTTTACCATGTAATCATTATAACAGAAATGATATTTACTAGTAGTGTCTAAATAGTCTTTTATATCGATGTTTTAATCGTTATTTATTTTAAGTATTGCTATAATACTAATTCATAGCAATGTTAGTTGTAAATGTTAGTGGTAGTGTATTTATTTGTTGTTCTTTTTTTGTGTGGTGTTTCTAAAAACACCAATAAAAGCAATTTTAAAAGCGTCGCAAACAATCTTTTGTTTTCCCTAATCGCAAACATTTCCCTCCCCCACTCATTTTCTCTTTTGCCGTGAACAACCTACCTCATTTGTCATCTACTTTGCTCGTTTGTTTTGCCTAAGACGTCATCTACTTCTTTTGTTTGCACATTAGACTGTTATAAATTCTATGAGATTTAAAATTTGAACACGTATAGAATATAGAATATTAAACTATATAGAGGATTGAATTAGAGTAATATAGAAAAACCTGATTGAACCATTCTTCTCTTATTAAATTTTTGAAACCCTTTGAATTTGCCTACAAAATCAATGAATGTAATGACTAGGTCTTTTACTTGTAGCAAAATAGTACAATGTTTTATACCACACGGTTATCAATCCAATTAATATAATTATCAATGACAAACCAAGACATTTCTTATATTTTATATTGACATAAACTTGTCCATGATCACAATTACTAATAACTAAATCAATCATGAATCAGTGATTTAAGAGTGCGAACACATAACCATGTAATCTCAAATAGTGCTATGTCTCTATTAGTCTACCTTATGATTTCTCTTTGACTTGTATGTTTCAAGAGAAACAAGAGAAATCATTTTTCTTTTAATAAAGCTCGTATGTTTTAACCTTACTCAAAATATTATAAAATATACACATACAACTGTCATGCTCATAGGAACTTAAATCTTGAGACACATGTTGTGTGTGTGTGTGTGTATATATATATATATATCCATAAAAATAAGTGCAAAGTAGTAATAATAATAATCATAATTAAAGAAAACCTCAAATCAATAAAATATCTTAAAATCAAATAGAAATAACTTTAAAACTCCCACTAACTTAAGACATCAAAAGATTCCAACATAACTATATTCAAAACATGACTTTTAAAAATAATGGGTCTAGGGCTTTTGGTCAAGGGATCAACTAACATAACATTAGTATTAATATATTCTATATAACATCTTTCTTTTTCATGAGATCTCTAATTATAAGATGTTTTATCTCTATATGCTTCAACTTATGACTGACTTTATTAGTCTTGCAGAAAAACATAACTGCTTTATTGTCATACTAGATCATAAGTGGTCTAGAGATTGAAGTTCAGAGATAAAATTCTTCAACCATATTGCCTATGTGGTTGCTCCATAACATACAATAAACTCTGTATATATGGTTGAATATGCAACCAATGTTTGTTTGACACATTTGTATGATATGACTCTTCCTACAAGCATAAAGATGTACTTAAAAGTAGACTTTAAGTTATCAACATACCCACTAAAGTTTGAATTAGAATATCCCACTACTTTAAGAGTCTCTATTTTCTTGTACACGAACATGAAATCTTTAGTCCTTTGTAAGTGTCTCATAACTTTCTTGGCCATCATCCAATGATCAAAACCTGGATTAGAAAGACCTCGACCAAGAACGTTCATAGCAAACGTTATATTAGGTCTTACACATACTTGTGCATACATTAAACTCCTAATGGCATTTATATAAGGGATACCCTTCATAAATGCCTTTTCAATATCATTCTAAGGACATTGCTTGATATTGAAACAATTTTCTTTTATAACTGGTGCATCTCCTCTTTTACAATTTTTCATTTTGAATCTTTTAATAGCATATTCAATATAGGTCATTTGAGATAAGCCAAGCAATCCTTAAACTCTGTCTTGATGAATCTGAATAACTAGAACAAATGACACCTCTATAAGATCTTTCATATCAAAAGCTTTAGATAGAAATTGCTTGGTTTCTTAAAGTAGGTTACCATAGCTGCTTGCCAATAGGACAAAGTTCCAAGAAAATAAATCCTCTCATACACATTGATAACCATCTGGTTGTTTCATATATGCTTTCTCATCAAGATTTCCATTCAAAAATGTAGCTTTGACATATATTTGGTGAAGCTTCAAATCAAAGTAAGCCATTAAGGCCATTATAATTTTGAATAAATCTTTAAAGGACACGACGAAAAATGTCTTATTAAAGTCAATCCTTTCTCTTTGAGTGAATCCTTTTACAACCAGTCTTACCTTAAATCTATCTATCTTCCCTTCAGAGTCTTTTTTAGTCATGAAAACCTATTTACAACCTATAGGCTTGTAACCTTTAAGTAACTCTATAAGATCTTATACTATATTATCCTTCATTGATTATATTTTATCATTTATAGCCTTTATCCACATATATGAATTTAGGCCTTGAACAACTTTATGGAATGAAATTGGATCAGTTAAGTCCTAAATATCATACTCATTTTCAGCCAAACAAATATAAGTATATAAAAAGGTAAACCTTATTTGCTTTATTGATCTTCAAAGAGGTGCTTCATCAATAGGATTTTATTCATATTCTTAGAAACTTTAACTTGTGGGATAGAAGATTCTTGAGCATCTATAGTGTTTCGTTATATAGATTCATTTAGTTCAATAGAGGAAGGCCAAGGAATGGTGACCATTCTTTCATAAGCATCAACATGAGGGTCAACATTGATAGAAATCTCAGTGCCCGCTAAAGTATCAAGGACATCAAACTTAAGGAATTTAACAGTTTGAGATTCTATAATTCTTATATCGCATGTAGGATAGTAGAATTTGTATTCCTTAAAGTAAGATGGGTACCCTATAACATAACACCTGGTAAATCAAAGGTCAGTCCTTTTCTCATTGGGATTGTATATCCTAACTTTAACAAGGTAACCTCAAACTTAAAAATGGTTAATGCTAGGTTTCCTACTAGTCCAAAGCTCAAAAGGTGTTTTAGATACAGATTTACTAGGAACTCTATTTAAAATGTAGAAGACTGTTTTAATTGACTTAACCTAAAGATATTTTGGTAAGTTTGTCTTACTCATCGTACTTTTCATCATTTTTTTAAGTGTATGATCACATTTTTTTGCCACACCGTTCTATTCACGACTACTAGACATGGTATATTAGGCAGTTATCCTACACTCTTGTAAACACTTGGCAAATGGGCCCATAAATTAACTTGTGTCTCCATGTCCCCTATATTACTTACCTCCATGATTAGATCTTGTTACTTTAATTACTTTCTTTAATTGTTTCTCCATTTTAGTTCTGAATACTTTAAGTTTCTCTAAGGCATTAAATTTTTCTTTAATCAAATACAAAAAACTATAATGGGAAAAATCATCAATGAAGGTAATGAAATACTAGCAACCACAAAATGTAGTAGAATGAAGGCCACTAATATCTGTATGAATCACCTCTAATAAATCTAAGCTATGAGTCATGCCTTTCATTTTTGTTTTGGTTAACTCTCCTCTAATATAGCCAACATAAGTTTCTAAATCCTTAAATTCCAACGTAAGGAGTATATTATCTTTTATCAATCTTTCAACCCTCTCTCTAGATATATGACCCCTAGTCATTTATTTCATAAAAGAAAGGATTTTTCATTAATCGTAGGTATCTTTCTTAAGTTATTTTCAACATTTACAGAAGTATAAGTATTAATAAAGGCCAAACTCACATTATAGATTCCATTATCTATAACATATCTACCAATGACTTTAGAATTTAAGCATAGTTCAACTATAAATCTTTCAAACTTAAAACAAAATCCACATTTATCCAAAGTTGAAACAGAAATCAAATTCATTCTAAAAGAAGGTAAACAAAATGTATTATTTAAAACAAGTTCAAAACTATTTTTTAACTTAAGACAAACAACCTCTATGAACTTTACTTCCACTTCAACATTATTCCCTACTTTAAGCGTCCTCTTAATCTCACTTGGTTTTCGTTTGTTTTTGAACCCCTGCAAAGTAAAAATAGCATGAACAATTACACTATTATCTAACCACCAGGAATTTGATGATATATCAACATAATTAAATTCAAAACAAATAAGGCTAAATGCACTACCTTTCTTTTCTGCCCAAACCATATACTTTAGACAATTTTTCTTCACATGACCCTTTTTCTTATGAAAAAAAAGCATTTCTTAGAATCTTTTCCCTCTAGTTCATTTGTGGTTTTCCTCCCATTGTTATTTTTCTAACTTTGATCATGTCTTTTATTCTAGTTATTCTTAGGAGTAGTAGGATTAGACTTATCTTTCTTGTTTATTTTCTTGTTAGAACCATCCTTTGATTGGGTAACAATTAAGGCCATTTCACCCTTTTCCCTCTTAACTTTATTTTCCTCAGCTACACATTTGGTAATAAGATCATCTAATGATTAGGAACTATCCATGTTGTTATAAGCTATTTTGAGTTGGGAAAAAGATTAAGGTAAGGTATATAGGGTATGGTGGACTATGTGTTTGTCTAGTAGTGGGATTTCATGTTTCTTCAATTTCTCTTGGAGGTGCATAAGTTTAAAATATAGTCATTAACCCTTTTCAACTTTGAATATCTCTTGCCATTCAACTCGCTTATAAAGGGATAAACCTTTAGCATTATGTGAGGTTTGGAATCACTTTTCTACAGCGATAAAAAATTCTTTAGCAATCCTATTAACTGGTATTCTACTGAGAAGATGTTCAGGCACAGTCTTTTTCATAGCCGGAATACATAAATAGTTTGACCTCGCTCATTTAGCAAAAGTTCTTTTTCTTCAGTGGTACTTTCATTAGTGATATCTTCTGGCTTATCATGTAACAGAACCATATCCAAGTCACCCATAACCATGACAAATTCGATATCTTGCTTTCATGTCTTAAAATTGCTTTTGGTTAAAACCTCAATGGTGGCATTGCTACTATTCACATTAATGGAGACTAAAATAAAATAAAGCAAAAAATTAAAATAATGAGCAATAATAATCAAAGTAGCTTTAAAATTAAAAAGAAAAGTTGGATAAGCTATACCTTATAGAGATTTCTAGTATATCATCATCAATTCCCTTTGGGCGAAGAAAACGACATACAGTTAGGATATCAAAACACAAGGTTATAACACAACGTTATGAGGGCCTTAAGAACGTATAATATTTGAAAAATTATCACCTTTGAGTAAATAAATTTTCTAAATCATTGTTCATCTTCGAAAAACACATATCAGATGAATAAACTCAATTACCTTTAAGTGTATTAAATTATTCATGATAAGTGAATTCCAAAATTGACCTTATGCTAACCTTAATTTTTAATACACATAAAGACAACCTTTAGGCAGGAAATTATATGCATCAAAATTATCGAATATACCATTACCAAATGGAAAAATTTGTGGATCTCAATGATGTACTATTTTGGCGGTTAACATCCTGATAACTCATAAATTATTCCAATGATATTAAATTATATTGCTCTAAATTTAGATTTCATGAGATTGATTACGTTATGATTTTGAATAATCTTTTCAAATTTTGTTGCATCAAAATTTTATGAACAACAAAATTTTCCCTAGTTTTATGTTTTAACAATGAAAGATTATTAATTAAACACTCTAAATAGTTTACACGTGCCACCAGCTATCACCATTTAACCTCTATATGTACACTCATAACTCCAGGTTTTATCACATGCTACCACACTCTTACACATGTATAGACACACTCGCACTCATTGACATGTTCTTGGGCACGCTTACACGTGTTAACACATGTCTACGCATGCTACCAAATGGATCTAGCACATGAATATGATGTGTTAGAGTTGGATCAAGCTAGGGCTGATTCGACTTATACTAGGGAATGAGTTTAATGGATAGCCCATGATTCTAGGTCGATTTACTAGACTAATAGGTTAGGTAACTAGGTTTGGAAAATTTGATTGCAACCTATAATTCCAAAAAACCTTAACCTGTAATTTTCATGTCGGTACTACCAATCACTGCTTCCTTCAATTGTAACTTCTCTTCCTAGCTACTGTAGAGGAAGTTTCTAGCGTGATCTATGGTATTTCGATTGATAATGTCATTAGAATTACATAACAAAGTTACAACAAAGACATGCTTTGTAGCATGATTTTGGTGACTGATTTTAGTCATTCTCATCAATAGTCCAACATTGGACATTAGGGAAAGATTCAAGCATGATCTAGCAACCATCATCAGTGTTAGAATTAGTGATTTCGCTACCTCTGTCATCAAAACCTTAAGATTTAAAAAAAAATTTCTTGATAAAATTGGTTGAGATCATTTGACAATTAGATTCAAATAATGAAAATCCAGATTTCAGATTCAAATCAATGTATACAATCTATTTCATAAATTTTTTCATTCAATTTATCAAATCCTAAAATTGAAGGTATTTTTAATATTCTAATTTTAATCCAAAAGATTTAAATCTGAGTCAAATCTTATATTCTATCACGTTTGGCTCTGATACTACATGTTATAAATTCAATTAGATTTAAAATCTAAACATGTATAGAATATTGAATATTGAATAAATAATTAAATTAAGTATAAGATTGAATTAGAGTGATATAGAAAAACCTGATTAAGCCATTTTTCTTTTCTTGAATTTTTGGAACCCTATGAATTTCCTTGCAAAATCAATAAATGTAATGACTAGGTCTTCTACTTCTAAAACCTCCCTAATGATGGCTTTTAATAGAAAAAATTATGAATATGTATTGGTTTTGGAGCAAGGACCTAGTAAATTATATTGAATTATTAGACTCCTCATTGAGGTAGAATAATCTAAAACCCATATTTAACTGTCTACCCAGATCATAAACAATGTAGTGTAATGGGCTTAACTTTATTTATCACTTTCAATTACTCAATTTATAAATCAAAATATTAATTAATGTCAGCTTATATTGAAATTTTCTAACCTAAATATCGCCTTTTATCGCCAATGTCAACCATTGTCATATTCTATAGTCATCTTCTGTCATTACTGTCATTATCCATATAGGATTAAGGTTTTGAAAAACTTTTATGGCTTTGGTTTATTGAATAAATTCTAGTTGATTGGATGGTTGGTTTACATGGAAAATTTTGAAGTGTGAACTGTAGAATTGTATTGCTATATGAAAATTTTGAAGTGTGAATTGTGAAAGTGTATTGCCTTCTGAAAAAATTTTATGGTTAGCGTATTGTCGTCTGAAAAATTTTTCGGCTTTGCTTTTACATGTGTATACTGTGGAAGTTTGTAAAAATATTGTAATGTACAATGGTTGATTTTGAGCTATATTCCTATACAATGTACCATAGTTGTGGCAGTTAGAAGGTTATTATAGAAGAAGCTCATCTAAACACATGTTTACACATGTTGCAAGCACTTAAGGATTTCTATTTATGAGTTTTAAGGAAAAAGCTCATCTGAACACCAAATTATAATTCATCTTGTTCTTACGATAGATCAGATTATGTCTATATTTTTTATATCTGTATAGGTAAAATTTTCAATTGCAACATCTTATCTCCATTAAGTTTTGACATTAAACAATTAGTAGGATAAACATCTTTTCTAATGGAGGATTACTTTTTAGTTATATTATTATCAAAAATTTATAGGTTGCAAGGTTTAGTTGACTGTTATTGGATGTAGGAATTTGGTCTAATTGACAAGAACAACCTTGCACTACTTCAAGAGCTTATAGTTCCATTATCGTACATATTGAACACTAAACATGGGTTTGCATATCCTGATAAAAATGATTTTATTTTCAAGGATATGTAATATAATTAAATAAATACTTTATTTGACTAAATTGTTTGTAACACTGCTTAATATTATAAATTCCTGTGAATTTGTTGTATTCCTTATATTTCTAAAATTGTACTTTTAATAATTTTTCTATGCTTGTTTACCAAAAATGAACATCTAAGTATGCATCTTTCTTGGTTAATTAGAAAGAACAAGATCTTCTAGATGTCGAAATTTGTAAACAAATGAGCTTTTTATGTTTATGGATTGCAACTCAAAATTACAATGATATATTTATTTAATCTTAAATTGTTTATGTATTCTGTTAAATAGTTGCTAGTTGAATTTTAAAATGCTTGAAGCGTGTGTTTGGCTAAGCCTCTTACTTGGGTGCTTTAAGCATTTGTTCAAATGAATAAAGACAAGATGTATGCTAAATTCTACTATTATAAAAAAAAAAAAAGAAATTTTCATTCCCTACATTATTAATTGAAGTAGGTTAAAATTCAGTTTGTATATAGTCATTGAAGGATGATATGTCCATGATATAGGTTTGTTACTCCATTATATCCATGCACAGATGCAATTTTGCTAGAATTTTAAGCATCAAAACTAAAAATTTCTTTGGCCTTTCGACTTAAGCTTTTTTTTTTCCTACTATGTTTGTATGATTTGTCATTCTTATGCATCAAGTAGTTTTTTTTAGTAACTAAAGAATTTATAAACCAAAAACAATAGACAAGCCTGAAATAACCTACATGTAGCAAGAAAACTCATGTGCAAATGAAAGTAGAGCATCACACTACAACCTACCTCCAATTGAACCTCTGGAGAGTCTATCTAAGCTTTGATAAAGATAAGGCTCAAAAGGACAGAAACAAAGCTAAAAAACCAATAATACCTAACTATACCCATGCTTTTGTAACTATTATTTACATGTAAAAAATAGTGCACAAGCCTAAGCCTAACCGGATACATTATAACATTATATGACCCTTGTGATGCAATATTATCTACAAATATAAAACAAAAATATGAGCAATTCCTCCAATGCTACAAGTTGCCTTCCAAGAAGAAGATAGGTTTGTAGACCGAGTAATAGACGTAACATATAATACGTGCTTGAAAATACAGACTGAAGGCATTCCAAATAGTAACTTTTGCACAAGCTATAGCCCTAGGAAATCTAACCTTTAACATTTACAAGGTTAGCTTGAAATCTAACCTCTATATTTTCCTATAACTTAGAGAGATTATCATTAAATGAAGCCTACAATAGGTGCAAAAAATTCCCCTAATTTTTGTTGGAAAAGTCTAAAATATTAAGCAAGTTTAGCTACCTGCAAGTGTAAGCAAGTAGTCTGCCTCCTGTGTAAAAATCATAGCGGCAAACATAAACAAGTCGCCCAAAGTAGTATAATTCTATCCATTTTCCAATAGTCTATTAGGCCCCCTTAACCATTTTTATGTGTACAAATCTTAGCTAAAAAAATCACTAAAAGCTCTAGATTAATCTCATAGAATAACAACCTTAAAATAGGACAAAAACCAAGCAATATTCTAAAAAATGCCTAGTTTCACTATTCATAGAATAGTGTCTATGAATAGTGAATACAGTTTTTGTAATGAAAATAAAAACAAATAGAGGCTCTTTGATGGTTTAACTCAAGGTGAATAGATCCTCATGCATGTGTTTTATATTTTTCTAGGTAACCGACTTATCCTAACATGTGAACCTCCATTGGAAAACATTTTAGACCATAAGGTTGTAGTGCTTGCCATACCAAAGTGATAAAAATGAAGCAAACTTATAGTCAAATTGCAGTAAGGTCGACTTAAAATTGCTCTCCATCCCCCCTCCTTTTTATTACGCCAAACTAAGGAATCTATGAGCATATCAAAAGACGGTACTAGGTTTGAACACTTTGTTCTGAAGAAACCAATTGGAAGCAATAAATTCATTAGGACTTAGTTTGATAAAACTAGACTATTCAACCCTTTTATCCTTTATGACTATTTTAATAAGGACACAAACATGCACTTTGGATTGGTTCATTCTAGAGTATATCATATTGTTTCTCTCACACAAAATGAAATAAATAATAGCTCCTAGAATCAACTTGGTCATAATGAACCTAAGATAGTTATCTCTTCAGTCTCACATAATCTCTTAATAGTACCCTTCCCAACCTTGGCCTTTGTAATTTAAGTTGCTTAAGCTTAAAATATTACTCCAAACGTATTGATATAATTGCATTAGAAAAACAATTGATTAATATTTTCATCATGTAAATCACATAGTAAACATTTAGAGCTAATGCAAATTTCATACCTTAGCAACTTATCTAACTTATGTAAATGATTCCTCACAGTAAGATAGAGAATGACAACATATCGACGGATGAATTTCTTATGCCATATGAGATGGGCTTAATCAACTTCTTCCCATTTTTTCTTAAATTCATTCTACACAAAGTTAATGTAAAACTTTACCATTTTTGTTAGGATTCTAAATAACCCTATCATATCCCCCTATTGGATTGTTTATTCTTACTTTCTTAACCTCTAATATTTTCTTAAAGTTGGCTACTGGCCACTCCTACTCTCTATTTATAATAAATTTTTTGACTTTCACATATTTACTTAATCCTAAGGCATTGATAATCCTCTCTCTTAACTTATCAATAAAAGGCCAAAGGGGTGCCAATTATCCCACCAAAGATGAGTACGCTCTCTATTACCAATTAAGTAACCTTGCCATGAATATCATTCCTAATCCTATAGAACTTTTTTTTAATCACCAAGGGTTATCACTCATACTCTTTATAATAACCCAAGGATCGAACTGTCTTTTTAGGCTTTGAGGTCAAGGGTAAAAGTAAGATTTCTTGATAGAAAATAGATTTTAGAGAGTTCAGGGGTAGAATAGTCATTTAAAAGCTATATGTGGCTTGTACATAGGTATTTTTGTGAAAATATTCCATATATGGTACGAAAAAAGAGGAATTGAGATTTTTATAGGATACACGACCATGTGTCGTATGGCTTTTTATTTTCAGTTGTACAGTTCCCAGCTTTCATCTTATTTTTCTCTTTCATTTCCCAGTAAACCCTAGAGTTGAGAGAGACCAAGTCATAGCTCAACTTTAGATTAGAGATCCAAAGGCTCACAGAGAGAGAGAGCAACCTTCCATAGCTAAAGGTAAGCGTTCCTTTGCTCTTTCACCTTGTTCCCTAGCATGTTTCTTCCCTTAGCTGAGTTTCGATAATGTTCCTTATTAGCTTGATGCTTGCTTGAGTTGTGAAACATATAGATGATGATTTTATGATTGATTGAGTGGTTGATTTCAAGATTACGTGTGTATTTCTTCATATACATGTGTTTTATGCCTTATTTATGAGATGTGGCATGATTAAGATGTGATTTTGATGAATATGTATGTGTTAATAGTAGCCTTGAGTATGTATTAATGATTGGTTGAAGTTTAGAAGTGTTTAGATAAGAATTAGTTGGGATTTAGATAGCATCTATAGAAATTGAATAGAGCACATAACTGTGCACTCATAGGTATATGACTATGCACTTGTAGGTACATGTCTATGTGGCTTTATTTCTGTATGAGCATGACCTTGCATGGAACCTGTGTGTACTTAAAAAACCTATACACATGCCCGTATGACTGATGCACATGCTTATATATGCAGTCCCAATTTCATACACCTGTGTAAGCAAGACACAAGAGTCTTAGATGGTAGCTACACACCTGTGTAAGTGTGGGAGATAGCTTTGTGCCTTGATTACATGCTCATGTGTTCATACCACATGCTCATAAAGCTAGCCAAAAGTTTATGATTTTATTCCAAAAGCTAGCACGATCCTGTGTGTTTTCCTATACACCCATGTGTCAAGTAGTACATGTCTATGCACTTTAAGAAAAGCACAAAAATAGTTTTAAATCAGACTTAAGCCACTCTAAGTTATTTCCAACTATCTAAAACTCATTAATAACAAGATATAACAACATGTCATGCATGATTAGTAGTACAGAGCATGATATACCATATTAGAGTTTTCAAAAAAAAAATCTAAGGTTATATGATTTTTTTATAAGATAGATATATGATGTTTCAGACATTAATTAGCGGTGGATATGAGGGACACTTATGAGTTCGCACACCTACTAAAGAGGGAATTTAGCGTCTACTACAAAGGATATGATCATTAACTAAGTTTGTTAGAGAGAATACTGATTGTGCATCAGTAGATCTTAGTAGGTTTAAACTCATACGACCAGGGTGTTAAATCTCTGTATTCATTAGTTTGGCTATTATAGTAGATATTTTCAGATAAGTAATTCTGATTCAACTTTTAGTATATACTATATGTATATATTCAGGATTTTCAAATCACATCTATTACTTTAGAAAGAGTTTTTAGAAAACTATGCCCAAGGGTAAGTTTTATAACTATTTAACATTGATATGACATTAAAATATGCATATCATGTCATGTATAACATTCATATGAAACAGAACAGATAATGGCAAAAAACTCTACAGAAAATAGATGCATTTCCAAAAATAAGAAGTTATAAAAAAGTAAAGCAGAAAACAATGTGACGAGTCATGTAATCAGCTAGAGCTTGAAACCTACTTGTGTTAGAGATAAAAAAAGCTTGCAGAGTGATTTCATCATTCACCCCTCCTTTCTTGTTACTTTCTTACAAGTCAGTGATTATAGAGGGCTGAGCAGGAGTGAGACAATTGTCTAATTTTAAGGATACAACTTGTGATAATTGTCAATTACATGTATAATTCCATGGTCAATTTATAGAGTTTTAAGGATGATTTGACCTTTTACCCTTACTATATACATATTTCAGGATCACAGGTTTTCATGTTTGGTTTTGTAGGAAATTTTGGTTTTGATGTGAATTCAATAAAAATGAAGCCAAAAAGACACTTATGAAGGATTAGTCAGTAGTTCAAATTTAGTCTAAGAAAGAATGAGTGACTAAAGTATAAAAAAAAGATAGAGAGCATTATGCGCCACAGTAGGAAACCAAGGATTTTCAATAATTTTGAGCTATAAAATGAAAAAGTAGTCTTTACTAAGTTGTGGTGGACATCTTAAGCTTTTTAGAAAGCTATTATGGGAAAAAATCAAAGTTTGTTTCTGCCTTCAACCATTGCTGCAAATTCAGGCCTCCTTGGTGAAATTCTATATCTGACCACTGAGGAGTAAAATGGTCATAACTTGAGATTCCAAAGTCCAAATATGGTGATTCAAAGGTAAAATAAAACTAGACATCCAAGGCTACAACTTTGATGAAGAACAAAATTTTAGATTCTAGAAGAAAAATTTTATTCTTATTTTTCATTATGCTTTATATGAATTTGATTGTTTATTTGTGTTTGATGATGAACTAAAATTTTTATGCTAAGATTAGGTCTTGCTAATTCATGAACGTGTAGTGTTTTTTTTATTATAATTTACAAACATGTTATTTCATGTGAGTTTACATTCTGAACTTAACGTTTGTTAAAAACTTAGCCAATTTTTAATAAGATCTCTGTTGTGTGATTGAGATCAAGAGGTGAGATCATATAATAGTAGCTAGAACATGAATCATGGATTAATTAAATATAGAGATATATTTGATAATGCATGAAATAGTCATAGACGCAATAGGCTTATGCTAAAAGCTAATGAATTCTATAGGACTTAATACATTTTCATCTAATTAAACTTAGATAGAGATATTTAGGTATTAGATTGTTAAATAGGATTAATATTACTTGAAAAAGAATATTGATTAATTTAGGAAATTTTGTTGTCACTTGAATAACATGAGATATTCAACCGTATGAAAAACCTACCTTGAAGTGAATTAGTGAACCTAAAGTCTTAGCATCATCTCATATATTGTTATTCAATTTACCTATGTGTGCTTATTAATTGTTTGATTTTAGTTTTTATATTAGTTTTAGATTTATTTTTGATCGTCTTCAATAGTTTAAATAAAGTTAGGAGTGGTTTCATCTTGGTACTTGCTTATGCAATCTCGTGGATTTGACAACCCTGAGTACTTCCTGTATTACTTTAAACTAGTATACTTATTATGAAGTTAAGGTTTAAACTTTAACGTATCAGCTTAGCAGCAGATGGCATGTTCATAACTCGTATATTTTTATAGAGTTGATCATTTAGATGTGTGTATTATATTACTAGTATACACTGTATAAATAACATGTTTTACTAATGAGAAACTTGGGATTTACCCATGCATCATTAGCTTCTTTTCTTTATTATTAATAGTAAATTATAATTATAGTTTTCGCGTGTAAATTTTCATTTAGTAGTAGCTTTTACTGTGGAGATCCCTATTATAGGTATATTATATTTATAATTTATAGTATATTTAGTAGTAAACAGTGACTTGTAGCGGAGGTCACTATAGTATTTTGGTATTAGAGCATGTTTTTAGCCATCAGAGCATAAGTGAGCCACATTTTCAGAAAAGTATGTTTTCACATACATTGTTTTCTATAAATTACATGAACTTAGAGCTAGTTTATCCTAATAGTCACTGCTTGCATCCTCTCAGAGTAAGTATTTAAGTGTAAATTTTAGTTTTGAGTTTGATGTTAACCCCCTGTGTTTGTAATTTTCTAGATAGAAGATCCCACCTATCTAGATTTATCGGTAAAGAAAGTAGTGCCTCAGTAAGACCTATGAGTACTAGTGATGTTAGAAGGTCTTAATATACTTGAGTATCTCTCAGAGCAAAGGATGTTAAAGAAATAGTCAAATAATTTTTTAAAGAAGGGTTATAGCATGTAGAAAGGGCAGAGACATAAGCACCTATTAGAAGCGAGGCCCATAAAGGGAAAGGTAGAGGTTACTATGAGTAAAGGACAGAGGGATTTTAGATACCATGGTTTGAATTCCAGAGAAGTCAGAGTTCTAGTACAAGGACAGTAGGTACAAGTGCTTTAAAGAAGCTTAATCTAGTATAAAGTTTACCTAGACTAGAACCCATCAGCCACATAAGTTTATTGGTTCTAGAGATCCTATAGTGGCAAAAGACTGGATGGAAATAGTAGAGAATGTAATGGGGTTGTTTACCATGATGGATAAAGAAAAGGTAAGATATGCCACCTATATGATCAAAAGTGACATGAAGGTATGGTGAAACCTTGTAAGGATGTTTGTTGATGAGGAGAGTTTGACATGGGATGAGTTTAAAAGACTTTTTGATAAGGAGTACCATAGTGCAAACATGATACATGCTAGAGCTCAAAAATTCATTGAGTTGACTCAAGGTACAAGTTCATTAAAAAATTATGCTACTGGGTTTAATCAATTAGGGAGGTTTGTATCTGGCATGGTAGCTTCAAAGATAACTATAGTACAGAAGTTTGTTCATAGATTACACCCTATTATTGCCAAAGATATTATGATAGAATCTTCCCTTTCTTAGAGATTTAATAATGCTTTGGGAAGAGCCTTGAAGTCAGAGGTTTATCTGTAGAGAATAGGTATGTTCATTAAACCTGTAGAGAGGGGTTCAAATAAAAGTTTTTATAGAGATAGTGGCAGAGGCAAGATACCCATTATAATAGCCTAGGGGTAGAATTGTCATTTTTTGGGCTTTGAGACTAAGGGTAAAAGAGAAATTTCAAATAGAAAGTAGTTTCGAGAGGATTTAAGGGCAGAAGAGTCTTTTAGAAGCCTTTCATAGCTTATACATGGATATTATGGGAAGAATATTCTATATATGGCGCAAGGAGAGAGAGATTTGAGTTTTTGAAGGGCACACACGCCTGTGTGTCTTGGACACACGCCCGTGTGTCAGGTGAGAGGCGTGATAAGTGTTTCTTTTCCCATATTTTCACCAGTTTATTTTAGTTTCATCTTCTTCTCTTCTCCATTTCCAATAAAACCTAGGCAAGAAACCATCCAACTAGTAACCATTATTCCAGCTAGAGATCCAGGAGCTTCAAGAGAGAGAGATCCAAATGTAATGACAAGAGGTAAGTATTTCTTTACCTCATTCACTTAGGTTTATAGCATGCTTCCTTTGATTTTGAGCTTCTTGGATGATTGTTGTGTGTTGTTGTGATTTGATGATGAAATGAGATAATGTATGATGGTTTATGAGCTTATTATGAAATGTGTTATGATTTTTGTGCTTGGGTGGAAATTTATCAGAATTGCATGAGTTTTTAGCATGCTTAATGTTGAATGAATGAAATGAGGATATTTATTGGCATGTATATTTAATGTATCCGAGCTTGATTGAGAAATGGTTGAGATTTGAGTGGAATTTTCTGGATTTTCAGACACATCTATAGATTTTGGGTTGAGCACACAATCATGCACTCGAGTATACACGCCCGTGTAACTTCAATTATGCATGAACACAGTCTTGTATGGTTCCTGTGTGTGTATGAAAATCCAAACACATGCTCATACAATTGATGCACATGCCCATGTGCGCGATCCCAATTCTACACGTCCATGTAAGTAAGACACGAGATAGTGTTGAGACAGTTACACGCCTGTGCAGTGTAGTACATGACCTTGTGCTTCAGATGCATGCCCGTGTGACCAGCAAATGTTTGTTAAAGTTTTCCAAAAGGTAGCATAATCGAGGGCATGGCTTGAGCACGACCCTATATGCCAACATAGCATGCCCGTATGCCTTAAGCAAATGAGAGAAACAGTTCCTAAGCATGATTAAAGTAAAGGTAAGCAAACTTAAGCAATCTTAAGCTAATTCTAAGCACGAGAAACTTAAGAATAATAAAATATAATAGTATATCATGCATGATTATCAAAACATTGAACACGACATACCACATAAAATGTTTTCAAAAAGGGATCTAAGGATCCAAGAGTATGATTTAAAAGTATATATATACGATGTTTCGGACATCAATTAGGGGTGGATACAAGGAAACACCTATGAGTTCGCACACCTGCTAAAGAGGGAAACCATTGTCCGCTAGAGAAGACATGATCGTGCATGAATAGTTTTATTATAGGTTTGAACTCACATGACCAAGGTGTTGAATCACTGTGTTCATCAGTCTGACCAGCATAGTAGAGTTATTTTTAGATACAGTACTTTTTGATACAATTTTCAGTTATACTATATGTATATATATAGGATCTTCGAATCAAAGTTTTTATATCAGAAAAAGATTTCAGAAAAGAATGAGTTTTCAGAAAATCAGGCCTGAAGGGCAAGTTTTATTATTAAAGAGTATTTACATGACATCAGAGCATGCATATCATGTCATGTACAACATTCATGAGAACATATGAGATAAAAGCAAAGCACAAAGCATAAAACAGATGAAACCTCTGAAATCAAGAAATAAAGAAAGTAAAGAAATAAGAGATAAGAATGAATGAATAAGAAAACTGTAAAGTAAAGAACAACAAGATTTAAGACTTGAGATCAGCTTGTGCTTGATGACCTGTCTGTGTGAGAGATAGGAAATGCTTACTGAGTGATTTTGTCACTCACCCTTTTCCCTTCCTTTCTCTTTACAGGTCAGTGAGTTGGGGGCTGAGCAGGAGTGATGCAGTTGTCAGATTTTGGGGACATGGCCCGACAGCAGATAACATGTTTTGGCTCATATACTTTGATTATATTTTCCTTATGTATATGTGTGTGTATTATACTATAGTATACACTGTATAGATAACGTACTTTTATACATGAGTAGCCTAGGATTTTTAAGAAAAGTTATTATTCCTTATTTCATTACAGTATTTATGTTTTCAGCTTCCGTATTCAGATTTTAAATTAAATTATTTTGAGCAACAATGAGTTTTTCTTTTCTTATAGGGATTTCAGTCACAAGCGCATTTCATTTTCAGTATAATATTATATATATTTATATATATTTTTTAAACAGTTGTGCACAGTAGGCCTGCGGCGGTGGTCATTATAAGTGTTGGTATCAGAGCAATGCTTTAAGCCATTTAGTGAGAATTTAAGGCATATTTTCAGAAAATGAGATTTTGGATGCATTGTTTCTAAGAGATTGCATGAGCCAAGGCCAGCGTGTCCCAACAATTGTTGCTCGCTTCTTCTCAGTGTAAGTATAGTAATGTGAATGTTGTATGTTTTGAATGTTTACCCTTATGTCGTGTTATTTTAGATAGAAGAGCCCAAACCCCTTGAACCCTAGTCATAGAGGAAGAGAGTAGTGCTTCAGTTAAACATATAAGTACTAGCAATTTTAGGAGGTCACGACACTCTAGAGTATCTTTTAGATTTGAGGATGTAAGAGAAATTTTCAGAGAGATGATTAAAGAGGGTTTTCAGCTAACAGTTAGAATAGAGGGTTTTGAGCTCGAAAGACAGAAAGCCCATCTGGGGCAGGTTAGAGGTCAATATGACCATAAAGTTTAAGGTATGTCAAAGACTATCATAGAGGCTTATAAGATGCTTGAGTTTGATCATCAAAGAGATTTGAGTTCAGGGACAAATACAATGGGTACTAGTGGTTCAGATAGATTACATCTGATTTACAGTTTACTTGGAGCATATCAGCTGTCTAAGTTCAATGGTTCTAGAGATTCAACTGTGGCTGAAGAGTATATAGAGTCAGTAGAGAGCGTGATGGGTTTTTTCACTATATCGGATAGAGAGAGGATTCAGTATGCTACATTTATGTTGAGAGCAGATGCGAGGGTGTGGAGGAACCTCGTGAGAGCATCAGTTGATATAGACAGTTTCTCTTAGGTTAAGTTCAGGAGAATGTTTGAGGAGGAGTACCATAATGCGGATATGGTACATGCTAAAGCCTAGGAGTTTATTCAGTTGACTTAGGGAAATAGTTTAGTTAAGGATTACGCCACCTGATTTAATGCACTAGCCAAATTTGTCTCCAGAGTAGTGGGTTCCAAACCTATCAAAGTTCAGAAGTTTGTTCATGGTTTGCACTTTACGATCACCAGAGATGTGATGACTGGTTCTTCACCTCCTCAGATATTCAGTGAAGTTTTAGAGAGAGCCTTGAGATCTGAGGTATATCTACAGAGGATGAGTTTCTTTTTTAGGCCAATAAAAAAAGCTCTTGAAATAGGTGAAGTAGAGGTAAGAAACCGATACAGTCAAGGAAACAATTTAAAGGAAAGAGGTAGAGAGCAGAGTTGTCAGTTTATAGGACGTTTGGCAGGAGTGTAGCATCCCACGATTAAAAAAGCCATTAGGGGTAGAGTTTTGGGGTTAGAAATGAAATTCAGGAATAGATTGGGAGTCTAGATGAGTTTAGGGGTGAGATGGTAAGTTTTCAGAGCTGTATGACCTTCGTATGATTCTTTTAGGGAGGTTTCAATCATGCGAAACGTGGAAAATGAATTATATTCATTTTCCCTGGTGCACTCCAGTGCACCATGCCTTGCACACCCGTGTAGGTGGGATTAATGAGAGAGAGACGGGAGATTAAGTGTTCTCACCCAACATTTTTTCCTATTTTCAACGTTTCCTTCTTTGTTTCAGTAGCTCCCAACCCTAGACGAGAAATCCAGCTTCTAACAGCTCCCAATCCAGTAAGAAAGCAGAGAGAATAGCTTGTGATAGATTTCCAGCAGCCATGTCCAGAGGTAAGTGTTTCTTACTTCTTTTGTGCATTCCCAGCTTGCCTTGATGCTTGATGATGTTTGAAAATATGTGTTTATGTTTCCAGCATGATATGAGATGTGTGGATGATGATATGGGATGAAATGATGATTTGTGTGATGATTTCCACCCAGAATGCATGCTTGCCTTGTTTGTATGTGTGTTAGTGAGAGAAATGGGTAATTTTCATGGTGGAATGTGCTGGGAATGATGAATGATGAAATTGAAGTGTTATGCATGCTTATAGAAGTGCCAATGATGTGTGTGTTAAGTTAATTTGAATTTGGTTGAAAGATGGCTTGGATTCTTGTATTTCTAGGCAGGTGCTCATGTTGAAGAACCAGACGCACGTCTGTGTGTCCTGGTTTCTGTAAGGGCACACCCGAGTGCATGAAGTACGCACGACTTGAAATATAGACGCATGCCCGTGTGTCTTGAGGAGCACGACCGTGTGCCAGCTTTATTGCATGAAATGGCCAGAAATTCCAAAAGCGCGCACAGCCGGCTGTATTGCCAGCACATGACCCCGTGCGTCTGGGCACACGCCCGTGTGCCTTTGCCATGCACGCCCGTGTGTGAGTCATGCACGACCGTGTGCCTTGCCCACACGCCCGTGCAGTAGTAGAAATTTCCCAGAATTCAGAGAAAATGAAATAAAAGGATTCGGTAACCATCCAGAAGACTAATAATCATCAGATAAGTTAGAATTTAGTTAATAAAGCTGCATATGCATACCATAACATGCCATGTAGCTTGAGAGAGGATCAAAAGATCCGAATTCAGTAGGTTTCAACATTCAGAACCTGATATACGAGTTAGAGTTTAGGTGAACTCGAGGGGGCATCTATGGGATCCAAGTTTCTAACACCAGTCAGATTGTCCAGCATTACATTTTTAGCTTTCTAGCTAGTAGCTAGACTGTTCAGCCCACATGGCCAGGATGTCGAATCCCTTTGTTCACCAGCCTGATCAGCACGGTAGGTACATTCAGGTACATATAACCTTTCAGATACATGCATCATCAGTCATTTTCAGTTTCCAGTTTCGCATGACATGACATTTACATCATTACATGCATTAACAATAATGTCCAGTAATCAGTAAGCAATCAGATAATCAGTTTCAGTGCCAACAAGTGATTAGATGTATGAATAGGGTCGAGGCCAGGTATGTATGTGTTGTTTGTTGCTTGCTTGGGTTGAGGGAAGTAAGGAATGCTTACTGGGTGATCTTTATCACTCATCTCCTTCCTTCTTCCTTCTTTTTCAAGTCAGTTTGCTGCTGGCGAGGAGCGAGTGGATTGAGGCTTGAGAGAGAGGACCCCACACACAGTTCCAGTTGTATTTTATTTCAGGTTTGGACCTGGTAGGTCTTGTACTATAATGTAAATGTTTCCAGATTTAAAAAACGATATACAGAAACAATTATATGTATGAAAAGCTAGTTTGGGCTCATTGTACTTTGTATTCAGTTTTATTTCCAGCTTTCGCTTATATACAGATGTACAGTAGTTTTATTTTCATAGGATTCTCATCGCGGGTACCCAGATTTTTAGATTATTAATAAAAGAACCATGTTAATCAGCAGTATGGGTACTCGTGATGATGGGTCCTATAAGGAGTCACCCAAGAAAGTGTCTTGTGGGGCAAGATGTATGTTTCAGATGTCGTTAGCCTAGTCACAGAGTTTCTGAGTGTCCCACTAGAAGAGTTAGAGCTAGGCCATCAGTTGGTGGAGCCGATCCCAGCCAAGGTTTTGAAAGTCCAGTTGGTAGAGGTAGTGGAGCTCAGAGAGGAAGTGTCAAGACACCAAGAAGCGAAGGCAGAGCTAAAGTCTTCGTAGTGAGGAGAGAACAAGCTAAGATGATTCCCCACGCAGTTACAGGTTAATTGACTTTCTTGGATGCTCCTTTATATGTGTTGATTGATTGTGATGACACATATAGTTTTGTATCTCGATGAGTGATAAAGAGATTAAGGTTGATCCCTAGTGTGATAGAGAAAAGTATTTGTATTCAGATGCCTGATGGTATGTGATATTGAGTGATCGAGTACTGATAGAACAGGAGGTAATGATTATGGGAAGGACTTTGAGGATAGATTTGATCACATTGGAGTTAGCTGATTTTGATATGATCCTAGGTATGGATTTCCTGAGCTGTTATGAAGCATAGATAGACTGTAAGAGGAAAAATGTTATATTGCAGTTAGACTTTGATCAGTTCACCTTTGGTAAAGGTAGAGTGGAAACAGTGCTTATTTCTTATTTGTAGACGAGAAAATTGTTGAGTAAAGGATGTATAGGATACTTGACTAATGTAATGTGTAGAGAGGTAGTTGAGTCAAGGATCGAGGATGTGCTTGTAGTTAGAGAGTTTTCATATGTTTTTCCTAAGGATTTGCCAGGATTGCCTCCAAAGCGAGAGTTGGAGTTTTCGATTAAGTTACATCCCGGTACGACTTTTATTTCTAAGGCTCCATATCAAATGGCCCCAACAGAGCTTCAAGAATTAAAGAAGCAGCTTCAGGAGTTGATTGATAAAAGATTTATTAAACTGAATTGAAAATTGTTGAGTCCATCTTAAGACCATTAAAGTTATACTATGATAGCTCTGCTACCATGTTCTTTGTTAAGAACAATAAAAGTGGATATCGAAATATATATATTAACATTCAATGCTTGGTAATTAAAGAACACATAAAAGCTAAGGAAGTACTCATAGAACACATTCAGACTGAGTAAATGATTGTTGATTATCTAGTAAAGGGCATGCCACCTAAGATTTTTAGAGATCATATTATACTTTTATGACTTTGTAATGTTTGTATTTATGAGAGGTTTTTTACATATTTATGTAACTGACTCTATTGGTTTGTTTCTCATTGAGTTGTATATATCTTGTTAAGAAGACGAACATAATGTTGGACCAAAGATAAACATTTAAAGTTTATTTATAAAGTTTGAATCCACATTCAAATTTATTTAAAAAATAAAAATTATGTTGCGATACATGAAAGATAATATCTACTTTGAAGAGACCTACTGCTATGGTTTATACAATTCTATTTTTCTATTTAAACATAGAACATGTAATGGATAATGTTATAAAGTATAAAACCAAAAAAAAGAATGTTAGAATTGCAAATATATTAAAATTCTAATATTCGCATGGAAAGATAATATGATATTTATACTTTATAATAAAGGCTACAATTGTCATTGGACAATTTAAGACAGTGAATATAAATACTATTAATTATTACATTTGATTGAAGTACAAACATAATCTACAGAAAACATATAAAATTTTCTAGTTTCAAAATTTTATTAAAAATAAATTTTAATCCATCATATAAGATTTCAGTGTTGAATTTGAAAGTATTAAATGGTTTTAACATTAATGAGGACAACTTATTGGGAGAAGAAACATTACAATTGATTTCTAAATTTAGTCAAAATTCATAACAAAAGATACGTTTCTACAATATTTGATCATTTGTTTAATTATCATTAAAATAACATGTTATGAACTGTATCAAACAATTGTAAGTTTTATTTTTTTATTTATTTTTTTCACTTTCAGGATTGAAATCAAACTAGTTTAGAATATTACGCTAAAAATAAAATGGACAGGCAAATTAACACTAAGAGCCAACATAAATCCTTTTACCTCAGATATATCTATTAAATGAAAACTGATTCTTTCTATGGCTCTTGCTATGTTGAGCTACTATCCTAAGACAACGAGCAGTAATCAAGTGAGACAATAATCACGTAATTCATAATCCCAAACTTTAGAATCTACGATTTTCACTCTACCAAATAGAATTAAGAAAACACACCTCATTTCATAGCAAAGACGGGAATGTGACCAAATAACTTGAAGTCACTAGTGACGATGAAACTGTGTTCTTCTTCCGTAATCCCTCTTATATAGTTTTATTTTCTATAATGCTGAAGGACAGAGAAGACGTTCTCTTACACGGGGTTGAAAGAAAACCACTGTCAATATCACACTAATTTTTGTGTACTACAATTTTTCAATAATGTTAAGGCCAAAGGACGTTTTCCCACCCATAGTTTGAGGTGGGGACAAAGTCCCACTCGCTTAAGTTTAAAAGTCTGTTTTCCCACCTATCACTCAATTTTAATATTAAAAATAATGAATATACAGTAATAAGTAGGGGTATTTTTATCTTTTTAATATTAAAATTTTATAAATTAATAAAATAAATTTTATATAAATATAAAATATTAAAAAAATTTAAAAAATTTTAAAAAATTCAAAAAAATTTTTGGAAATTCAAAAAGGTAGCAGCCACCGCCGTCGGCACTGGCGGCGGTGGTTGCCCATAATAGAACCAGGTGGCCATTTCCGGCCACCTGGTTCCAAGGGAGGCCAGATCTGGCCTCTCCGTTCGGTGGAGGCGGCCAAATCAGCCGCCTCCAATTTTGGAGGAGGCGGTCATATCTGGCCGCCTCCGCCCGAAATAAAGGCCGAAAACGGCTAGTGGGGCCAAGGCTGACCCTTTACGGCCGTTTCTGGCCTTTATTTCGGGCAGAGGCAGCCAGATTTGGCCGCCTCCTCCAAAACTGGAGGCAGTCGATTTGGCCGCCTCCACTGAACGAGGAGGCCAGATCTGGCCTCCCCTGGAACCAGGTGGCCGAAAATGGCCACTTGGTTCTATTATGGGCGGCCACCATCGTCGGTGCCGACGACGGTGGCTGCTACCCAGCTGCTGCCCTTTTTGAATTTCAAAATTTTTTTTAATTTTTTTTTAAAATTTTTTTTAATTTTTTATATTTAAAAATTATTTTATATTTTTATTATAAATTTTTAATTTTTAAAAGGATAATTTAATAATTTTAATAAAAAATAATAAAAAATTAGGTGATGGATGGGAAAACAGGCTTTTAAACTTAAGCAGATCCTGCCTCAAACTATGGGTGGGAAAATGTCCTTTGGCCCTAATGTTAAATAATGGAGAACATGCTCTGTTTTATAGGTTGAGAGAGGACAACTATCAATATTATACTAACTTTTATCTACTGGATACTATCAGCAATTATTATAAAAAAAAACTGTTTTCGGTATCAGAATATTAACATTAGACATAATCTGATATTAATTTGCATCCGATTAGTATCAAAAAAAAAATTGAAAATTCAATTAGCATAAGATTTGCATCAGTATTGAATTTAAGAAATAGTATTAGTATCAAAAAAAAAATTGAAAATTCAATTAGCATAAGATTTGCATCAGTATTGAATTTAAGAAATAGTATTACAAAAATCTAATGCTAATTTACATCGGCCTTTTTATCCATTTTTAATTTCATGTTATTACATTAATTATAAAATTAGAAAATCTTTTGATTTAAATATGATGATTTTTATGCTACAATTAGCATCGGATATCTGATGCTAACTAGCAAAATATAGCATCGGACTGCAAATCCGATGTTATATTTTCATTATTTCAAGCTTTTGATGTTAGTATTGGACAATGGATTCTGATGCTAGTTATTAAAAATTAGCATTGGGATCCATTGGCAAATGCTAAGCCCAAAAAATCGATTAGACTATGTTATCCGATGCTAATAAGTATTAAATTTAGCATTTGGCATTACAGTCCGATGCTAACTTTTAATATTAAACCTGCCAGAGTCTTCTTCTACCCCAATTTTTCTTCGTGCAATCCCTAGCTGTTGCATTTCCTGTCACGCTCTTCTTCAACTGGGCTGATTGGCTACCGCTCCAAAGTGTTGCCATTGCTCTCCCAACTGCCAACCAAGGCATCCCTTTCCAGTCTATGTGCAACCCGTCCCATCAAGTGAGTATTTTCCGGCTGCGTCCTTTCCAATCGTTTCCATTCTTCTCTGTTGCGTTTCCTGTCACGCCCTCTGTTTTGTTTTTTGTTTATTGTTCTTCCTTCTATGATTTTGATTTGTTCATAGAAAGTTTTTGTGCATGTTTAGAAAGTAATTATAAATTTGAATTTTATTTTCAAATGGTATTATTTAACGGTTTTCTGTTTGTTGTTCATTATAATCCTTTTTTGTTTTTTAATTGGTACACTCAAGCCAAAAAGAGCAAAAATTGTCTATTTAGATATCTAACTACCGTCTCGATAATTTGAAAAAAAAATGGTTGTCATTTTGGTGCATCGCTTCAAGCCCAGAAAAAAAAAAAATCTTTGTGAACATCAACTGATTGCCCTTGGTCATAGAGAATTTTAAAAATGAAACAGTGAAGTTGCTCCGGCCAATTTCCCCAGTTTTTTCTACCAGACAAAAAAGAGTTTACAAATTATGGAGCACCAGTCCACTAAACAAGACCCCTTACAATCACAAGAAAACCAAACCCCAAAAATCATCTAACTACAGCTTCCAAATTTTTTTCTGACAAAAGAAGATTGCAATATCCTCCAACATTACAAATTCAAAAACAAGAAAGGAAGATAAAAGAGATATCAAATAATTTTTTTTCCTTTCATTGTATTACAACTCTAAATTAAATGACCCTCTAATAGTATCATACCATCTTGTGTTTAGGATAAGAGGCTTCGTTGTACAGCATACCAGAACAGTAGATATCAAACTAGACACTTCAACAAAATAAACCATTTGATGATCTTACAGCCTAACTTCAATCACTATAAGCTCAATTCTCAGAGCAATATAAAACAATATATATATATATATATGTGTGTGTGTGTGTGTGTGTGTGTGTTTAATAAAGCTGGCTGGGTAGCATACATAACAAAATACCCAAGGTCAACATTAGCAATTCAAGAACACCAAACACATTAACCATCATAAATACAGAGCAAAAAGTGCATGAAAAATATAAAAGTGATCAAGAAAGAAAAATCAAGATGTGCAAGAATATGCATTCATAGACCAACAATTATAGGGATACAACAAACATAATGAAGATTCACATCATGTTTAATATCTGTAAAAACCATCTTGACAACCTCAAGAGTCACAAACATTGCATGGCCCATGTGCAGCAAACCAGTAATATTAGGAGGTGGCATTGATATCACAAAAGGATCACTTCCCTGTTCACAGTTTGGCTTAAAATACCCTTGTGACTCCCACCAAACACCAACAATGAAATATACCATGAGGCAAAAAAATGTAAGCAACTATCAAAAGCTATACACAGAGCAATTGGATACAAAACCAAGAGCTATCCAGTAATGCATGTGGCAATCCGAAAAATGTCATGTAGTTAACAAAATTATGGAAAAACAAGCATGCATTGACACAGCTGTCTATCCTCAGGGCTTGGGAAGTAGACTGTAAAGTAGAAAAAAAATCCAAGAGGTAATATAACTAACTATTACAATGTCATCTCTATTCAAGAAATTACTCTTACATTTATAGCAATCAAAATTCCTAGGCTTGCTCTCTGTTCTTCTTTTTGCTGTCTTGGTTGGCTATAAGACTGAGCATGCTACAAGATTGTTCAGTTGAAATTTTTGATTAATAAGTATTGATTTGAACCTATATTTTATATGTTTTTCTAAAAAAAAAGTAAGTCACATAACTGTGAAACTGGTTTCCTTTGTCCAGGAGTGTGAAGGGGGTAGACCACCCACCATGAATGAGGTCTACGAGTATCTACACACTAAAGGCCATGATCGAGAGTGGTGGATAAATGAAAAATCAAAGCATGTCCATGTAAGTAGTTTTTCCCAGTGTCTGATTATGAATGGTATGTTATACATAGATAAAATGTTTTCGTAAGTATTCAAAAGTATTGCTTTCAATGTACCAATGTAGGAAGAATTTATCTGTTTGAGTCCAGTTGTCTCAAACCGATGATGAAACCTAAATTGCTGATGAACAAGCGCTATTCTTCAAGGCAACAAAGGGACGAAAGAAGATTAAAGTGTATGGATTTGGTTTCTAAGTATTTGTATACTTTGGGGATTATGGAGGGAGTATATCAGTTTCAATACCTACACCTGCTCCAGATGGTGATGACCACTTAAAAATAATGCGACAAAGGATGGAAAGAGAGTTTGAAGAACGACTTGAAAGGAAAAAAGTCATCTTAGTTGCAACCTTAGAAGAGCAATTCCAAAGGCAAATGGATCAGATGTGGGCAAATATGATGAGTCAGATGCGGGCGAGATGAGACGACAATTTCAAGCTTTGATGGGCCCTCCTGAGAACACACCATTTTCAAAGACTCAACCCTCGTCTCCTAACCAAAGAAGTCCAAATGGGTTCTAGATAAGTAACTTATTGTTGTTGAATTTTAGTCAAAGAACTTTAATGTATTGTTGTTGAATTTCCATTATATATATAAATACTTTTGATTTTGCTAAGTAATGATGATGTTTTGAATGCGTTTAATTTGGAATAATTGTAGTTGAATGAACTTTAATTTATCTTCATTGCTTAGGTTATTAAAATTAGTTTGATATATGCGGAAATAAACTTTAAAGAAAGGGTGGAAATGTTATTACAGGATTGATATCGGATTAGAATAGGAATAAAATCAGTCTAAAATTTTTAATTAGCATTGGAATAGTATAGGATTAAATTAGCATCGGATTAGCATAGAAAAATTTGGCATCAGATTAACATCGGTTCCGATTAATATCAGATTAGAATTGAAAATACATTAGAGTTTATAATTGGATTGACAACTGGCAGATTCTGCATTGAACAACAATCCGATGCAGAATTAGCATTGGATGCAATTTCAGATGCTAAGCTAATTATCCTCAACCGTTTTGGCATGCAGTAGAAATCCGATGTTAATCCATTGCTAAGTCCATAAACCATCTGATTAGCATCGGATTTTGTTTAATGCAATAAGCAGTTTTTTTGTAATGAAGTTCTTTAATTAAAGAAAAACTACCACTATTATCAATGAATTTTTGACTAAATAATGAAAATAATTATCACCTAATAAGTGCATATAAATCTAACAGCTGCAAAGAAAAAAAAAAACTATATTAAATCCAAGGTATTGTAATCAATCAGTTAACACGATTTACGGAAATTTTCAGTTTGGGAGATTGTTCAAGGAAGATGTGCCGTTGTCCTCCAGGTCAGTGCTGAAGGATTCAAATTTCTTTTGCAATAAGCGCCGCAGGACTGCTTTACTTGCATGAAAAATAATGCATCAACCCGATAATAACTTGCGACATCAAACCTCAAAATATCCTCCTGGATTGGCTCTCTCACACTAAGAGTTTAATTCAGATTTTGGAATTAGCAAGTTGTTGAAGGCAGAACTGATTGGGAAATTGAAAAGTTGCCTGCAGTTGGGCATAATGATTGGTTTAAAGACGGGAAATGGGAAGAGTTAGCAGAGAATGATAACGAGGCAATGGAAGATATGAAGAAGGTAGAGAGACCTTGTGAAGATAGCTAGCATTCTTGAATCAAGAGAATGTAAACTTAATGCAACAACTATTCAAAGCTCACCTTGAATGAAATTTTTTCTCATAAGAGAATGAATGATAAAATATATAGACAGCACAATGTGAAAACATCTTAAAAATTTTAACCGTGGATGACTAGTTGCTACCTTAACAAAAGATAAAAGTCGAAATTAATAATTAGTCTCATTCATCATGTTAAAAATTTCTAGAAATTATATATAATTAGGTTTATATAAATTATATATTTCACTTTCACTGATTCTAAATTTTGAAAAACAAACTTCTTTCAAACTTAAAAATCCCTTAAAAATAATTTCATTGCAAAGAATTTTATATAATAAAATTAAACCAACGAAAATCATTCATTCCCCAATCATAAAATTTCTTACCTTTAACTAAGGTTCATATTATATATAAACATGAAATCATTAGAATTTAAACTTTTTATTGCAATTTGATGAAAAATATATTACAAATTACGAAATTATACATCAACATAATTAGAAACAGTTAGTATATTGATAAACATAAAAGAAATAATCATTTAAATAAGTTAGAAAGCAAAAGAATTAGGACGATTAATTATAATGCATAACTATAATGATACAATGAAACATTACTTATTTGAATTGATAAAAAATTGTATATTATTATATACAATGTTATGCCTCTAAATGTAGACACCAAAAAGGAAACAACAATAATTCGAAGGTAATCCTAACTATAAAAAATAAATTAATTCTATTAATACAAAGTTGACAACACTTAAGATTATTGATACCCCTAAGAGGTGCATAGTCTAACTATAGATATACATACATACATATATATACATAAACACATATATGTGTTTGTGTGCGCATACATACATATATATATATATATATATATATATATGTATTAAATGTAATCTAATTATTTTACCACATTGTTTGAAATAAGTAGAGTCTTACTTTCAAATTTTATATTCAATTATGTATCATATTTATATATGTATTCAATAACAATATAATAAAATTAAAAAGGAAAAAAAAATCTCTCTTTCTCTTGTTTCATATTCTCACCAGTATCCCACAGAATCAATTTAGTCTTGCGGCTGCAATTGTTTTTGAATGGAAGTTGGGGAGAATTGTAAGGAAAAAGATTGATCACTTGCCATAAATGGTAGTTGACACATTAGGGCCGTAGATGAGTATACACTTGTATAAGGTATATTTTGATCATGTTGTTGGTGATTTTTAGGTATTGATCTTTGATTTGATCTTTGTTGTCTGGGAGCATTGAGTTTACCGTCTTCAATCTCTCGGTATTTGCTTAGATATAACATTCAAACCTTAGGGTAGTGATTGCCAATATATTGTAATCTCCATTGAGAGTTTTCATTGTTCTCGTTGACGCTTATCCAATGCTTTTCCGATAACAAAAATAATGAATTCAAAAACACAATCTTGCACAGTTTCTTTTGCATCTTTCAAGATTTTTCCATTGCCAGGAATCAATTTTTTCATAATCCAACCAACATTTGCTATGGGAAGAAACCTATCTTGTTCTTTGTTGCTGTGGTGGTGTTGATTGTTGCCATTAGTATTGTTGCTACCAGTGCTTTTTAAGCAAAGGTTTTCTGGGCTCCCTCCACCAGGCCCATGAGACGCATTTCCATTACCATCTTCTTCCGTTAATTCTCTACTTTCCCTCGGGGTACTTGAGAGATCGCTTATGAAGGTGAAATTAAAAACTGAAAAAAAAAAAAGCCCTAAAAATAGGCAAGTGAAATGGAAAGCTATAAAAAAAACTTGGCTCATTTACATAAAACAAGTCCCCGGCACTCGCTCCCTGTATGAATTAGTTACTTAACTACCCTTTCATATAATTTTGCCACCTTTTGTCTTGCTCTTTAACTACTCTCCCTTCATGATTATTCGCACTGTAGTCTAAGAATACTGCTATGTAACATCACCGAGACACGATAACTTTCTAACATATATGTAACATTATATTGTAGATCTAAAACGTCTTATTTGTACATCAAATATGAAACTTGCAATGGGAAGTCCAATTATTATAACATAAGATGTCCATATTATCAGATTCTCACTCATGATAACATGTAGAGACTTTACATTCACACAGAGATGTCTCATAAGCAAAAGGGTTTATTTGCATGGGATAAAAAATGCACTTCATTTTGAAAGTACTAAATACCCCCTATTAGAGTCTTATATTTATGAATGAAGGGAATTGGTTTAGTAACATGGCAAGGGGGAAATGAAATAAACCCAGCAAACAACCATGCCTAGGCACTTCCTAAGCATTGAGACTCCAACAAGATCATGGTAGGTAAACATAAATTGTTTGACAAGAGTAACTTCAATACACGCAAACATTTCGCCACAACCAATTAATGTAATTAAATGTTTTTCATTTGGAAGTTCAAAAGAGTTCAAAATAAATGTCCTCCACACTCTCAAGAATTCATTAGTTTTCAATCAACAAATAAAGTAGTTTTACTACGGCACCACAGCAGGCACTGAAGTGCCGATCACATGATAACGATAATCAAAAATTTTTTAAAATTGGACACTGAGGAATTTAATTAACATGATGCACCGGATATGAAAACGAAAATTCTAAAACTACATGATTTTTGACTCTAATAACCAACTTGATATAGAGAACAACATGGAAGAGAAGCAATGAATTGCAATTAGCAACAGAAACAAAAGAATACTTAATCTCTGCAGCGTTTTGGTTCAAGATATGAAGAACTGAGAGAGCAGATTGTGCTTAAGCAAGAGCATATTTAATATCTTCCCACTGGTTGGGTCGCCACATGGACTTTTGGACACAGAGCAACCCTTCCTTATCTTTTGAGTAGGTCATGCGAACCTCCCATTGCATGGATTTAAACAAACTCTCCAATTCATTAATAGTCTCAACATTATCACGAACAATGAGCTTTCCTTCTGGCCTGAGGATACGATCAACCTCAGCAACTAGAGCTACTAAATTGCACCTGTTAGATACATTTACTATTTCAGCATCAGAAGACAGCACACAGAAAATGATGCAATAGCAAGTTCCAGCAGTATCACCAGTAAGGAATGAAAGATCATACATCTGTAAACATTAGTACTAACCTTTTCTTAACCTTGGAGAAAAGATGATCGGCATGAAGAAGATCATAAGTTCTAGGATAGGTGTTAAATGATTCACACCAATCATGATATATACCAAAGAGACCTCGTTCATAAATAATTGGAAGTGTATCTGCAGAGTCTACTGAGACAACATTTAGGACCCACACATTGATATCTTTAAGAGCAGCAGCAAATCTGAAAGCACAACCACAATATCAGAACAGGACAGAGAATGAAACAAGACATTAAAGTTTTTTAAGAGCATCTACTAACAAAATCTAAACCCTACTGACAAAAGCCTATGCTGATGTTACCACAACATCTGATCCACAGAAGTCAATCATTATTAGTTGAAATAAACACATTACTTGACCAGGCCACTAGCCCATAACAACATTAATCACACAAATTATTAAAGATCGAGTCAAACATGCATTAATCACTTTTTTCAGAAGGAAAGGAACAAAAGGTAATTATAAAAGATTGAAGAACTAACTTTCAGAGGATTTCATATTCTCTAAGTATGAAAGGCTGATTTTTCTTACCCTCCATAGACAGATCGCATGTCCATGACGTTCCTCACGGTTGACCAATCTAGACCAAGGCCATTTAGATAAGACTTGGACACTACTTGTTTCCATTGTTCATAATCTGCAGTGAAATCTTCTGGTGCAGATTTTCCATAGACTCCAACTTGGGAACTCAGCAACCAGTATGGGGGTTTCTCTAACCTTGCAGGCCACTGCTCTGGCCACTGTGACCCGCGTTCTAATGATTCTACTGGCACCTTATGCATGCAAGCTTGCAGTGGAACATTCCTATGAGCAATATATCAGATCAGTCCATGGGGCATCTAAGAGCAATCAGTGTCATAGAAAACAATTTCAATCTGGAAAATCTTGCGACATTTTTCCAATTCGGTGTCAAGCAACCTTCTCGTTTTCCAATCTATTAATTTTATTCAGTATGTAATATAATTTCTTTTTCTCGGTTAAGAGGATTATTACCATGCTGCATTTGGATCATCAGTCTCTGAGCACATTGGAGGCTCTTGTTTTGATCTTTTCTCATAGCACTCATTAGTTGTGGGCTTCTTATATATTGCTATACCCACTCCGTTAACTGTATCCTTACTGATGGACACAAGTTCCCAGCACATAGCTTTTGTTAGCTCAGACATAGCTGCAAATAAAATCCCACAAAAATTTATAAGTTGTTAGAATCAATGATCCTTTCAAGAGAGATTTGAATATTTTAAGGTAAGAATAATCTACCATTCCAAATCCCAACATCTTCATCGAGCTTTCGATAAACAGGAGTAGCAGACCACACAAAGAAACCACCAGGTCTCAACAAACGATTCAGCTCCAAAAGAAGTTTCCCACCTGCATAATGCAATGATCAGAAGAAAACAAATGCTAAAACCTTAGTATGAACTTATAACATAGAAATCACTACCGTTAGTAAAGGGAGTTAGTGTTTAGAGACATAAAATATCAAAAAGTGAAACATTAATGTAAAATTCCAGAAAATAGGAGTGCCTTCAGAGATAAATCACAAAATTTAAATGAGTTCTATTTCATCCAATTAATATTCCATACCTTCTATATGCCATGGGACTCTGCACCGTGCACAGTGGACTATATCAAAAACTTTTCCCGGGTAGGGAAGTCTCTTTGTTCCCATCACAGCTGATATGCCAGGGATTCCCCTTTCGAGTGCAAACTGAACTTGGGCTTCATGTTCATCTTTAGGAGCAAATGACATGGTCAGAACGCCTCTATCAAAAAGAAAACCTCCAAAGCTGGCCACTCCACACCCAACATCCAATACAATACGAGAACGTTTTCCCCAGGCAATGTCAGGAGCTGTCTGCATGGTGCACACATATTGGTATCAGATCAAACTTGTAAAACAGCAGAGTAGACAGTTATTAAAGTAAAAAAAAATGATGGACCGACTCACCCATAAGTCCACAGTTACTTATAATAACCTAGTTAAAATAAGCTTGTAGATGATAATTGAAAGTATACATATCAACTGCTAAGCATTATGAAATGAACATGCACTGGATTAAATTCAGGCAGCTGAATTTTAAGGATTTCCATCACAAAGCAATTCCTCCACGAAGTAATTTGCTAAAGTTTGATTTATGATTCATATTCTTCTTAGCAGGTAAACCAACACTCAAATGGCTTTGCTTACAACTTTCAGATAAAATACTAGAATTATTAATTACATAATTCTCACTAAAATATATGACATTTTGCTGCATCTAGCTTTTAGTTTGGACGCACATGCATTCACCAAAAGATACTGCATATAAGTATATATATGTAGCACAACATATATATGTATACATATATATATGTATATATATATATATGCCCTCCGAAAAAAAATTAGAAATAAATGGAAAGAAAACAAAAAGAAATATCAAGAATCCACCGTGCATACCCAAATAGGTTTGCAAAAACAGGAGGAAAACCAGCATACAAACTAACCAACAGTAATAATCAATTGAATTGCTTGCCTCATTTATGAAGTCAATATAATGGAGAGCACCATGCGTAAACTGGGTTCCACCACCTGGGAAAGTGAGGTACTCCCCATCAACTTTCACCCAATTTTGGTGCCCCTTCACTACTGCAAGTTTGGGATGGGGAACATTATAGTACCAGATCTGCAAAAAAGCAACTTAGCAATCATCTTAATAAGAGAGGAGAAAAAAAGGAAATGTCATGACTCTTTATCATATACCTTTTCCCTGCTAGTAGGCCACTTAACAGAACGTCTATATCCTTCCGGAAGGGGAACAAGGCAGGTAGGGGGTCCTTCAGGGCAGTGCCTCTCTCTGTGTTCATAATGCTTAGTAGATCGAAGACTCTTAATTGCTTGCATGTTATCAAGGCATGGGATGAAATCAAACCCTGCAGTGGTATTGCAAAGTTTCCAATCATATCCACTTTGATTCTGAGAAGATAATTGTGCTTCCTTTTCATTCTTTGATTCTGTTGCTTGTGTTGACCAGGACCCATTTTGTGTGGCAGTTTCCTTTGAAAGCTCCAACTGAGCCCCAGAAGGAAATACCTCATTCAATTGGTCATCCTCTTTCTTATCATCAGAGATTTTTTCTGACTTCTTGTCTTCATTTTGGTCCACCTTCTCCTGTATCTGGCCGTCTACATTTTCTCCATCCTTTGTATTGCCAGAGTTCTCCTCTGACTTTGTCTCATTCTCATTTGACTTCAGCTCAGAATTACCTTCACCAGCATCAGTATTTGTCTCCCCAGATTCTGAATTTTCTTCATTCTTAGAAGCCATATCATCCTTTTTATTCTCATCATTTTGTGTGTCTATATTCAATCCATCATCTGAATTAGTCTCCTCATTAGACTTCTCCTCAGACTTCTCTTCTTTTTCTCGTGTATTACCATTATTTACATTCTGAACTGTAGTTTCTCCTTCTGTTGCATCCTCAGGCAAGTCGCCAGTGTTATCTTCAAACTGCTGAGTATTACTCTCATTGCTCTCCACCACCTGTTCACTCACCTCACTTCTCTTCTCCTGCACTGGCTCGTCTACATTCTGAACAGGTACTACAGAAGAAGACGTCATCATCCACACTCCAACCAGGCAAAGAGCCACAAACACAACAACTATCACAGTTGGCCAGTAGTTTGACGAAGATCTCCTATTATCTATCCTACTATATTTCCCTAAAGCCATGATTCCTTTAATTCAAATAGAAAATCCACACCTAATGATCAAAACAAACCAAAACACAAATGATCAAAACCAGTCAACCATAAATCATATTAAACAACATTAGATCACTCCGATCTACAGAAAACACAACTCACTTGACTTCACATTATCTCTCAGATTAAGATTATAACAATATACTCAATTCACTAAATTAACCAAAATCACTCAGATCCATGCTAAATCACTAACCCACTTGAGCATAAATCAGTAAAAAAATCTACTTAACTTAAAACCATTAAAAAAAAAAAAAACTGTTACGATTAAACGCACAAGTTAACTCTAATTCACTTCAAACATGAATTTATCAAATTGAACTGAGATACACATCAAAATCAGGTGATTTTTAAATGGGTTGTTTTACCTTACCACGGAAAGAGCACAGCAGAAGCAGATCTAAGGAGCTGAGACTCTCCTAGTTATCCATTAACGTTTGCAAGGTTTCTATTTTGTCAAACGATATACACGGCAGAGATGATTTAGTTGAACTTAAGAGAAAAAAAATGTTTTTTTTTTAACTCTTCACCTTTGAATTTGCTTATGACAGAGAAAAAGAACCTAAATTACCGCACTTTGCTGCGGGTTAAATTCAGAAATTAAAAAAATTAACCTAAATTTAGTTTTCCAAAAACTTTTTAAGTATATTTTTTAGGTTAAGCAAAATTGACCATCAAATTCTTTTTTTTTTTTCAAAAATACCTTTATATAAATATCTATTAAAATTCATATTAGAATTCCTGTAACTTACTGAATCCAGAAAAATCACATGAATTTGATGGACAAATCCGTATGAACCATCGATTCTCTCCAACAAGTTTTGAATGTTTTCTAACAAAGTAAATAAATAAAAAGGTAATAAAAACGTTTTTTTTATCAAATGCTTTATATTTTGATACGTAGATTGATAGATTTTAGTTAAAAATTATGTCAAAAATCAACATTGAAATGCTAACGACTTTCATCTACAAAAATCGATCATTTTGACTGAAATTTTTTGATTTTTTTTGGAAATAGTAAAAAAGGTAAGCAAGAGGACAAAATTGAGAGTTTTTATGTTTTAAATTGATTTGAATTGATATCAAGAGTAATTTGATTTTTAAAGGCTTTATTTGAGTCATACATATACCAATTTGAGGGGCTACTACATGTATAGTATGGAAATACAAAAATTTTTAAATTCCATCATACACAACCATGGATCTCGGTGTACATAACAGTGCATGTCGTGCTTTGGCAAACTTTATATAAAGTAGCTCTGTTTATGTGATTTTCATAAGTTTCAAATTTAAAATTTGTGATTTGTATAGAGAGGGAGATTTAGACAGTAGAAGGAGAGCTTGAGCATGGGAAATCACCATTGGTGACCAGGGCTTAAGTTAAAGAGAGAGAGCTTCTTAACCAGTCAATTAGGTAGGTAGTTTCTTGAACTTTTATGCTTTGATCTTGTTGTCGTGAGTATGATTGAATGTATTTAGTGGCTTTCATGATAAATTATGGATAATCACACTTGTTTGATGATGAATTACTCACAAATAAACAAGATAATTACAAATCCAACGTGAAATATGTTAGATTGGGTTTACTTTTTAAGGTAACAAGTTATATGTCATGCTTACTCTTTAATTGTTGGAAGTTGCAACCTAAGGTACGTATCCTCCTTTTTTTACTTGTTTTGATGATAATTGATAACATTTGTCTGAATTAATGAAGGATTGGTGTTGATTAAATGGTTAGAAACATGTTTAGGTTAAAGATGTTACAAGTAAGCATGTTAATGGTTGTTGATGTGTTATTGAATTATTATTTGTGTAAATTCATGTGATGTTGAGCATATAATGTGATGTTATGGATAATATATGATGTTGAATTGAATTGGTAAGTTTTGGTGTTAGAATGGCAGAGATAGGTGACTATTTGACTAAGATTTGTTATGATAGAGCATGATGCACGATCGTGCATGCAAGAGGCACGCAACGTTGCATTCATATTTACAGCTTCACGATCATGCATGGTCATAAGAGATGTTATTGGCGTTATTTGGGTGACATGATCATAAGTTAGTGAGTCATGATCATATATACGTTTTTCAATTCCATGTGTGTTAGATTTTATGAGGTTATAACCATGCAACTTTAAAATGCACAACCATGCATGTCACCCAGAACAGAAAAAAAATAAAGATAATTTTTAATTAAGTTTAATTAGGTATAAATTAAAGAAAAGATCAATTAAGCAATATCAAGAAGATTTTATGCATTTCATGACATGACATATTAAGAAAATAGTTTACAAAAATAAGAAAATTTTTACATGTTTTCTAATCTTTGGATCAAATATGCATGTTTTATAAAAAAAAAGTAGAAAGTTGATATTTTAAACATATTTTAAGTGGAGATACGAGGGGACACTTGTAGATTTACATATCTGTTAAAGAAAAAAATCAATGTCCATTAGAGAGGACATAGCTATTGACTAAGCTCGTTGAGAAAGTGCTAATCATACATTAGTTTTGTACTCACATGATGGAAGTGTTAAATCTTTGTGTTTATTAGTTTGATCAACATATGATTTCTATGAAAATAATGATTTTTATAATAAGATTTGTGATAAGATCTTCAAAACAATTATGATAAGTTTTTAGGATGAAACCTTTAGATCGATTATGAGATTTTCCAGAATATGATTTTTAAGCATGAAGCCTTTAAGCTAAGTCGTGGTTATGTTTTATCATAGCATACATAACATAGCATGATCAAAGAAAAAAAGAACCAATAAGAATAATGATGAATTAAGAAATAAGAATACTATAAGATTTATGAAAATAATTGATTATAAAACAACAACCCTTAATCCTCTCAAATGGTTGTCAAGTGGCACTCTAAAAATCTAGCAAAGATTAAGTTTAAGTTCACACTAAAATAAGCAAGTTTCTCACACAAGAGCAATTCAAAATTTCAAGCAAGTTCAACTCCAAAGTTTCACAACTTCATTCGACTTCCAATATCTCAATATTTTTGCGCCAATAAACCTCACTTATTCAACTCAATGAAAGGTATGAAGATGAAGTTCAAATCCATAATACAAGTTGTAATAACTTACTTGATAATTTGTAATAAGTTCACACAAACTTAAAGAATAATATCCACCCACTTAAGATTGATCCAAGCCTAAAAATATCTTAATTCAAGCTTAAAGAAAATATTCATCAACTTGCTTCAAGACTCACAACTTGAATCTCCACCACTAATGCTTTCTTGCAACAAGAATTAGATAAAGGAAAACAATTGAAACAAAGAACCAACAAGTTCTAAGTTCAAAAGAAAAAGCACAAAGCTTTAGGGGTTTCAAATTCAATATCTAAGTCTAAATTACAAAAATGAGAAAAGTGGCATTTTATAGGCAAGTTACAAACCATGGTAAAGCTAACTTAACCCTAGTCTACTAACAACTTTTACAAGTTACATGAAATGATAAAAAGATTAAAATAATTACAACACATGGCTAAAATTAAATAATTAGGAAAATGAAAGTAAATTGCATGCCTTGTTTCTTCCTTTGTCCATGCAAAAGATGCCTTGACCTTGAATTGTCTTTATATCTAATCATTAACTTGATTATTTGAATTTGATTTAAAGGATTTTTGACATTCAAATTCTTGTTAAAAGTCATTAAAAATTCAAAAAACTTCAAAGATGGTGCATTGGAAATGCTCTAGAGGCAAAAACATGCAAAACTAGCTTGAAAAGGCATAAAAATCTAAAAAGCAACAAAATCTAAGTGTTATGGTGCCATGACGCTGTGCGAAAAACAAAAGCATAGCACCACAATGTGTAGGCAGGCAAGCATACGAGGTGTAGGCATGTGGATGAGTGGGTAAACGTTAGGGCATGTGGGTGCTGGGTTAGTGGGTGCATGCGTGCTTGTATGCTCGACAAGGTAGTGTGCTCGAGAGCACACAAGCATGTGCCTAGGCTGGGTAGTGGCCTCGAATAGGGTTTTTTCTTCGCCTTGCCATTTTCAGCTTATTTCTCATCTGAATTAACTTCTGTTTTTTCCCTTAGCTTTCTATGAAGCCACTTGATGAAATTTGACTCTTCGGTTGCCTTTTTTACTATTGCAAAGCCTAAGCATGATCTGAATGATTTGAAAGAAAGTATGTGAGCTAGTCTTGAACTTTTTTTGAATGTTTGACCAAAGTCAAATAAACTTATTTTTCAAATCTCAATGGCTTGGGAACGATTTGATTGGCTTGAGAGGTAACTTGGAAGCACCAAAGCATAGATCAGTGGATTTCTGAAATCACACTTGGATGATGATTTGAATTCATATCAATAATTAAGTTAAAACATTAAGATAAGAATAAGGAATTATTAAGTCAGAAATAGGAATTATCAAGGCACATGCCCATGCAGTCTTGTTTTAATAGGATCACGATTATGCATGCTAGACATGCACTACTGGATTATAATAGGGTCACAACCGTGCATTAGTATAAGATAAAAATAAATAGAAATTTTCAAAACCTAGCACGATTGGGTTGCACAACTAGTGTAACAGCCCGAGGTTAGAATGATCTTTTAAGGCCTTGATTCGGGGTTAGAAATCGGTTCCAGTGAGATAGGAGGGTAGAATGGCCTTTTATTGGCTTTATATGCAACTGGTGGAAGGAGCATGACCGTGCGTTCGTGTGCGCACGCCCATGCGTCCTTTTCTCGCCATGCACACTCGTGCATTTTATGTGTACGCCCGTACATGTCTGCTGGTATATAAACCAATGTTTTCCTCCGCCCGTTTCAGTCAGCTTTTCCCTTTTCTTTTCTCTCCAGGAAACCTTAGCCTTTTGAGGGACAGATTAGCCAGCTTTAGCAACCATTCCAGCCAAGTTTCAGTCGAGGATAAAGAGATAGAAGATCTTAGCAGCTCCAGGTAAGTATTCTCTTACCTTTCCCTTGTTTCCTTGGTTGGGTGTTTTCAGAGATTTGTGCATGTTTTTAGCTTATTAGCAGTGTATATTGTATGCTAGTATGTTTGATTAGAAATGTGGTGAGTTTTGGGTTGAGTTTTGGTGTGATCTTGCGGATTTCGACCGTGGGTGTCGAAATGGGACTGGATGCATGCTCATGCATTTGTGTGCGCACGCCCGTGCATTCTGGTTTTGAGCAAGGTCACGGTCGTGTATGCGAGCATGCACGACTAGCTTTTGAGTGGGGTCACGCCCGTGTGCCCAAGGGTCACGACCGTGCGTTAGCCAAAAATGAGTTTTTAGCCAGAATTTTTAGAAGCTTACACGGTTGGGTTGTACGACTGGCACACGGCCCGTGCACTTGCATGCACGCCCGTGCGTCCGACCATGCACGCCCGTGCGCCTTAGAAGAAATAAGAAAAGAAAAGAAATAAGAAAAAGAAAATAAATAACAGAATTTCAATAACAAGAAAGAAAGAAAAGAAAAGAAAAAAAAGAAAAGAAAAAAAGAATAAGATATTTTCCAGAATCACATTTTAATCTCACAGTAGAACAAGAAACTCATCACCAGACTAAAACAGCGTAATCTAGCGATAGGTTACAATTAGAAAACAGAAACATAATCAGAAATAGAACTGAAACAGAAAGAGAAAACAGAAACAGAAATAGAAATAGAAAACAGAAACAGAACAGAAACAATACAACAGTAAGAAAACAGAACAGAAAGAAAAGATAATTGAAAAGATAACATGCATGAATAGCATCATTCAGCATAGCATGTTAAACAGTGTTTTCAGAAAAAGGGATCAAGTGATCCAATTGTATCATTTTTCAGAATTCAGGGCTCGATATCTGAGTCAATTATTCAGGGTGAATTCGAAGGGGCATCTATAGGATTTCAGCTTTTTGACTTCGGTCAGATTAGTTAGATTTCAGCTTACTGGTGTAAAGACTGGTATGGTAGGACATTTCAGCTTACTGACATTTCGCTGGTATGGTTTAGCCCACTTGGCCAAGATGTCGAATATCTGTTTTCATCAGTCTGATCAGTATAGTAGGTATCTTCGAATATAGAGATTTCAGAAACATGTTTTCAGTAAACAGGCCCAAGGGTAAATAGCATGATTTCAGCATTTCGTAATACATAGTATATAGAATGGCAGAGCATACAGACAATAAAACCAGAATCATGTAAGAATAGAAATAAAAGAAAGATAAAGCTACACGATAACAAATAGTCAGCAAGAGGATTAGAAGAAAGATAATCCTATCAGAACGCAGAAACTTATTAATAAGAAAAGCAAGAGGATTAGAAAAAGCTATTAGGCTATCAGGAGCTTAGTTAAGTTCGCCTAGATAGCAGATAGTCAGCAGCAGCTTAGTCTAGAGCCTACCCGAGGGTAGAGGTAGGAGATGCTTACTGAGTGACTTGTCACTCATCCCTCGTGGTTTCTCTTTTTGCAGGTTGGTGATTCGGGGAGCTGAGCTTGGTGCACGAGAGATGGTTGGTGTGTGGGATATGGCTTAAGTGGGTTTTCACTCGAGTTTTCAGATATATGTATGTATATATATGTTTAGTATCAGCAGATAACATGTTTGTGGCTCGCATGCTTTAGATTGCTCATGCATTCAAATTGTACAGTATCATTTATGTTTTCAAATATTGTAATTATTTAGTAAACATGAGTTTTATTTTGGGATACTGTACAGTGGGTTTTAGGGTCCCATCACAGATATTTAAACCAGCTTCTGCATATTTTCAGTTAGCAGTAAGAGTTATACCCACTGCTATATATTAGAGATATATATATTTTATATAAAAAAAAAATGGTCTACAGTAATATATAGCAGGCGGGGTATTACAACTAGGTCACGACCCATACACCCTCATGCATGCCCGTACATCTGATAGCGCACACCCGTTTATCCTATGAAAATAAGAGATCTCTTTCCTATTCAGTAGAATATCAATAATAAGGAAACATATTATGTATTCTAAGTAAAATAAGAGAAGAAACAGTAGATTATGAACAAGAGAACAAGAATAAGTATAAAGAAGGTAGAAGCATAAAGAATCTATGGTTATAACTAAGAGAAACTTAATAGTATTCCAGAAACAGATTAGATGACAGAACATGAGTAGAAAACAGATGAAAACAGGAAACTATCAATAGATACTATAAATATATATATATATATATATATATATATATATAGATACACACACATATATGTATCCAGATATTGGAACAGAAACAGGAACAACATAGAGATATATACATAAATATAAATAGAAACAAAAACAAAAACACTTATGAAACATATAAGATAGGAAACTTACAGATACAGTGACAAAATGCAGCCTATAAAATAGTTTACACATAACTTATTAATAAGTTTAATAAGTTACATAAACAGTATAACAATATGAATACACAAAACAAAACTACAATCAATGTAAATCTAAATAAAATGTAATCAGAAGAAAAGAAATGATAAATTATCATGCATGATATGCATTACATGACATGACATGTCAACTCAATGTTTTCAAAAATGGATCAAGTGATCCATATGTATATGTTTTTAAAGCTAGAAAATACAATGATTTAAACATCATTTTAAGGGTGGATACGAGGGGACACCTATGAGTTACACTCTGTTAGAGAGGTAGCCAATATCAGTATTTGCTATTGTGCATCTGATTATCAATTATCAGTTAATAGCTCAATTCAGTTTCAGATTTCAATTGACTGATCGAATGTCAGAAGGTTCAAGACTCATATGGTCAAGGTGTCGAATCATTGTATTCATCAATTTGCGTAGCACATTAGGTATCTTCAGATACATAGAGTTTTCAAGTACAGTTTTATTTAGTTTTTCAGTGTTTTAGGATCTTTGAATCTTAGTAGTATTTTTAGTAAAATAATTTTCAGAAAAATGTTTTTAGTAAACAGGCTCAAGGGTCTAATTATGATTTTCAGCATCATTAGACATGATTTCAGCATACTTCATATCATGTCATACATAGCATAAAAATAAGTAAAACAGAGAAGCTATTAGATAGACTAGTAACTAGCTAATACAGTAAGACCGTGAACAACTAGAACTATAAGTACGTACAGAGTACCTTATGCATAACAGAATAAGTCATAACAGAACAGTAAACAAGAAACAAAACCACTATGAATCAAAGTACAAACAATAAGATAAGAGAGAGAAGTAAATCGTGCTTTATAAACAAAGAATAACAAAAACTAGCTGCACGATATACGTCGTAAGTGGAAACATAATAGAATTCAGTTAAGATCTTCAGAAAATAGGATAATGAATATCAGAAAAAGAACTTAATTGAGTTCATCAGTTTCACAACTAGTTAGTAATATTTCAATTTAGAGTCTACTTGAGGGTAGAAGTAGGAGATGCTTACCGAGTGACTTGTCACTCATCCTCTGTAGTTTTTTTTTCTTGCAGATTGAGTTGAGGAGCTGAATTTAGAGCGCGAGATGGTTAGAAAGTGGGATACAACTTGAGCAGATTCTTACCTGATATTTTCGGTTTCATATATGTATGTATGTATGTATGTATGTATTCAGTTTTTAGTAGATAACATATTGGCTCGCATGCTGTATGTTGTTCATGCATATAGGATGTACAGTATCATTTATGTTTTTAGATATAAATTTTAATAATAAAGTATGAGTTTTATTCAGGATACTGTACAGTGGGTTTCAACATTCCACCACACGTCATTTATAAACTTTTGCACAACATATATTTTTTAGTAAAGTAATTTGTGTAGGATTTTTACTGTATGTACTAACAAAGGCTTCTTTTCTTAAAAAATATAGTAAATTATTATTATCTTGATAATAAACATATATAATATAGTAACAGTGGTACAAATGGTAGGGGGTTCTACACCGAGTGTGTCTTTTTGGTCTTATCACTTAAGCATATGCATTATCTTTCATCTCAAGAAGACTCGTATTTGATTCTTGAGCAAAACTTTGTAACTTATTAAATATATCCTCTCTTGGATCAATTCGTAAACTCAATATAAAGAAAAATGTCTTATTAATTACATTCTATTGATCATAAACACAGATAAAGTTACATAAAATAAAATTACAATAGCTTTGCAGAGTCTTAATTAATTGGCCTTCTATTTTTATGACTCCAATGGATAGTTACAAATACTTTGGCTCGTGATGGTTGTTCTCCAATGGAGGTATGTTCATCACAATTAAAAAGATATAAGACCCACACTGCTAACATATATTATATATATCATTCATTTATTATAGCCAAATCAACTGAATATTTCATCCATTAACCATGCAATGCACTTTGTGCTTCTAATATATGGCATTTTTTGAACAGAACGAGTCGTTTATTTGTTCTACTATGTCTTTGAGACATAATGGTTGTTCAATGTAAAATCAAAATTAGTCATTAACCAATTGGCTTTATCTTAACTATAATATACAAAATACACAATCATATCTTCCCTTCTTTCGAATGCTAATATACAATGAGTGTCATGCATTGATCTTTGGGAATTCGATCTGATTTTGACTAGATTCACTACGGCAGAATAGGGATTTAGCGGCGGTTTTTTAGCGGCGTTTGCCCAAATGCCGCTAAAAGTCTAAAGTGTAGCGGCGTTTTCCAGAAACGCCATAGAAACGTAAAGAAAACGCCGGAAAAGATTGATTTACCGACGTTTTTATAAACGCCGGTGATACTCATCCAGAAACGCCGCTATAAAAACTTATACCGGCGTTTATAAAAACACTGGTAAATCTGACTTAAAAACGCCGCTATATGTCCTTTTTAACCTAGTGCACGCTGTTTTTTTTCCTTTTCCCATTTCCCTCCCGCGCCGCTGCATCTGTTTTCTCTGCTGTGTTTGTCGGTTCCACGCCTGTTTTGAATAGTTTCCGGCCATTTCTTCTTCTTTTGGAGACGAAAGTCTTCTCTTCTTCAGCTTGGCCCTTGTCTGGAAACGAACCGATTGGAGGGTTGGTTTGTTTGTGTTTTTGAGTTGGAAGTGTTAGAAATAAATTAAATTATTTTAGATATGTTTTCATTTCAAGACAGTCCGTAAAGTTTTCCACGTTTTTTGTTTGATTCTTTTCATTTCTTTTTAGTTGTTTGATTCTACATGGGTGGTGTTGTGGTGAAGAATAACACACCAGAGAGGAAACCACCAAAAAGAAAATTATTTAAAAAAAAAAGCCTAAGAAAAAAAAAATCAATTTATTGCAAATAAAAGAGAAAAATATCCAAAATTATTATTATTATTTTTCACGAGGACAATATAAAGAATGACCTAGGAACTTTGTTTGGGCAAAGGATTGGAATGTGTACGGACAGAGACTAAGAGCCTTGAAATAGAAGGAGACATAAATTAAGCAGAATCAACTTCATATAGACAGGAAGTGGTTTTAGCCCTCATGTTGTTAAAATGTTTCATTATTTTATATTTTAAAAAATCTCTTTAAAACCGAAAATAGTCATACTTAGGTTTATTTAGAATATTTTTTATGTAGCCTTTTTCATCTAATTTCAAACTTGGTTAGGATTTTGTTCACACCACTTTTCTCAGTTTCAAACATAATTAGGTTTTAGGTTTGTACACATCTTAACTCTGAAACTTTTTTAGCTAAGGCCAATGAACTAACAATTCTTATCCGTTAAAGTTTGAAAATACTAAATTCTCACACGAACTCACGTTATCTCAGCTACTCGAGAATAGCTGTATGGAAATGCGAATACTTATCTTCCCATAATAAAACTCTCAAGTAAAACACCAAAGGAGAAAATTAAAAGTATAAACACTAAACTGAGTGCAAAAGGAAAATGCAGAAAAAGTGAAGTGAAAAAAGAGAATTAAAGAAGAAGATTCGAAAATTTCCAATAACATGTATTCTGTTTTTTTTTTTTTAATCATCACACTATATATTTATACCATAAGTCAGCTCCTCAGGCCAACAATTCATTACAATCTCTCACTCTCCTCACATATCGCTCTCTCTTAGCTTAATAACAATTCTAATTTATTAACTAGATGCATCATTGCACATAGACATATTAAAGAAGCTTAAAACGTTGCGTCTCAGTCTTCTTCATCCCGGTCTGCAACAAGATCCTAAATATAAACAAATTTCCTAAATATAAAAAGCCCTATACCCAACTTAAAAATTTAAAGATTTCCAAGGTTCCACTTTACCTCAAAAGTTTTCAGTCAAATTTCCTCTCAAAACTCATCAAACTCACAACATCAAAATCCGAGCCTGATATAGAGTTTCAGAGCATCAATCTTATTAAAAGAATAATAAACAAACAAGCCAATCCAAAAAAATTGAACGTTCCGTAAAAAATAAAAAAAATAACAAAAGGGTAATGAGCAAAGACGAATTAAATTAAAATCATACAAAATTGTTTCACAGACAGAAGAGGTCCATAGCTAAAGAGAGAAAATGAGACAGTATACCTCAGATTTAGAAAGGGAAAAGTGGTGGGGTTGAAGCAACCGAGTCATGGGTTGAATGTAGAGCTAAAAAAGTGACATTATATATGTTGTTCATGCCATGGTATGACTAAATTAGTATATGGGTGATGACTTGAGAATTGTTACTCATACTAATCGGTCAATCATAATCGATCATCTAAACATCTTTATACTTTAAATACGTCTTTATCATAATATTTGAAAAAAATTATATATGTTTACTATAAAATATAGAATTGTAAAAATTTAGGTAGTTTCTTAATTTTTTAAAAAATTTGGGATGATTTAAAAAAACTTAAGATGAATTTTTTAAAATTTGAAAGAAGTTTAAAATATTTTTCAAAATTTTAATATATAATAATAATAAATGATCCTGGACAGGAATAACTGAAGTTGCCATTTCCAGGCATTCCTCTCATAATTTTCACTCTTTTGACTATAACAAAGGGTTTACCGTTTTGAATACCCTAATTTTTGTTTTTGTTATTGTCAGATAGGATTGGTGTAAGACATAAATTATTAAAATTTATATATAAGATTTCTAAAAAAATAATTTAGGAATTAAAAAAAAATCACATATGAAATTATCTGATATAAGTAAATTATTAAAAAATTATTAAAATAATTATTGTCATCTAAACACGAAATCAACATTAATTATCATTTAGATGATCTCTATCAAGTAAATCTAATTACCATACTAATAAATGCTAGACAATCCAATAATAGGGCATCTTTTAGTTTCTACTTAAAGGTATAATTATCTCTTTAAATGTATAATTGATAAATCATTAGATTGCTTGAATTGATTGTTTTGGTGAATTTTTAATATATAATGCATAATTTTTGGATGAGAATTTTTTTTTACAGATTACAGCTAAAAAATGCCAAGGAAAAGAGATATACGAACGGTCCTCGAGGGGCAATCCTCACAAAGCATTGACCCACAAGGTCAACAACAAGACAGCATCCCAACCACAGTTGGTAAAAGACAACATGCAGTTAACAGTTATGATATTTTGTTATCAAGCGCCATTGATTGATATGTTATTTTTCCTCATATGTTACAGGTCAGGACTCAGAATCAAGACGAAGGGGACCAACTTTGATGTCGGATGTTTGTAATATGCCTCCGGGTGAGAAGGTAACGGTGCAGTTTAACGATATGCACCAAGGAGTAGGACCCGAAGCTCGTACTTTGGCTAGTTTTTTGGGGACTTTAGCAAGGAATTGTCAATTGCTCCCGTTAAATATACAAGATTGGAGGCGAATTTCGGCATCAGAAAAAGAAAGGATGTTTGCATTGGTTAAGGTAAGATTGTATTATTGTCTACACACACTATCGTATTATTTCTTGCGGGCCTAATTCCACGAATTAATATTGTATACTTTTTTCTAGGTAAGGTTTTCATACCCTTCAGAAGGAGACAAATGGGTGTTACAGTCTCTGGATAAGAAATGGAAAGATTATAAGTATGACCTGAAAGCAGAGTACTACGAACATTATCCCAATATTGATGACCTTGTCAACAATAAACCAGATCGAATTCCACGAGACCAGTGGATAGCTCTCGTAACACAGTGGCATTCTGAGCAGGGCCAGGTAATATAATTTTTGTTTTTTCTTGTCTAGTTACGTAATTATGAATTGTATATTTTTATTAAACATTTTCTTGGTTTCAGAGACGTAGCGGAACAAATAGAAGGACTCGTTCTACTCAAACAATGCCATATACTGGAGGAACAAAGAGTATAGCGTGATTAATGAATGAAATGGTTAGTTTTTTTGCCCATATTGTTAACCATATGATTAGGTCTTGTTGTAATTGTATCTTTCTACATTCGAGGAACAGACATCAAGTGGTGAACAGCCGTCACAAGCCAAAGTGTTTATAGCCACCCATCGGACTTGTAAAGATGGGAGACCTATTGATCAAGACTCTGTACATGCAATCGTAAGTCTAGATTATATTACTTTATCTGTGGTTGTGATAAATTTCATGTAATAAGACATTGTTTTTTATAATGGGTTTAGGAACTCCTCCAAGAGAAGATAAATGAGTTACAAAGTTCTATCCAAGAGTCAAATGCAAGTCTTCCAGAGATGGAAGATAATGCATTTGCTCAAGTGATGGGACCAGAAAGACATGGTCGAGTGCGTGGATTAGGATTAGGTCTAACGCCTAGCATGTACAGGGCATCGGCACCGACATCGACATCGGCATCAGTATCTCACCACTCAGGCGGCCCTCCAAGTGTGCATAATGAGACGGACGATAGAATAAGAGTCTTGGAAGACCAAGTGAGAACACTACAAGAAGCACTTGGTAGTAGGATGAACACATTTGAATCTCAGTTGTCCATGATTTGTGCATCATTGGGCTTGCGATCAGGGCAAAATGACGAGCCACCTAGTGGAGAGGTAATGTTTACAGGATATGTTCAGATAACACATTTTTTTAAATCAAGTAATTATATGAAAATTATTAACCATGGATTGTTCATTTCTGTGTCGTAGGTACCTCATCCATCAAGTAACCAGCACTCTCCAGATGATGACCAGTAAGTTTGTATTTACGATTTAGTAAATTGTTTTCTATGTTCGAGAAATGCGTATTGGTGAAATCCAGCCGATTGGAGGGTTGGTTTGTATGTGGATATGAAGTGTTGAAATTATTTGATGTTTGTTTTATTTGTTGTTGGTGTTAATTGTTGTTTGAAATCTTTTAACTTTTTTCGCAAGGCATAATGTAAAGAGTTTTGGCTCTAACAAGCTTGATAACAATTTTCAAATTGTGTATGTAAACAATTTTAGTATTAACAATTGTATTCATATACTTCAATAATTCTAATAATATTTTTTATTCAATATTTTATTAATGATGTCACAGGTATTTTTTGTATGTATTTTTAAACGGTATTGTTTTGCGTATATTGTTATTAATTTATCTATAGTGTTCTGCATGATATTCATTATAAACAGGAAATTTAATCAACAAGCAGGGAAAAAGGCTTATGGAACAGGCAAAATTGTGTCAAAAAAATGTTTAAAAAACGTCGTTATAATTAAAAAACGCCGGTATAAACATATATAAAATGCCACAAAAAAAAATTCCAAACCGCCGTAAAAAAATTCCGCAAAAAAAAAAAAAACCGCCGCTAAAACAAAAAAACGCCGCTATAAACGCGGACTAAAACGCCGCTATAAGGGAAAAACGTCGCAAAAAAAAAAAAAAAAACCGCCGCAAAATCTGCGGCGAAAAAAATTTCAAAACGCCGCTAAAACGGGAAAAAACGCCGCTATAGGGGCTACTGTCCGACGGAATATTGTGCGCCAAAAAAACGCGGGAAATAAATTGACGGGTGTAGATGTTTTTATCGGCGTTTTATAAAACGCCGGTAAAACCTAAATAAACGTCGGTAAAGGTATTGCACTTTTACCGGCGTTCTTTTTTAGGTTTTACCGGTGTTTTAATAAAACGCTGGTAAAACCTATACCGGCGTTTGTCCAAACGCCGGTAAGATTGTTACCGGCGTTTATAAACGCCGATATAGGTCCAGAAAAATGTCGGTAAAAGCCGACCCTGCTGTAGTGATTATCAACATTTGGGTACTTTTCAAAGTACTCTACTTTCAGGTCATCGTTATTATCTTTGTGAAAATCTTTGTTTCAGTTACTCATGGCACTATTGTGTGTTGTTGTTGTCATTATGTGTGCTTTTGAGTTGGGATTTTGCCAATGGAAAATAGATGGCACAAGTAGATTTGCATGGTGTAAACGATAAGGATGAATTTGTGAAGAGAATCAAAGAAGCAGTCAGAAGTAATTCCTCAGTTCTAAAGTACAGGTTTCAGCTTATTAATTCACATTACTGTGCAATGACCATTTTTCTAGTTAGTTGGAGTAGACATGTGTCAGTATTCTTGATCAAATGACTATATTTTCTCTATGTTCTGTCTAGGTATAGCAAGTAGTAAGTTTGAATCTTAAGTTTTTAATGCAGGCTTTGCCCTATGGTTTATAAACCTTATTTCTCTTATATTGAAGGAACTCCAAAGTAGTTGAACATTAATTGAGTAGAGATGTTATTGCATGAATACAATCAACTTTATAAATTTTTTATTTAGTAGTTTATTAGGGATAAACTAGTTGAAGGCAGGTAATAATGCACTACCTCTTTAGTTATAAAATTTTAAAATAATACTACAGTGATAACGAACAAGTTCATTGCTTGGTATTTGGAAATAACCAGTCCATTAATCATAATTTTGGTCATGATGAGTGAAACTTATTAATTAAGAATAGATTTTAAGTTACAGTCGTTCAGTAAGATTTTTCCAAATTATTTTGCTTTTAATGTATAGTATCATGTTGTAGAAGTTGAAAACTTTGAATAAATATTTTCAGATTCGAAAAGAGGCTCCTAGATTCTGTTTGGTGGATGGAGCAATGACTTTTGGGGAGGAGAATTGACAATGACAACTTGAATTGATGATGTTATACCTTACAATCCTGTAAGAGGTCATAAATTAGTTGGTAGTCTTTACTTTTATAGACATAAGGATTCAAAATGTTGACTTCTTAGTCAGAGATAACTTCTTCTTATAGGCTTGGTTATGATGGATGGAAAGTCATATGGGCTTGGCAAACTCAGTTGCCCTGCAGATGGCTGGGATTACTAATTTATCAGAAGATCCTACTGGTGGAACTATAACGAAGACCTGTAGTGAAGGTAATTTGAGATTTGATATTGTGTAAAAATTATAGATTCACAAGATATCTTAGTTTTGGACTTTTTAAAATAACTAGCGTTTGTAGAAAGATAATTATATGTATGACTTTTATGTAATACCTATAGTGATTATATATTTGTATTTGTCGTATATTCATGCTATACAATCATGCAATATTACTTGACAAATTATGATGTTTCTCACAATATCTCCTTGCATTGGTACTTAATCTGCTAAAATACTTTTAGATAAGACTTTCTACAAGAAATTTTTTTTATCAAGAAAGTTACGTTTATTTATTCCATAAAAGCTTCTTTCCTTTAGATGCATTAAAGAGAAGGCAGATTCAATGTACAAGGCTCCACCATGGTCATAAATATTGCACCAAAAAACTTCAACATTGCACCAAAACCAACTCTCCAATCAGTTTTGGATTTCATCCATTAATCAAACACAAACCAACCCAAAATTATTTCATTTACACCTAAAGGAACTACTAACCTTTCTCCAGTGAAATGAGAAAAAACAGTGAAAAGTCATCGATAGAGAGCTCATCAGTTAATTACCGGTCATTTTCAGAAGTCATGAGACAGCAAAGAGAGATTTTGTTGCAATTTTTCTACAAACACAGTGAAAAATGCTGCTTGCAGAAGTCTACTATCTTTTAGGCAAAATAACAAAACTTTTAACAGCATTTTTAAAAAGCTTTTAATGATGTTTATAAAAATGCCATTGAAAATAAGTAATATACAGATAATTAAATCAAACGTCGGTAATAACATTAGTTAAAATTACTATTAGAACTTTTAGTTATATTTGGTAAAACGCCACTAAAAAACTATGGGTAAAAGTGTCTTCTGTTATACTGAAATGTTGATGAATGTATGGAAATTGACATGGTTTTCATGGTATGAGTGATGAGATAGATTTGGACATCAAAAAAAAAATGCAAGTGAGCATGTAATTGAGTGATTGATTGCGTTGTTGTGCAATAAAGGGCTACTTACATACATTATTTTGTGATGTTATCTTAACGAATTCTATAGTATGAGTAAATTTATTTATAGTTTCCCAGTAACTCGCTTAACACTTCTGGACAAATTCGAACTTTCTTGTGTGTATTGTACTCAAGCTTCTAAGCCAAGATATTCTTGGTCATCCATCAAAGTCTTGCTAAAATCTCCTTGAGTGTAGGCAGATTCATGACAGGAATATCGGCCTCTTCTTCTTTCTAAGCTCGTTCTATGGTACTGTATATCGGCACTAGAGGTTCTACTGTGTCAGTCTAGGTGTCAACTACAGGTTTACACTTCCTTAAAATGTGGTATGCCTGAAAGTCAATTTGATGTACGTAAGCACTATTTCATGAAGAGATAATATATTGAATTTGAATGGAACCATCTAATGAAATTATATTATTTAGAATTATTATAGCCTTTATTTATGATTGAATTAATAATCATTTCAACCCGTGTATGTGAGAAGGACCACCAGTTGAAGGACTTGCAAGACTATTTACTTTTTTGAGATTAAAGTTTCGTTGAAACAAGTTTCTACCCTACATATTTACTTAGATCATGATGTAGTCGTCCAACTTTTATCACACAAATTTTTTGGATATCCCAAGCTTACGATGCGTTTGACATATAATGTCTTTTGTCATGAAGTGTTGTGAGTTGTGCATGGCATAATTCTTTCACCTGTGTCCATTGCATTCATTAACTTATAACTGTATTTGTATGTCTTCATACAGTGTTTTGAATTTAAATTCAGTCAGTCTAATTGTATTTTTGCTGCTTTAGCAAGAGAATTTTATTCCGTGGGATTTATATTGTTCTTTTGTACCTTGTGTGAGTTGAATAAGAATAAATTGGGTATATTTCTTTCATATATTTTGTACAAGAATTACACTGACTTTATACATTTTTAATCCTAATTATACATGGAAAGAATTATAGTTATGATTTTTAACATACATGGAAAATATAATATTTGTATCTATCTTAATATCCCTCCTCAAATTCAAGAAGGCTAAAAGTGTGCCAACTTGAGTTTGCAATGCAAATCATGGAAGTGTCCTTGGGAATGAGCATTGGTAAAAAAATCTACAATATGATGAATTGATGATTCAGAAATGAGATGAAGAGTGATTCAAAAATGAGACGAAGAGTGTCATTGATATGAACAAGATGCCAATCAATATCAATATGTTTAATACGCTCATGAAAGACATCATTTATGAGCAATTTAAAAGGCACTTTGAGTATCACAATAAACATATGTAGTGTCAGATTAAGGTACTCCCATATCCTATAGCAACTACCACAACTAGAGAAGTACAAAAGTAGTATTGACAAGCGCTCTGTATTCTACTTTTGTACTGGAATGAAAAACCACTATTTGTTTCTTGTTATGCCAAGAGATCAGAGAGTCTCCTAAGAAAAAGTAGTAAGTAGTGGTAGATCTTTTGTCTATTAGATCACTAGCCTAGTTAGCATAAGAATAAATTTACAAAATGATTGAGTATTGGGCTAAGAAATGAGTTGTATGAAGAGCAGCCATAAACTGACTAATAAATGAATAACATGCACTATATCTAGTCAGGTAATAGTCAGGTAAATGAGATTGCCTACCAATTACCTATAAAGTTAGGAGAAAATTTGGTATTGGCTTCAAGAAGTGTGTTGGTAGTTTTATTATCAATCAAGCTAATACGTGACAAAAGATCAGTAGCATACTTGGCTTATGACGAACTACAACCAACCTTATCAAAAGATACTTCTATCCCAAGAAAATAACTCAAGTGACCAAGATATTTCATCTCAAATTGTGTACTAAGAAATTGTTTAACTTGTAATGTCTTGTAAATCATCACCAATGATAATCATATCATCCACATATAAAAGCAAAAGAGTAGTACCTCTCTTAGTTCATTACATGAATAGCGCAGTATCAGTATCAAATGCATTTGAGATGAATCATGAGTGTTTAATGGCAGAGCTAAACTTAGTAAACCATGCTCTAGAAGTTTGTTTAAGTCCATATAAGGCTTTTCGAAGGTGACAAATGTTACTGGGTGGGTGACAATATTCCAATGGAGGTTTCATATAAATTTTCTCTAGAAGATTTTCATTCAAAAAGGTATTCTTTACATCCATCTACTAGAGACTCCATCTTTTGACAGTTACAATAACTATAAGGCTACAAATAGAAATGATCCAACCCACAAGTGCAAAAGTATACCTTTTTGCTACCAACCATGCTTTATAGTAGTCTACAAATCCATTAGTACATGTCTTGATGTTTTACACCTATTTGCATCTAATAGTAGTTTTACTAGAAGGCAAATCAACCGAGTCTCAGGTGTGTGTTTTGCATGATGCTTGTAATTCTTCGTTCATAGCTTTCTTCCAAAGAGGGTTAGTTATAGCTTCCCCATAAAAGGAAGGTTTGTAGGATAAATTGTTGACAGAGATTTCAAACTTAGACATAGTAAAAAACACTTTTCCCAAAAAGTAATATGAAGGGAAATACAAAGACGTTTTGAAATAAGGTCACAATAATATGAAAGGAAATACAAAGACGTTCTAATTAGGAGCTCTCCTATGAGGGGAGAAACAGAAAATAGGCATAATAAAAAACACAAAGTAGATTATGGTTAGGAATTTTGCCATACAACTACTCATAAGGATTTAGGTTATTTGTGATAGGAATTGGCATGTGATTGATTGTGTAAATAATTTTGAAAGTTGTGTCCCTTAAAAAAAGCTTAGGATAGAAGGCAGAAATCAAAAAAGTTTGGATAGTGTCAAGAATGTGTTTTTATTTTTTTTGGCAAGACCATTTTACTGAAAGGTACTAAGATAAGACCTTTGAATGTTAGTAGTTTTACCTTGCTGAGACATGGATTAATTAGACCATCCTGTATTTTGTTTAGATTGCAATTTGAAACATTTTGACACCATATGTCTAAGTGTATGACAATATCAACAAATTCTTACGTTTATGACACCATATAATATCTCAACTACTATATCCATATCAAGAGAAACAACTCTATACAAAAAAGAGGACCAAACAGTTTCAAATTGATCATTCAATGCCTAGGTAAATTGGTAAACCTTGAATTCATCTCTTTCCTTAATATATAGGATAGCATCACATGGGTCATGCCACTATGGTTCTAACAATGATAATTGGTCCAATAAAGTCATCATCTTAGCTAAAAATTCATTAGATTGTTTAGGTTTTTGATGGAAGCGACTGAGAGTACTATATGGTTGATGAGTATTAGAATAACGTTTAGCAAGTAAATCTCATACCTCTTTTGTTGTTTTGAGACGCTCAAATTGAAGTTTAATGAACGGTGCACTAGTGTTTCGGAATCAAGTAATAATCTGGTATTTTTGTTGTCCCACTCTTCAAGCTATTCATTATAATTAGACGACTCATTTATTTTGTTTTTGAAAAGTTTGGATATTATTATTTGTGACGTAATGTCACAATTTTTGGCCTTTGAGAAAGTCAGACATTTCTTTGGCTGAATAGACATAATTGGAGCCATTCTGAAATGTGCTAATATGTTGAGATGTTTTAGTCCTCTCCATAACGATAATCAACATTAAGACAAATTCAGTCAAAAAGAGTTACCAAACAACCAACCACCAATCACCAAAATGCCCACCAGACTAATCAATCAAAAGGAGCTTTGAAACAATCAATAGGAGCTATAACACAATCAACCATCAAGGACTAAAATGTAACAACTGACCATCAATGACAAATATCCTTCTTGTTTGTTTCTTATGTAAATTGTCAAAGTAACTGATTATACATGTGCCATGATTTTGTAACTATGTTTAACACTGAAAATGGTGAGACCCCTATATCTACGTGGTCTTTTATAGTTAGCCTTAAAAGATGTGGAAATTGGTACCTTCTGCAACCTTAAAAAAAGAAGGTGGATTTTTTGTTTGTTTTACTATTTAGGTCCATTCTGGTGTTCTCATAATAAGCTTTGAAAAAAATTTTATTAATGAGTCATTCAATATTTTTGTAAGTCATGAAGGATAGTGGTACATTTCCTTGTAGGATCTTCCTCATTGTCCATTACATGCAATTGCTACTTACATACTAATGCTTTGCGTACTTAATGGTTTAACCCTTCAGCTTTCATGAAGGATAGTGGTGCATTTCCTTGTAGGATCTTCCTCATTGTCCATTACATGCAACTGCCACTTACATACTGGTGGTTTGTGTACTTAATGGTTAAGCCTTCAACTTTTTGTTTGCGAACAGTCGTTAGTGTAAATTCTCATCCTACTGAGTTTACGTTGGCTTAAATAGTTACCTAGTGTAGATTTGTAAGACAATGGAAGTCTTTCTCAAAACCCAGTACTTACAGAAATAAAGTATTCATGTTTATGTTTTTCTTGTTTCAGATTTTTACAAAATTATGGGAAATAGAAAATAAGAAAATTCTGTCTTCTGTATCTTTTTGGATCTCATATGTGTCTTTCTTCTAGAGTTTTTGCTTCTTGGTATAAAAGAGAGAACAATAAATGGAAGAAATACAGCCGGTAGAAAATTTAGTTAAACAGTCAAATAATTAGCCATCAGCAAGACAAAGGAGGAGAATTGTGAAAAGACATAGATATATATGTATAAAGAGAAGTTTAAGAAATACTTTTCGTTTTATCTTATATTAATGCCTATCTGTCAAAACTGTCCAAATTTTGAAGGATCGTTTATAGATCTACTTGTTAGAATTGAATTTACAAATTAAGGTAATTTTAATATTCTCATAAGGGTAAAATGGTCTAACACTTTATAAGGGCATAATTGTCTTATTGTCTTTTTGACAATTAGTATAAAAGGCCAACTTTGTGTTTGATGGAAACACATATACATTCAAATATTCACAAACACAGAAAACTGGTCCCCAAAATCTACTGAATTCAGAACCCATCCCATCAAAGGTTTTAGTACGCATTTTGGAAGCACTGGATTTCAATATTGATGAGGACGATCTTCTCGGTGAAGAATCATAGCAGCTTATTTTTGAATCACAGAAATTAACCATGGCAGGAGGTACGCTTCCGATTCTGAAAACAATAATAATTATTTTGTTATCATAAGATAACATGTTTATTATATTGGCTTACATTTGGTATCAGAGCCAAAGATTTCCTGCCTGGATTCAATTTTCTGCTTTAATTTTTGATTTGGAAAAATTAGGGTTCTTTTGACGAAATTGAGGCTTTTGTGCTTTTTGATGTTATTGAATGAAATTGATGTCATAAAAATGAAATTCAACATCAAATTAGTGTGGTTGTGAAAAATTTTTGTTTTTCGAGTACGAATTGAACTCGAATTGATGTGTTTTGGTTCTGACCACTGTAAACGACGGCTTGAACGATGGTGTTGGGAAATTTTAGCTATTGGGTTTCATTTACGAGCCCATTTACGTTATTTCCCCTCACCCAATTACCAGAATCGTGGTCAGAATATGCTACAATTTTTGGCTGAAATTTGAATTTTGTTTGCTGGGTTTTTAACCCGTTTTGTTTGACCCGGTTCATGATTTGGTTGCCCGACTTTTGCGTGCCCGAAACTGCTGCCATTTAAGTTTTCTTTATAACTGCTACCGTTTGATTTTAAAACTGTTGGGATTTTGCAACTGCTGCATTGCATTTAACGGTTGCAGTATATTAAAATTTTTTTATTCTTTTAAGGCATGTGCTGCATTGCTTTTTAATAAATGGTTGCAGTATTTTTTGCATGTGTTTAATTGGAATTTGAAGCGGCAGTGGAACAAAGTTTTAATAAAATAATATTATATTTTATTGTAATTAAAATTTATTTTTAAATTATTTTTTTTGGGTGAGTTGACTGGTTGAGTTGAGTGAGTTAAAATATCGAGTTGACTCGGTGAGTTAACTTCATGCATGTGCTAGCCCATTGGGCCTAATCAGGTCAGCCCAACCCAAGCTTTCGAGTCGAACCAGGTCATCCCGACCCAGTCAATTTGGGTCAACCCGAACTGGAACCTAGGTCTGACCTTTGATCGGTTAATGTTTGACCATTGACCAATCAAAGGTTGACCATTGACCAGTCAACATTGATCGTTGATCGGGAAGGGGAAGCGTGTGCACGCGCGTGAAGGCGTGTGGCAGTGCGTGACCGATGCGTGGAGGCACGTGTGCTTCTTCTAGTGGTGCGTGAAAGCACGTGCACCTCCTTAGCAGCACGTTTTTGCTTCTGAATATCGAATTTCATGTTCTTTTATGGGTATGCTAAAACGTGCTCATATTTGTTAATTTTTCATATTTATGCTGTTTATTGGTGTATATTTTGATGATTTAGAGTAGCCACAACATTTTTATTATTGAAATATATACATTATGTTTGTGATGACATCAAAATTCTAATTAAGCGTGTTAATGCAATGTTTTACCCACAGGGAAGATTGTATTTCATGATTAATTAGGGTGAAATATAAATTCATTTTATTCTTTGATTAGCCCACAGGCATTAAGGAATATTATTAATTTATAGTTTCATCAATTACTATTAAGAATCATTATATGTAATGTCTTTGCCCACAAGAAGATATTATGATATGCGATTCTTGTTTAATTCAGATTAATTTACATTTGTAAATTAATCATTAATGTTGATGGGATATGTTTCTTATTAATTGTAAGCATGTTTGTGTTTTTTAAATTACAGCTGAGCGACATGTTATGTATATGACTGATAATGTTCTAATATTAAATGGTGATAATTATGCTGCATGGAAGGAGCAAGTCCTATTGCATTTGGGGTGTATGGACCTTGACTATGTACTCCGTATGGATGAGCCACCTGCACCGACAAATGCTAGTAGTAAGGCTCAAGTTAAATTATATGAACGGTGGGAGTGATCCAACCGATTGAGCATGATGTTTATCAAATCTCACATTACGACTAGCATTCGTGGTTCGATTCCAGAGTGTGAGAATGTCAAGGAGCTGATGAATGCTATTGAAGCTCAATTCTTGATATCTAACAAGGCATTAGGTGCTACCCTTATCAATAAACTTACTTCTCTGAAGCTCATAAGCATTAAGGGCGTTCGTGAGCATATTATGCAGTTGACGGACATATTTAACAAGCTGAAATCCTTAAAGATGGAAATTGTCGATGACTTCCAGGTGCAGTACATCCTTAGCTCTCTGCCTCATCAGTATAACCCATTTAAGATATCTTATAACACACATAAAGATAAATGGTTTGTTAATGAGTTATTGACCATGTGTGTTCAAAAAAGGGGAGGCTCTTACAGGAGGAGAGTGAGGGTGTGCATTTGGCAACTGGATCGAGTAAAGCATCTTCAAGCAAGAAAACTAAAGGGAAAGCGAAGATGCATACGCCTGCTACTGTTATTAAAAAGGATGGTTTATGCTATTTTTTTTTGTAAAAAGAAGGGACATGTGAAGAAGGACTGTCCTAAAAGGTAGGTTTGGCTCGAAAAGAAAGGTAATCTCCAATCTTTGGTCTGCTATGAATCTAATATCTGTATTTCTCATAATGACTGGTGGATTGATTCTGGTTCAACAATCCACGTTGCGAATACCTTGTAGGGTTTTCTAAACCAAAGGAAACCATTAGAAAGTGAAAGCAGCATCTATTCTGGAAATCAAATGCCTTCACGAGTTGAAGCTGTTGAAACATGTAGATTGATTCTAGATACTGGATATGATTTGATTTTAGACAGAACATTTTATATTCCTAATTTTTCTAGGAATTTGATATCTGTTTCATGACTTGTACCTTTTGGATATACCTTTAACTTTTCTGAGAATTCTATGAAATTGTTTAAGAATTCTAATGTTATTGGTTGTGGTACACTGTGTGATGGTCTGTTTAAATTAAATTTGAATGATGTTTCATATAGTTTGGCAGCTTTACATGAATCGGTTGGTATTAAACGTTGTGTCATAAATGAGAATTCGTCACTCTTATGGCATAGAAGATTGGGTCATATCTCCATTGATAGAATTAAGAGATTGGTAAATTCAGACATCCTGGAAAATCTTGACTTTACTTATTTCGATACTTGTATAGACTGCATTAAAGGTAAGCAGACTAACAAGTCAAAGAAAAATGTCAATACGAGTAATGAGATATTGGAAATCATACATATTGATATCTGTTGCCCTGATTTGAGTTATGTAGGTCAGAAATATTTCATCACATTTATTGATGATCACACTAGATTTATGTATCTCTACATGCTTCATAATAAGGACGAAGCGTTGGATGCTTTTAAAATATATAAAGCAGAAGTAGAGAAACAATGTGGTAAACAAATAAAGATAGTGAGATCTGACTGTGGTGGTGAATATTATGGTAGATACACGGGTTCTGGACAAGCACTTGGTCCATTTGTGAAATTTCTTCAGGAGTAAGGTATTGTTACCCAATACACCTTGCCTGGCACACCATCACAGAACGGTGTTGCAGAAAGAAGAAATAGGACATTGTTGGATATGGTAAGGAGTATGCTGAGTAACTCCAGATTACCTTACTCTCTGTGGCCTGAAGCTCTTAAAACAGCAGCGTATATTTTAAACAGAGTTCTAACAAAGGCTGTTCCCAAAACGCCATTTGAATTATGGAAATGTTGGAAACCGAGTTTAAAACATTTACGCATTTGGGGTTGTCCAGCTGAGGTCAGAGTTTATAATCCACATAAGAGGAAATTAGATCCAAGAACAATAAGTGCATTTTTCATTGGATATGCTGAGAAATTCAAGGGATACAGGTTTTATTGTCCAAACCATTCTAGTAAGATTGTCGAATCAAGGAATGTAAAATTTTGGAGAATGACATGGTTAGTGGGAGTGATTGACTCAAGGACTTGATCCCTGAGGATTCTGATCGAACCAGGGACACGATCCCTGATACAGGTGTTCCCTCATCAAGTAGGTTGTTGGTTGTTCGTCCTACAAGAATGAACATAGAGGAACCAACTATACATGAGCCACGTCTTCCTGAAATAACTTTAGAAAATCATGGTGAGAATCCTCTTCAAGAGGATCAACCTGTTGTGCAACAGACTCAACCAGAGGTTGTTGAACCAACTTTAAGGAGATCTACTAGAGTTAGAAAATTGGTAATTCCTACTGATTATATAGTGTATCTACAAGAATCTGACTATGACATAACTACTGATAATGATCCTGAGTCGTTTTCATAGGCTATTGAAAGTGATAAATCTGATTTGTGGTATAATGCTATGAAAGATGAAATGGATTCGATGACACATAACCAAGTTTGGGACCTTGTTGAATTACCTATTGGAAAGAAACCTATAAGTTGTAAATGAGTTTTCAAGACCAAAAGGAATTCCAATGGCAATATTGAGTGATACAAGGCCCGTCTCGTTGCCAGAGGGTTCACTCAGAGGGAAGGAATTGATTGTAAGGAGACTTTTTCTCCTGTTTCCAAGAAAGATTCCTTTCGAATCATAATGACATTGACTGCCCATTTTGATTTTGATTTACACCAAATGGATATGAAAACGACATTTCTGAATGGGGATCTACATGAAGAAGTATATATGAGACAACCTGATGGGTTTGTTTCAAGTAGTGGTGAGAATTTGGTGTGCAAGTTGAAGAAGTCCATATACGGGCTTAAACAGGCCTCACGGCAGTGGTATTTAAGAATTCATGATGTTATTTCGTCATTTGGTTTCGTTGAAAACATCATGGATCAATGTATATATCACAAGGTTAGTGGGAGAAAAATCATCTTCCTTGTGTTGTATGTTGATGATATTTTACTTGCAACCAATGATTTGGGGTTGTTGCATGAGGTGAAACAGTTTCTCTCTCAAAACTTTGATATGAAATATATGGGTGAGGCATCTTATGTCATTGGTACTAAGATTCATAGGGATAGACACCGTCATGTTTTGGGGCTATCTCAGGAAGCCTATATCAATAAAGTTCTTGAGAAATTTCAGATGAAAGACTGTTCATCGAGTGTTACACCCATTGTAAAGGGTGACAGATTAACTTTGGAACAATGTCCGAAGCTTGATTTTGAAAAGGAACAAATGGCAAACATTCCATACGCTTCGGCGGTAGGAAGTTTGATGTATGTTCAGGTTTGTACCCGATCTGACATTGCTTTTACAATTGGGGTGTTGGGTAGATTTCAGACTTGGGCTAGATCACTGGAGAGCTGCAAAGAAAGTTATGAGATATCTCCAAGGTACAAAGGATTTGATGCTTATATACAGGAGATCTGACAATCTAGAAGTTGTTGGATATTCAGACTCAGACTTCGCTGGTTACGTTGATTCTCGTAAATCAACATCCGGTTATGTGTTTTGCCTAGCTGCGAGAGCCATTTCATGGAGAAGTGCAAAACAATCTTTGGTTGCCACTTCTACCATGAACCATGGAAGCTGAGTTTGTTGCTTGTTTTGAGGCTACTGCACAGGGTATCTGATTACAAAGTTTCATTTCTGGACTGAAAATCGTTGAGTCCATTTCGAGGCCAATTAAGTTGTACTGTGACAACTCTGCTGCTGTGCTCTTTGCTAAAAACAATAAAAGTGTGAGTCGAAGCAAAGATATCGACATTAAGTATTTAACAATCAAAGAGCACATAAAAGCTAAGGAAGTGCTCATAGAACACATTCAGACTGAGCAGATGGTTGCTGATTCTCTGACAAAAGGCATGTCACCTAAGGTTTTCAGAAATCATGTTGTACTTTTGGGACTTCGTAACAATTTATGTTTATGAGTTGTAATTTACATATTTATGTAATTGACTCTGTTGGTTTGTTTCTCATTGAGTTGTATACATTTTTGTTGAGAGAAAACAAACATTATGTAAGACCAGGAATAAACATTTGAGGTTTATTCATAAAGTTTGGATCCACATTTGAGTTTAATTAGAAAGAGGAATTGTGTTGTGATACATGGAAGGTAATACCTGATTAATAGGGACCTACTGCTATGATTCGCACAATTTTATTAAACATTAAGGTTGTAGTGGGTAATGTTATAAAGTGTAAGACCAAGTGGGAGAATGTTAGAATTGAATTTGCAAATTAAGGTAATTTTAATATTCTCATAAGGGTAAAATGGTCTAACACTTTATAAGGGCATAATTGTCTTTTTGATAATTAGTATAAAAGGCCAACTTTGTGTTTGATGGAAACACATGTAAATTCAAGCATTCACAAACACAGAAAACTGGTCTTCAAAATCCACTGAATTCAGAACCCATCCCATCAAAGGTTTCAGTGCACATTTTGTAAGCACTGGATTTCAATATTGACAAGAACGATCTTCTCGGTGAAGAATTACAGTAGCTTATTTTCGAATCGTAGAAATTAACCATGTCAGGAGGTACGCTTCCGATTCTAAAAACTGTAAAAATTATTTTGTTATCATAGGATAACATATTTGTTAGATTGGCTTACACTACTTATTTATCTTAATGTTTTAAGTGGTCCATTTTCTAAGGATGTGCGGCTTTTCACTTTGCAGTATGTTACTATGCCAAGGGTGTTTGGGTTGCAGACAGCAGGCATCCTTTGTATCGAGGGTTTGAATGTAAACAGTGGTTATCAGGAATGTGGGCCTGTCGATTGACCCAACATAAAGATTTTTCTTACAAGAGATGTCGCTGGCAGCCAAAAGATTGTGAAATGCCAGAATTTGAACGATCTGCATTTTTGCGAAGATTGGCATCTATAATTAGTTACTGTTGTTAATGCTTCTTATTCCTCTGTTTCTGTTTACTTCATATCTTTCGTGGCGTCAATGGTATCATTTATATGTATTTCTGACTCGCAAATCCTCCATAGCTAGCTGTTTCTATTGAATTTCAATCATACGATATTGTTATTAGAGGAAAATGTATGTTTTGATGTTTGTTTCTCTGAATATAGTTCGTGAATTTTAGGATAAGGACAAAACAATTGCACTTGCGGGGTATTCTTTGGGCAGGGTCTAATCTATGATGTGTACGGCCAGTGGTGGACAAATGATCCAAGAAGTTGAAGATGTTGGAAGGAAATACGGTCTTGTCAAACTACCTGGGCATTCTCGTCCTGATGGCTGGGCTTATCGTTTCCTTGAGACCAATACCATCATTTTATATTACTGGTCATCAACACTAGGTAATGTGGTGGCACTTAACAGTTCAGACCTCAAGTCTGATGTTGCCATGCGTTTGGACTGTCCACCAGCTTTCATGAGTAAATACGTTCATCAGTTTGATGTGTTGGTCCTCAATACAGAACATCACTGGAATAGAGGAAAACCTAGAGTTGACCATTGGTTGTATACGTGAATGGAAAACCTAATGAAGATGATAGACTTGCAAACCTGGGGAATGACAACAATTTTACTCTATACAGTGTGGCTAGCGGCTTGCTCTCAGCTTCCGCCCCATTCCCGACTTAAAACATTCTTTTGGACAATCTCTCCGAGACATTTCCGCAATGGGAACTGAAATACTGGTGGTAGCTGTGATAATACCACCCCTTTAACTGGAGGAAATAAAGTTGGGCAAGATGTATCAAGTGATGAGTCTGTCGAAGCTGCTATTAAGGGTGCAAGAATAAAGCTTTTTGATATAACTGCTCTATCAGACCTAAGAGGTGAGGGTCACATATCCCGTTACAGTATCAAGGCAAACCAAGGCGTCAATGATTGCTTGCATTGGTGCCTACCAGGCATTCCAGACACATGGAATGAACTCCTTGCCGCACAGGTATAGTTCTTGCATTATAGCTGTTGCCTAGACATTTACGAATACGAACTCTACGATTCGGTATGGTGAAAATCACCTGTTTTTGATCATTAATAATCGTCCACGCAAGTCAGCTTTGTTGTTGATTGTAGAATAGTAAAGAACCTTATTCTAATTCATTTCATATAATTTGAGACAGCAAGTAGGAGAGCTCTAAAAGTTATAGCTCCACCTGCAGATGTTCAAATTTTGGTTTCTATTGCACAGTATAAAATATAGTTTGCAGCTTTTTTAGCTCCAATTTTTTTGCTTACAAGAGTTGTTTCGATCATATGGTTCTGGGTTTTTCAAAATTTGTTTTAGGGAAAACATGCACAATATTACGATGCAAATCATGGAATTTGGTTCACAGCAATGTGTACTATCAAATTTTTGAAAAATATATATTGCTGGATTAATTCCAACGTGCTGTTTTCACCATTGTAAAATTGGAGAGGCTTGACACTACTAGCACCTTTGATCTTGTTCCTTGCTTACTTAATTCTCACAGGAATTAGAAGAACAATATATATAATATAGCATCATTTTGAAAAAATTAAAATCCAAACATTTGAATAAAAGAGAATAAAAGAGTAATGTCATGTATATTTAAAATGAGTTCTACATTAGATATTGATTATGATATATCATCATATCATTAAATATTATTTTATCCTTAATTTAAAATTATATAATTATATATAAATACTCAATTTAGTATTTGTTTCAAGTACATATAGATTTATTGATAAAAAAAATCAACTTAAAAATAATCAATTAAAAGACTATATTAACCTTGAATGGTGCATGCATATACAACAAATTATAGAATAATAATTACCCAAAACTTACAATTTAATTATGTCATTATCTGATTTAGTTCAAATAGATATGATATGAAGCAAATGGTTAACCTCATAATGATGTGAAAAAAAAAAAAAAACCGAATAATGTAAGCTTGTTTATTAAACAATAAACATAAACATACACAGGTAACAAAGCATGGTTCCCTCTGCAATTTAATTCTCAACAATTGATTCTAGTTTCTAGTTTTATTTTAATTAAAAATATATTAAAAAAATGTTTAAGATGAGAGTATTTAATTAGAAGCTTGCTGATAAATTATGTTTTAAATGTTTTTATCGAGAGTGTCTGGAACACCTAACCATCAATTACAAGTAATCGTTTGAATCGTGTACGACAATTAATTTTGGAGAGGACAGAATAACTTATTCATTTCTTCAAATTATACTAATTTGGCCTCAACTACGTGATTTAGTTTAATTGGAAAAATGTGCAGACGTCCATCAAAGGGTTGACAAATTATTCATCAGCGTCAGCAAGTCTGCTTTTCGTGTGGAAATTATGTGAAAATTAAAATTAATTGTTTTGATATTTGACATTTTGGAAGCTGATGCTTACCTTTCCCGTGCAGAGAGGGCACATGCTTTTGACTTTGCACTTAAAATAAGAGATGAGAAAGATTTTATAAGTCAATGTCAGAGCGGTTGAGAATGCGGAAATAAAAATATCAAATTTAAGGATTTTCATTTTGTTATTAAAGGAAGAAGAAAAGGATGACAAGAGAAAATAGTTGAAGAGAAAAGAAATTCAATAACTATTTTATGTAGTCTTACAATTTATTTTATTTTAAAAAAAAACAGAAAATCTGTATTTATTTATTTATGTTTTATTTTGTTGTCTTTAAATTTTGAACATATAATGCCTAATTTAATTACCATTTTCTGAAAATTTTGGAAATAAAACAATTTTTTTGTTATCATTTTTTTTTTTTTTTACATGATTGATGTACATCTCATATCATCAAAAAATTGACATTCACATCTGTGTTTCCCCTAAACTTCCATGCAATTTCCACATCTAGAAGATGCAACTCTTAGCCCTTTTACTAGGAAAATTGTCAACCTTGTCTCTTCCTAAATCATTTTGACTTCAATTCAATAATATTTTAATTTATTGTTTTTCCTGGCAATTCCCATATTCTTCTTTACCTTATAAATATGAATCACATTTGTGTTCTTGATTTGCAAAATTGTTACCACCTACCATCTTTTTCTTCTTCTTATTATCTATTCTCTCTTCACATATCTCTGTTTTTGAAAATGGATGATCAATACGAGAAGACAATGGTTAATACCGAATTTAGATCAAACAAGTTCAAAAGCGGGCTGAAAATGTTTCAGAAAGGGTACTTTCTTACACCGAAGAGAGGACAAATCAAGCATAAAATATTTACATGCTTCTTCAACAAGATGAAGATAAAAGTTCAAGAAGTGTTTCACCGGCTCCTCAGTTACAACCATGATTAGAAGATTATTTATTGCTAATTTTGCTCTCTTATTGTTGTAAAAGTTCAGAATTTAGTTGGTGTAATAGTTCTTATATTGCTCAATCTTGTAACAATTTTTAAGATTTGATTGTAACAATTAGGGACGTCCGGCCTTGTACCCGCCCTCCCCACCAATATTATTTATTTACCAAGTGATGAATAAACATTAAACAACATCAAGTACTCACATTTTTTTTTCATGAGCTAGTCTAGTAAATAAGTTTCCATTGTCGCTCTGATCAAGTCCAATTCAAATTCTTTAATTTTCAAAATAAGTTGGTGTTTGGTTTCTTATTATAATTAAATATTATCTCGATAATCTATTTGTTTAATAAATAATAAAAGGTTTCAATAATCTTTTATGGCTAATAATGATATAATAAATAATATAAAAGATGATCTGATTATGAACTTTATCTTAAGTATTAAAAGATTATTATAATAATCTTAATATTATTATAATTTTATTCTTATTTATTAAATTTTTTTAGATAAAATTATTTTTTCTTTTAATATGTTTTTTATGGTTTCAAAAATAACAATTGCACCCTAAAAAATAAGGGGTGTAAATATCATGTAATCATATGTTTGGGAGTAAATGAAATTTAAAAAAATTAGGGGTGTTAAAAATATTTTTAAGGGATAATTACACCCCCAAAATAAATCAAATTAAATTAAGGGTGTTAATGCATATAACCATATGTTTGGAGTTAATTATAAATTTCAAAAATTTTAGGGATTGTGAAAGAAAATTTTAAGGGGGATAATTTGAAAACATTTTGGGGGTGTTTTAAAAATTTTAATATTTTAGTGTGTCCCTAATAGTTTAAAAAATGATAATTATACCCCAAAGAATAAAACAAATTAAATTAGGGGTATAAATTTTATATATCATATGTTTATATATAATCATACGTTTGGGATAAATTATAAATTTTAAAAATTTTAGTGTTAACAAATTTTGAGTGGTTTTTTTTTTAATTTTAAAAAAGTAAGATCAAATATACAATCATGTACCATGATGTGTAATCATGAATCATCTCTTATATAGAGAGATGAGATTTCACAATTTTGGGATTTTTGCCTATTCACCTACACTTAGACCCTTGTATAAAAGTTTTAAGGGACATCTCCATTCACATTTAAGCCTCTATCCTTTTATGCTTCGTAATTTAGGCTCAATGCTAACTTGGATCGAGAGTATGAATTAAAACATTCTAGCAATTTCAAAAAGATGAAGAAGCCATCAAATGCCAGTATGTCTATTAAAATACCCTATGATTGTTTTTAATGTCATGTCATAAATTATATTCTATAAACAGATCTTGGAAGGATCTACAATTATTTGTATGCATGTTTTAAAAATTTTAATGATTACTTCTGCTATGTTTGCCCCTAATGCAAGCGATGAATCCCAACAATGATGGCTCTAGTGTTTATGGACCATATCTTCTAATATATGGTAGTGTATGTGATCGTTGGACTTGTAATCATTGAAACATTTTATACACCAATTGGTCTAGCTTGATGTTAGCCTAACATAGTCATTTTTAGAAGGCACCATAACCATAATGATTAGCTATATTGAGAAGTATAACGAGGCTATGGTGGATCTACAAAGGATTTGTCACTCCTAGGTATAATAGAAAGATATCTCATAGTGTTGTGTGATTAAAGACTACGACCTAGTCATTATCTCAAAAGTCAAGTAAAAAAATCAAGATAACTAAGGTAGACATTACTTCTATGTCTTATCCTTAATGAGATATCAATATAATGAAATGGTTGGATTGTACATTAATTGTAACATTATAAGGTTATTTCAATTAATTTGATTCTTGATATATTAGGTGACCATGTTTATTTTGCTAGAGATTGCTCATGCTTTGTAAATAAAAGAGATTATCAATGGTAGATTAATCATAAATTTTATTTATTGCCAATATATAAAGGAACCTGTAGGTCGCATTGTTGCAGTTTCCTAGGTTCGCTAAAGGGGTGGCAATGTAGTGAAATTGAAAATTTCTTAATTACTATCAGGAAACCATATTGGATGCTCATTTTTTGCAAAAAATATAGGAATAAAATTATAGCATCCATAGGGTGTTAATCAAACATACTTACGTTTGAAGGTTTATTCAAGTCTTTATGTAGTAATGGGTCACTTCCCACCAATCCGTAAACTAGTGTACTTGTGAATAATCTACCCAAAGCATAACATATAAGGTTTATCGTGTGTTTATGGTACTAGCAACTACTGACATGGGTATGCATGTTTATAAGACATGGGCATGTGTTTCAAAAATTGGCAAAACATTAAGAATAAGATGTCATAAACGCTTATATAAATTTAAATACATGGGATCATGCATGCGAATCGTATGTCTGTGTAACCCTTAAGCACGACTGTGTATGGCAAATGCATGATTGTGCATCAGTGTTTAGATAATGAATGACTTTGCATGTTACATAAAATATGTGCAATGTATTCAGTTACTCCATAATCACTTGACTAACCTTATGCACAATCGTGTAGTAGGAACATACACCTATATATTAGCAATTATTTGAAATTCATATTAGGTTTGACTTAATCAACCTTAATCTATCCAAACACTTAGAATTTCTCTATTTGTCAATATGCATGACCTTGTGCATGATTATGTGTTAAGGCAAAATTCACCTTTTAAATTTTGTTCTAATCTTAATGGATTTGACAAATTCAAGATGATAACACTCGACAACATAAAATACCAGGATAATAATTCTATTCCTCTAGAGTTTTATTAACCTTATTATGTATGACACGTAAGTTCTTTATTAACTTGGTAGTATCTAATTTCAAACTGAATCTAAACACAGATCATGAGCAACCTCTAACAAAGTATTATAACCACTTAACAAAGTGTCAATGTACATCTTTAAGCTTAATCAACTTGATAATTAACATACAATTTAGTTCCTTTGTCACATTATGAATCATAAGGTTGAGACATGAATTCATGTCTATCTCAATAACTCATCGATACATAAATGTCTAAGCTAGAACATTGGATTTAGTCTTATTAATTATGGACACACTCTACAAAGAAATCATTCCTATGCTCGAGAGTGATAAATTCTTTATTGATCATAATATGGTCAATCGCTCACTTTTATAACACTCTATTTACGATGATGCACTTGATTATGTTAAACAACATCACTCTTAGCACAAAATAATCTAGTGGCCTCAAATCAAAGGATCATATATACCTATCAAATCAAGAGGATGAATCTAGAGACACTAAAAGCACCATATATGTAGAGTCCTCTTTAATGGGTATGTTTAGTAAACATGACTAGCAAATCATACACCTATGTGTAACACCAAGACATAAGCAACATACCTCAACATGTGTCAATTGCCACCACATTTTAATAGGGTAATCAATACTATGATAATCTTCACACCATCACTCGTGCCTAGGGTTCATAGAGATGTTAGGATTATAGACAATTCTAGTACAACCATTAATGAATAAGGAAAACATGATATATCATTTGATTCTCTCATCTTGGTTTTACAATACTAAGGGCACGATATATGTAATAAATAAATGTATAATTGAAATACCTTATATTATTAATAATTAAATGTATTTACAAATGTATAATAAATAAAATAATAAATATGTGGCTATAGAGAACCTACCCTATGAGTCTTCGACTTGCACTATAACTAATCATATAGTTGTCTACTACCATATGTAGTTATATGCCTATCATGCTTTTATTGCAATAGAGGCTTAGTTAGTGGATCAACTAGGTTATCGTATGTGTTAACCCTCTTCATATCAACATCTCCATATTAAATAATCTCTCATGCCAAGTGGAATCATTTGAGAATGTGTTTAGATTTTTGGTAAGACTATTATTCCTTTGCCTGTGTTATGGCTTTATACCAAGCCAAGTTTAGAAATAAAATTTTTAATCCAAATCACCTTCTTAGTACCTTAAGAATGGCAATATACTCAGATTCAGTTGTAGAATCAACCACTGTACTCTATTTAGATCTTTTCCAACTTACTGTATCACAATTCAAACAAAACACAAATCCTAATTAGGATTTGAAATCGTCATAATCTATTTGGAAACTATCTTTATTGTATCTTTGGATAGTGAACTCATCTAATTCTTCATAAACCAATAATGTTTCTTTAGTCCATTTTAGGTACTTAAGAATATTTTGATAGCAACCTAGTATTTTTTACCTGGATTAGATTAACATCTACTATGGATACTCAAAACATATGAGACATCAATCCATATACATAACATAGCATATGAAATCTAATTTATTTTCTCTCTATCTTCTACCGTTTTAGGATACATTTTCTTAAAGAGACATACATCATAAGTCATTGGAAACAACCTTTTCTTTGACTCATAAATGCTAAATCTTTTCAACACTTTATTTATTTGTTTTGACTTAGTCCAATTAGTCTATGTAGTCTATCATAATAAATCTTGATATCGAAAATATAGACCAGTTCTCTTAAGTCTTTCATGGACAAACACTTAGATAACCAAGTTTTCACAATCTATAAATAAAGGTATATTATTTTCAAAAATTAAGACGTCATCAACACACAATATTAGAAATGAAACCATATTCCCACTAACTTTCTTATACCCATAAGGCTCAACTTTGTTATTTATGAATCCAAACTCTCAAACAACTTCATCAAAATGAATGTTTTAACTCTTAGAAGCTTGTTTTGGTCCATAAATGGACTTTTACAACTTGAATGCTTTGTCTGTCTATTTATCATGAATAAAACTGTAAGACTCACTGCTATGTATACTACCCATTGTTCAACTGTGAAAATTCGTAATTATGAAGAAAACTTTTTGATCATATACATAATAGGGGGTCTTACACGAGACTTTCTAAAGAAATATAATAAGTAACTAAAAATGCTTCATGTGTACTTTAATTATGAAAGAGATGGTAAATATTGCATACATGTATACATACTATAGGTACAAATGTCATAAAACATGTACATATAAAACTTTACATGTATGTAAGCAACTAGCTTGCATTAAGCAAAACCAAGATCTCTTCCTTCACAGTTGACTCTCGCCCCAACTCAGTGTTCAATCTACTAACCTACAAAAAGAAATGAAAACATGAAAGGGTAAGTGGTGAAACCACTCAATAAGTATTTTCTTATCTCATTCTTTCTTTAAAACAAGTTATTTTTAATATTGGGGTTGCTAACTTTCATGTATGTTATAAACCATAAAATGGAATGAATGACATGGTATGCAATATATTGGAATAGAAAAAATAACTCCTAAACTTGCCTTTATTACAAAATTATATAGTCCTACATCCTTACACACCACTTATGCTAATAAATAAGGGATTCGAAACCTTAGTCATGTGAGTTGTACCATATAGGTGATGTTCAAGTAAGACGATAATGAAATACCATATTGACCTTTAGCCAATAAGCTAAAAATGTAACCATACTGATGTTGGCATCAGTAAGCTAAATTTTGAAACCATACTGACTTATATTCAATAGGCTAAAAATCTAGAATTATACTGACTTATAGTCAGTAAGTTGAAAATCTGATTTCACAAGTGTCCTCTCGTAATTAATTTAGAATGATACTTCTATTTAGAGTATCTTGTTCCTACTCGAATGTACTTAGGATCTTTTGATCCCTTTTCTAAAAATTGTTTTATTATAGCGTACAAGATCATGTAAATGTAATTCATGCATAATAAGAGGTTATTCTTATTGTATACTAGGTTTATAATCATGAGATAAGCTGAAAATAAAGTTTGATAACTTTTATGATGTGCACAAGCATGTTTTTAATCATATGTATGGTCATGCTAACATACACAAACATGTGCCTAGTTATACGTGTGGTTGTGCTAACATGCATGAAAGTGTGGCTAATCATGCATTTGATGGTGCTAGCCTTTGTAATTCTTATGGAAATTTTACATTGACTACACAGTCGTACAACCTATACCATATGATCAGATGTGTACTACATGATCGTGTCTTGTCAAGACACGGTCCTGTTCCCTAATTTTCTAGTTATGAATGGTCAATCTAACACGATTATGATATAATAGAAAGTGATTACATAAGCATGTGCTTAAAGGTACAAGGTCGTGGGTTTTATCCTATTTCTATAATATCACACCTAAAAACTCCAAAACCATGCCAAACTCACTTAATACATTTCCAAACTCATACAATCCATTTATAAGCATGAATCACACTTATGTACATAACTATCTTATTCCTACCATTAATACTAACTATTAACATGTCCAAATCTACAAAATCACTAAGTACTCAAACACAAATGAACAATATTTCTCCCTAAAAAATACTTCATCAGTTACGTCATTCCTATTCATTTTTTTATCACCCTACATCAAAAATAAGCACCAATACATCAACACCTATCTACATGGTAAAACAATAACTAGAACTAACAAAAAAGGTGAAGAAACACTAACCTTTATCTATATCAACTTTGTCTCTCTTTTTAGCTTGATTTCCTTCCTTGGGTTATTGCATAGTTACTAATGATTCTTGTTCTCTTATAGGGTGTTAGATGTTTGAAAGGAGAAGAAAATTCTGAAATATTAAACCTAATGAATTATTTAAAACTAATATAAATGTATGGTAGTAAAGTGGAGAAACACACGCATGGTCATGCTCTTCTTGCAAACATAGTCGTGTGTTACAGGAAATTCAGTTTCTCAACTTCTTACTCTTTGCATGTAAAGAAACACTCTTGAAAGAGGTCCATGTATAATCCATAAAAGCTACTAAAATACTATTTTACCCTTAAAACTCATTCAATTTCCTTTTTTCACCTTAAAATTTCATTCTAATCCCAAATTCAACTCTAAAGGACATTTCTACCCTTGGGGTGTTACGAAAACCATCAGGTTATGTCATATATATATATATATATATATATATATATATATATATATATATATATATATATATATATATATATATATATATATATCTTTAACAAGGTTACCATTCAAGATAGCCATCTTGACATTTATATGCCAGATTTTATAGTCATAATATATTGTTATAGTAAGCAAAACTTGAATAAAGTTTAACATTGTAATTGGTAAAAAGGTTTTCATCATAATCAATACTATGCTTATAAATGAAACTCTTAATGACCAATTAAGTCTTATAGATATACACATTAGTTTTTATGTCAATTTTTCTTTTGAAAACCTATTTACAACCTACAAATTTTACCTCCTACAAATTTTACCTTTTTAGGTGCATCTTCCAAAGTCTAAACTTGGTTATGGTACATAAAGTTTATCTTAAATTTCATAGCTTTAAGCCATTTTTTCAAAGTCTAGATCCATCAAAACCTTAACATAAGTCTTTGGTTTGCCATTAGAGATGACTAGTACGTCACTATGTTAAGTCATAATAAAACCAAATCTCTCAAGCTCATGACATACTGTACTAGTATCCTTTCATGATCAACCACCTCATGTGACACATCATCATATCTAATATTAATGGCAATTTGTGGTTCAAGAATTTTATCAAATCTATTTTTCTCCCACTAATCTTCCTAAGAAGATATTTTATTTCTAGATAGACATTAGTATGAGTAATAAAAAAAAAAATTGCTCATTTGAATGATAGAAATGGTAACTCTTAATTTCTTCATATACTTTACTAACATACATTTGTCTAATTTAATGTTCAACCTAATTGAAGTCTATTTTTTGACGTAAGCTTCACAACTCTAAATATTCATGTATTTTAAATTGAGATGATACCCAGTCCATAACTTGTAAAGAGTTTTTTTCCATAGATTTGGATAAGACATGATTCAATGTGTACATTATTATCTCAAAAGGATAACATTAGAATGATATAGGTAGTTTTCTAAAACTCATCATTGATCTAATCATATTCATCAAGGTTCAATTCATTAATATATACTATTGTGTTATCATGTACCAAAAGGTATGAGTTGTGAAATTATTTTATGCTTCCTTAGGTATTCATTGAATTCAATACTTATATACTTCCTTCTATGATCATTTCAAAGGATTTTAATACTTTTATCAAGTTATTTATCTACTTTACTTTTAAATTCTTTGAACTTGTCAAAGTATTTAGACTTACATTTTATTATAAACACATACTCATATCTACTAAAACTATCAATAAATGTCACAATGTAAAGTTCTCTATGTTTGCTATACATTTTTATGGGCCAACACAAATCATTTTATATGATCTTAATAGTTCGATTACCTTCTCATTGTGACCAATATAAGATGAGCTGATCATCTTACTTAATAAGGATGATTCATATTCATTATATGACTTGAATTTAAAAGATTACAAAATTCCAATAGACTGGAGTTTTAAAATACAATTTAGTCTTAAATGCCTAAGCTTGTAATACCATAAATAAATGGAAATCAATTTATTAGATTTGATTAATTTGTTATTGACATTAAATTTCATTGTCTAAGTTTAGAACATTTAAAGTGTTAATCAAATACACAGTTCTATAGAGAATATTATTTAAGCTAATAGAAACAACACCATTAGCAATCAAGAAAAAATATCCCTCTTTGTTTAAAACAAACACATAAATTAAATTTCTAGAAACTAAAGGTACATAATAACAATTTTTGAGTTCTATTACAGGCCTAATAGGTAAAGATAAATAATAAGATTTTATGACTAAAGTGTGATCTTTGCTTTATTCTTAATGTGTAAGTCAACCTCTCTTTGGTCGAGTAGTCTACTTTGCCTTAGTCCTTCAAGTAGAAATAGTTAACTTCTTCTTATCAAGGAAGACCTTGAAATATTTTCTCTAATGGCCTAATTTTCTATAGAAGAAGCAAACAACATATCCTTTCTTCACACCACTTATAAGTTATAGAGTAAAAGGAGTATAGATTTGAACTAAAGCTTTAGACTTGGGCTTTAGCTTAGGCTTAGGCTTGGCTTTATGCCTGGCCCTATGTGCCCTAACATCAACCATAATGATGTTCACACCCTAACCCTTCTTCATGTTAAGGTTAGTACCCTACAGTCATGAGTCCATCATATATAATTTGTGATCATTTGTGTATTATTGTTGTATATCATTGTAATTATATGCTTTATGATATTAATAATACAAGGTGTTTTAGATACATTATTTATTTAAACATATATTATGTTCATAGTATGGTAGAACAAGAATGATATATTTAATTAACTGATCATGCTTTTCATACATCCATATGGTGGCTATACTAATGTTGATCTATATTCTCAACAACATTATAAGATTAGGACACGAGTGGTGTTACAAAGATTATCATAGTGTGCATGATTCCATTGAAAGATGACAATGGTTTACACATGCCAAGATTTTTGCTTGTAGCCTAATCTCATACATAAGTGTATGATTTGATAGTTATGTTCACTAGACAGACTTAATGATGAAGATTTCATATAGATGATATCACTTGTGTCTATCGATCAATCTTTATAACTTAATGAGTTCATATAATCCTTCGATTTGAGATCTATTAGACTATCTCATACTAGAAATGATACTATTTGACATCATCAAATATACTACCATAATTCAGGTGTTATAAAGGTAAGCAATTAGTCTTATCATGATCATTATAGAGACCATAGTAGACTAATATAAGATTCATCAATCTTGAGTATGAGATAAGTGTCTCAATTAAGTTATCCAAAACTAAAGAGTTTATGGGCATAATTAGATCTGTTAGTGCCATATATAATCTTATTTTAGACATATGTATATATGGGGATATCTAAGATAGACACATATCTATATCTTAGTCTCATAAAACATAATAATAAATGAATCATATTGTATGTTAACTATCAAATTGATCAAGCTCTAAGTTATTTATTGACATTTTACTATTTAGATGGGCATGATACCTTACTAGAGACCACTTGTGGTCCATGTCTAGACTTAGTTTAAATCCAGATAATGTTGAGATAGTAGATGATTTTCGCATCACAATCCTATAGAGCTGATAGACTAAGGTATAGGATTGTTATCCTAGTAAGTGTATCAAGGTGTAATATCACATTATCAAATCTATTCAAATTAGGTTGATGACTTAAGATGAAAGATTTTACTTAATGCATAATTGTGTATCCTATAGGTCACAAGCGTGTATCTTAATAGTTGATAGAATTATAACATGTTTGCATGGAAGTAGTTCATCTAATTCAAAATTTGAATAATCTAATAACTCAAAGGCATGCATGCCTTATGTACGAATGTACATGAAGTTATTTGATAGTTTTTCAATCATATTAACATTGTAGATTATTTGTAACATGTATAAAACTATAATAATTACCAAACACATATATACGAGTGTACATGTCAAGGTCATGAGTGTGTATGTTTCATGATCATACCTATGACTGTCTTTCTAATAAGCAAAATGTGATTTTATTCTATACCTCTTCTAATATTTTTCAGCAAACTTACTTGTGATTATATATTCATGTCTATAACTTATATACTGTTAGCATAGTTTAGCCTTTTTATTACTTTGTATAGTCTTCCTCAAGTGTCGTTGGCTATTTTGATGGAGAAGTACTCACTTTTGGAGCATCGTAAGCCATATAAAGACATTTAAAAAGCTTTAGTCGAGGTAGGTGTTTCATTGAAAACCCTATGCATATTAATTTTAAAGCATAACATAAGCCTTTTAAAAATTTGAAAAATGTAATTATTGGCCTGATTTTTTCTATTGCTTTGTTGGGTTTTCCTAAAGTTGTTAGAAGGGCGACCAAACAATAAAAATTATTATAACTCAATCAGAGCCAACATTTTCAATTTCAAAGGCTATTTTTGATTTCGATGCTTTATGGTTACATGTTTGGTTACTTTAATTTGATAATATGTTAGTACCATTAATTTATATCTATAATCAATGTAAATTATGTTAATTTTAAAGTGTTACTGGGTGTTATTTTGCTTAAGAGTAGCAAGTATATATTGTTAATTATGTTGGTATAGGGGTTGAATGCTCGATTTTACATTATTGCATGCAATTACGCTTAATGTGCTTATTTTATGCATTGAGCATGCTACTGGAAAGTGACTATTGGCTTTTCATGCCATTTTGGTCATTTTTAATAGCAAGTGCACCGTTTTAGGTTGTTTTTTGGCCAATTTCATTGTTACAATTTTTGGAAATTGTACCTATCATGATTATGACCATGTGAAGTTATAGGTGTGACTAAGTACAATTTATAAAGTCAAGCCTAGTGAATTCAACTTGTGACTTGATGTATGGTCATGCAAGTTTTAGTCACACCTATGCATAGAGTAAAATACGCATGTATATGTTCTCGTGCATATCTTATGACACTACTCGTATTAGCTTTTAAAATTTACACTGATTCTAGAGTTTGATGTAATCACGATCATGCATGAAGTCGTCACACCCATAAGCCTCCTTGTCACAGTTGTGAAGTTAATGGTTACACCCACGATTGACTTGAATGTTATGTTTTGACTTTAGGTTGACTACTTAAGGTCAATTTACAACATTTACAAAATTTTAGGGCCTATTAAGAAATTATAGGGACTAAAATATAATTTTCACATGGCTAATTGAAATTAATTTTAATTGAATGTATATATGTTTGATTGATATATATATGCATGGAACCTGATATACGAGTAGAGACTTGCTTATAAATGTTTTGGATTTTTGGGAATACATGCTTGTACTTATTTAAAATAATACCTGTGAGTTTTGTTTTCTCTTATGTTTTCTCAATGTAATTCTTTTCTTTTCTCCATCCCCTTGAATGTAACTCAAGGTTTCTGAGTTTTGATGTAAAATTTAGAATAAGGTAGTTACTTGATTAATTTCATAAAAAATTATGTAACTAAGGGATAAATTAATGTAATTACTTGAAGACTCAAATAAAAGAAGTAGGATCATCCTAAAAGTCTCAAAGATTTGAAGAAATAGGACCTAGATTGATTAGTCAGTCTCTTTGACTCGAGGACCTAAATTAGTTAAAACTTGTATATTAGCATGTTTATTTTTAAGCTTTGTTTAGTATGCATACTAGGTTTTATTTTTATCACAATATCACCTCAAATGTGAACTAAAAATTGATAAGACCTAACTAAAAACCTTAATAAATAGTAAGTCATTATGGGAAGCCTTCTAATATAGCACCACTAGAACATGCCCTTATTAGTGGGAATCTTGTTTGCTAGAGTGAAATGTAGCCTATTAACAGGTGGAAGATTAGTTGCTAGCTATATTGGGTCATACTTAACTAATAGAAAGTAACTTGTTCATTAAAACAAAGGTGAAATTTATTAAAGGCTGAGTGGGGACATATTTGTAAATATATGGGACATGTAGTATTCAACCCACTGATATTGAAAATCACAATTAAAGCTTGCATGGTTTGTTAGGATAAAACCTAACTTGAAATCATGAGCTTTTGCTACTTAATTTAATGACCTACTTATTTTTGTCAATTTGGCTTGTTTTCCAAAGCTAAGGTTGATTTAATGGGATATCTATCTACTAAGAAATCCATTGAGACTGCACAGGCTTAAGAAAAATAATGGAAGCGTTTAATAAAATCCTAATTAAACAAATTAAAATGGACTAAGTAATTTTTTTTTCTGTACATATGTAGATCATGCACAAGGACAAATTCAAATTTATTACATCTAATCCTTTAGAAAGAAAATAGGCTAGAGGTGTCAATTTTCTTAGTTGGAATAGAAATCTTCATATTACACTATGTCAAGGAGAATAGTTTTAAAGGGAAAAAACCCCTAGAGGCTAGTCCTAATGCCATTGAGGTTGGAAGAAATGCTCATAAAAAGTATCTCAAAGAGTTTGTCGAAATACAATGTCTCATGTTAGCTTTCATGTCACATGAGCTATAGATGTAACACAATGATATGAATGTTGAGTCTATTCTTCTTAACCTTCGTAAGATATCAGAGCTTAAAAGAATTCAAATAATATTAAGTAATTATAACCTTGTATGGTTGTAAGACGAGTGAGAGAGTATAGGAAAGCACTATTATAGTCAACGTGATTAGTTATATTGAAAAGCTAACAAGCGATTGTGGCTAACAAGTAAGACATCAACTTAGTGTTGTATTTCTTTCCTCCTTTATGGTCACAGTTTATCATAAACTTTAACCTTGTTAAAAAAAGGTATCTCTTCTTAAGCTGTTGGGTTTGATTATGATTGTAGGACAAGACATGAAAAAGGGCAAGAGAAAGAAAGTACTGATGGTTTGTAGCATCCTAGATTCAGAAAAGCCCTTAGGGGTAGAGATTCGGGGTTAAAAATGAAATCCAAAAATAGATTGAGAGTCTAGCAGAATTCAGGAATGAGTTAGTAAAGTTTTCAAAGCCTGTGTGGCTTTCATATGATTTCTTTAGGGAGGATTCGATCATGCGATTGAGCAGGAAATGAGTAATGCCCATTTTCCCATGTGCATGCCCGTGCACCTGCGTCCAGGCACACGTCCGTGTGCTTTAGCCATGCACGCCCGTGTGTGAGTCATGCACGCCCGTGTGCCTTGCCCACACGCCCGTGCAGCAGTAATTTTTTAGAAAATGAATATAAATTGATTTAATTAAGCATCAAAAATCAGTTTAATGGTTAAAATGCTTCAGATAAGTATCAGATAAGCAGAGATTCAGATAATAAAGCTGCATATGCATACCATAACATGACCTGCAGCATGAGAGAGCATCATGGAATCTGAATTCAGTAGTATTTAGTATTCAGAACCTGATGTACGGGTAAGAGTATGGGTGAACTCGAGGGGGCATCTGTGGGATTCAACTTTTTGACACCAGGTTATTATCCAGTATTTCAGATTCAGCTTTCTGACACCAGTCCGATTGTCCAGTATTTCAGATTCAACCTTCTGACATCAGTCAGATCTTTCAACACAGTATATTCAGCTTTCCAGTCAGTAGCTAGACTGTTCAGCCCACATGGTCAAGATGTCGAATCCCTGTGTTCACCAGTCTGATCAGCACAGTAGGTACCTCTGGGTACATACAGAGATAGAGATTTTCATATGTATGCATCATCAGATATTTTCAGTTAGCATGACATGACATACACATCATGACATGATTAATTAATGAGATCAGAAAAACCAGTAATCAGATAATCAGTAAAGCAGTTTCAGATTCCAGCAAGCTCATAGATGTATGAATAGGGCTAAGGCCAGGTATGTTTGTGATTGTATATTGCTTGCTTGGGTTTTGAGGGAAGTAAGGAATGCTTACTGGGTGATCTTTATCACTCATCCCCTTCCTTCTTCCCTACTTTTCAGGTTTTGGTGTTGTTGGCGAGGAGCGGGTGGATCGAGGCTAGCGGGAGAGGGCCCACACGACAGTTCCAGAATAGTTTGTATATATGAAAAAGGCCAGTATGGGCTCATGATGTATTTCAGATATATGTATTTTATGCTTCTACATTTGTATTCAGAATGTATAACAGTTTCAGTTTTATTTTTCGTAGGATTCTCATCCCGGGTACCGGTATTTTCATATTATTAATAAAAAACATTTCAGTATTCAGCACGATAGGGGTACTCGTGGCGGCGGGTCCTACATTATTGGTATCAGAGCAGTTCTCTGAACCGTTTCAGTAGAGATTTGAGCTTGTAAGTGTGTGGTGTCTATTTTCTCTCCCTCGCAGCCATCGTCCAAACCCTCCTCATAGCACAACTCAGGTATTTATTTCCAGCTATGTGTGTTATGTGTTCTAACCCCAGTTTATTGTGATGCTATAGATAGAGACGAGTATGTCCCTATATACATAGATGAGACAGACAGTAGTTCACCCGCCCGTCCTATGAGTGTCAGATATGCAGTGTTTCTTTTTAGGGGTGATGTCAAAGTTTGGTGGGGTCTAGCCAAGGCCTCCATCAATGAGGAGCAGTTGACATGGGCTGAGTTCAGGCAGTTGTTTGATGCAGAGTACAGGAGTACAGAGATGGTATATGTCAAGGCCTAGGAGTTTATTGATTTGACCCAGGGGTCCAATTCAGTCAAGGAGTACACCACCAGATTTAATGCATTGGTAAGATTCATCCCGAGTCTAGCAAGGACAGAGATGGGTAGAGTTCAGAAATTCATCTATGGCTTGTATCCCGTAATAACCAATGATGTGATGATTGGAGCTGATCCTCCCCAGAGATTCAGTGATGTATTGGGGAGAGCACTCAGATCAGAGGCAGGCTTATAGAGGATGAGTGCCATGAATAGAGCATCTGAGAGGACAGAGGATAGAGACAGAGGTAAGAGACCGATGTCAGCTAAGAGATTAGCCAGAGGTTTTCAGAGTCAAAGACAAAGACTTGTACCCCAGCCGCCACAGTGTCCCAGATGTGTCATCCGAGAGAGTGTTTGACTGGACAGATTATTTGTTATTGGTGCCATCAGCTAGGGCACATGATGGTAGTGTGTCCAACCAGAGGTGGAGCTGATGTTGGGCCGAGTAGAGGTGGAGTTGGTCAGTTCAGAGGTCGAGGAGGTCCACCCAGAGGTAGAGTTAGAGCAGAGAAAGATGGAGCAGACATTCCCAGAGCAAGTGGTAGAGCACCTGAGGGAGGTGCTGGTCCTTCGGAAGTAGACAGAAGTAGAGCCAAAGTATATGTTGTTTTTCAGGAGCAGGCAGAGGCTATTCCCCATGTAGTAATTGGTCAGTTACTTTATTTTGATACTCCTTTATTTATACTTGTTGATTGTGGAGTCACACACAGCTTTGTAGCCTGGAGTGTAGTGGAAAGATTAGGGGTTGACCCTAGTGTGGCCAGTAGGAGTATCCATGTAGAGATGTCAGATGGGGGATTTGTATTGAGTGACAGAGTCCTCCTAGATCAGGAGATAGAGATTATGGGTAGACAGATGATGATTGACCTGATTTTGCTGGAGTTAGCAGATTTTGATATGATCTTGGGGATGGATTTATTGGGGAGATACAGTGCAGAGGTAGATTGTGGAAGGAAGAAAGTGAGATTCCACATAGGCCCTGATCAGTTTGTATTTGGTGAGGGCAGAGTTGACAGCATGATGATCTCCTGTATCCAAACGAGCAGATTGATGAGACAGGATTATGTCGGATATGTGGCCAATGTTGTATGTAGCAGTTTAGTGGGTTTGAGTATCGAAGAGGTGTCAGTAGTCAGAGACTTTCTAGATGTCTTTCCAGATGAGTTGCCAGGGTTACCTCCAGACAGAGAGTTGGAGTTTAGTGTTGAGCTTCTTTCTGGTACAGCTCTAATCTCTAAGGCTTCGTACCGAATGGCTTCAGCTGAACTTCAGGAGTTAAAAAAACAGTTTCAGGAGTTAACAGATAAGAGATTCATCAGGCCCAGTTGTTCACCTTGGGGAGCTCCGATTTTATTTGTTAAGAAGAAAGATGGATCGATGAGGATGTGTATCGACTACAGGGAGCTTAACAGAGTGACAGTGAAGAACAAGTACCCTCTGCCAAGGATAGATGACCTGTTTGATCAGTTGAGGTGTACAACAGTGTTTTCCAAGATGGACTTGAGGTCACGTTACTATCAGGTCAGAGTGGCAGACAGAGATGTTCCCAAGACAGCTTTCAAGACCAGATATGGGCATTATGAGTTCTTGGTCATGCCATTTGGGTTGACTAATGCCCCAGCGATCTTTATGAATCTGATGAACTTGGTGTTTCATGATTGCTTAGACCGGTTCATGGTGGTTTTCATAGATGACATTTTGGTGTATTCTAGGAGTATGGCAGAGCATGAGGAGCATCTCAGATATGTGCTTCAGAGGCTGAAGGATAGACAGTTGTATGTCAAGTTTTCCAAGTGCGAGTTTTGGCTTGACAGAGTAGCATTTCTGGGTCATGCGGTTTCAACAAACAGTATTTCAGTGGACCCCAGTAAAGTGGAAGCTATTTTGAGTTGGCCAAGGCCGAAGACAGTAAAAGAGGTGCGAAGCTTCCTTGGGTTGACAGGCTACTACAGGAGATTCATTGAAGGATTCTCTAGCCTAGTGAGGCCCCTCACTGCCTTGACTAGGAAAGAGGTTCCATTTGTATGGACAGATGAGTGCGAGGCACGTTTTCAGGAGCTCAAACAGAGATTGACCAATACTCCAGTTTTGGCACTACCTCAAGAGGGGGTAGAGTTTGACATTCATATAGATGCGTCCCATCAAGGGATGGGAGCAGTTCTGATGTAGAATGGTAGGGTCATTGCCTACGCCTCCAAGCAGTTGAGAGATCATGAGTTGAGATACCCTACACACAACTTGGAGTTAGCTGCAGTTGTGTTTACCTTGAAGATTTGGAGACATTATCTCTATGGGGTTAAGTGCAGCATATATTCAGACCATAAAAGTTTGAAATATTTCTTCACCCAGAAAGAGCTTAATATGAGACAGAGGAGATGGTTAGAGCTGGTGAAGGATTACGATTGTGACATCAGATATCATCCAGGGAGAGCCAATGTAGTGGCTGATGCGTTGAGTAGACGTGTGGCCTTATCCAGTCTTTCAGTTCAGAGAGAGCTGCAGTATGAGATTATTAGAGAACAGATTGAGATAGTGACTACGAAATTTTCCAGACTTTAGATCAGATCCTCTTTGTTTGATGAGATCAGAGAGTGTCAGATGTTAGATGAATGGACTCAGAGTATGATTCAGAGGATGTCAGAGAGATCAGTGCCAGATTTTGAGTTCAGAGATGGGATCTTAAGATTCAGAGACAGAGTCTGTGTGCCATAGAGTTCAAAGTTGAGACAGAAGATTTTGTCAGAGGTGCACAGTACAGTGTATTCAGCACACCCAAGCAGTACAAAAATGTACCAGGATCTCAAGAAGAATTTCTGGTGGGCAGGCATGAAAAATGACATAGCAGACTTTGCTTCCCGATGTCGATATGTCAACAGGTAAAGGCAGAGCACCAGAAACCCTCAGAATTACTTCATCCCTTAAGTATTCCTGAGTGGAAGTGGGATGACATCTCCATGGACTTCATTTCGAGTCTTCCCAGAGTTCAAAGAGGATTTGATAGTATATGGATAATAGTAGACAGACTCAGTAAGTCAGCTCATTTTCTACCAGTCAGACAGGGTATGTCTACAGATCAGCTAGGGCGGTTATATATCAGAGAGGTAGTCAGACTCCATAGTATTCCCAGGACGATAGTGTCAGATAGAGACTCTAGATTTCTGTCAGCTTTCTGGAGATCATTGCAGAGAGCCTTGGGGACCAGGTTGCAGTTCAGTTCAGCATATCACCCTCAGACAGATGGTCAGACTGAGAGTGTGAATAAGATATTGGAGGATATGCTCAGAGCCTGTTGTATGGACTTTTAAACCGATTGGGCAGAGTTGATTCCTCCTATGGAGTTTGCATATAACAACAATTATCAGGTGACTATTTAGATGGCTCCGTTTGAGACATTATATGGTCGGAAGTACAGATCTCCACTTCATTAGGATGAGATTAGAGAAAGAGATTCTCTAGAGACAGTTGTGGGTCCAGAGATAGTTTAGGGGATGATTAAGCAAATCAAGATCATCAGACAGAGAATGAGATAGGCCCAGGATCGACAGAAAAGCTATGCAGATTTGAGAAGCAGAGAGATTGAGTTTTCAGTAGGCGACAAAGTTTTTCTGAGAATTACACGCTACAAGCACGTTCTCAGATTTGGCAAGAAAGAGAAGTTGGCCCCTAGATTTATTGGTCCCTACGAGATACTTGAGAGAGTGGGGATAGTTGCCTACAGGTTAGCATTACCAGCCAGTATGGACAGAATTCATAATGTCCTCCATGTGTCACAGTTGAGGAAGTATATGGGGGATCCTTCTTATGTGCTTTAGTTTTCAGAGATTGAGTTGGCAGAAGATTTGAGTTACTAGGAGCTGCCAGTTCAGATTCTTGACTACAAGGTCAAAGTCTTCAGAAATAAACAGATTCTCCTTGTGAAGGTCTTATGGCGTAGTCAGAGAATGGAGGAAGTCATTTGGGAGGTAGAGTATGAGATCAGGGATAGGTTCCTAGAGTTATTCAGGTAAATTCTGGGGTCGAAATTTTTATAAAGGGGGAGGAAATGTAGCATCCTAGATTCAGAAAAGCCCTTAGGAGTAAAGATTCAGGGTTAGAAATAAAATCCAGAAATAGATTGGGAGTCTAGCAGAATTCAGGGGTGAGTTAGCAAAGTTTCTAGAGTTTGTGTGGCTTTCATATGGTTCCTTTAGGGAGGATGCAATCATGCGATTGAGCGTGAAATGAGTAATGCCCATTTTCCCATGTGCACGCCCGTACAAGTGCATGTATATAAGTGAGCCGAGAGAATTTTAGTCATTTTCTCACCCACCTCAATCATCTTCTTTTTCTTATTTTAGCAACAGCTCCTCCCAACCTTAGAGAGGAAATTCCGCAGCAAATAGCTCCCAATCCGGTGAGAGAGCCAAGAGAATAGTTTGATAGAAAAGCTTCCAGCGGCAATGGCGAGAGGCAAGTGTTCGCTTACTTCTCCTTGTGTTTTCCCGACTTGCTTTGTGAATGTTGATTCTTGGATGAGGTCTTTGCATGTTGATGAACTTTGGGAATGATTATTGTTGTTGCATGTTGAATTGGATGATGAATTTCCACCCTTGGATCATGCATGTTGATTGTGTATGGTTTTAGTGAGAGAAAGAGGTTGCTTTCATGGTGGATTGAGCTATGGTTGATGCATGTTGAAATTGAGTTTATATAAATGCTTATTGAGATGCTGGGAATGTGTGTTTGAAGTGAATTTGGAATTGAATGAGAATTGGTTGTGATTTATGCATTTTCCAGACGGGTGTTCTTGTTAAAGAACAAGACACACGACCATGTGCCTATATGGCACGGCCGTGTGCCTTTATTTTTCCAGACACAAGCCCGTGTGCACGCTGTGTGCACGGCCAGAATTACAGACACACGCCTGTGTGTCCTAAGGGACACGCCCGTGTGCATGCTTTTTTAGAGAAATTACCCAGAATTCCAGTAGCATGCACGACCAGCAGCACGGCCAACGTACGACCCCATGTGTCCAGGCACACGCCCGTGTCCAGGCACACGCCCGTGTGCCTTAGCCATGCACGCCCGTGTGTGAGTCATGCACGCCCGTGTGCCTTGCCCACACGCCCGTGTGGCAGCAATTTTCCAAAAAATGAATATAAATTGATTTAATTAAGCATGGGAAATCAGTTTAATGGTTAAAATGCTTCAGATAAGCAGAGATTCAAATAATAAAGCTGCATATGCATACCATAACATGACATGCAGTATGAGAGAGGATCATGGGATCCGAATTCAGTAGTATTCAGTATTCAGAACTTGATGTACGGATAAGAGTATGGGTGAACTCGAGGGGGCATCTGTGGGATTCAGCTTTCTGACACCAGTCAGATTGCCCAGTATTTCAGATTCAGCTTTCTGACACCAGTCAGATTATCCTGTATTTCAGATTCAGCCTTCTGACACCAGTCAGATCATTCAGCACAGTATATTCAGCTTTCTAGCCAGTAGTTAGAATGTTCAGCCCACATGGCCAAGATGTCGAATCTCTGTGTTCACCATTTTGATCAGCATAGTAGGTACCTTCGGGTACATACAGATATAGAGATTTTCATATGCATGCATCATCAGATATTTTCAGTTAGCATGACATGACATACACATCATGACATGATTAATTAATGAGATCAGAAAAACCAATAATCAGTAAAGCAGTTTCAGATTCCAGCAAGCGCATAGATGTATGAATAGGGCTAAGGCCAGGTATGTTTGTGATTGTATATTGCTTGCTTGGGTTTCGAGGGAAGTAAGAAATGCTTACTGGGTGATCTTTATCACTCATCCCCCTCCTTCTTCCCTACTTTTCAGGTTTTGGTGCTGTTGACGAGGAATGGGTGGATCGAGGCTAGCGGGAGAGGGCCCACACCACAGTTCCAGTATGTATATTTCAGTTTTAGACCTGATGGGTCATTTTGTAACTGTTTCAATGTACTCAGATGTAAAATAGTGTACAGAATAGTTTGTATATATGAAAAAGGCCAGTATAGGCTCATGATGTATTTCAGATATATGTATTTTACGCTTCCGCATTTGTATTCAGAATGTAAAGCAGTTTCAGTTTTATTTTTTGTAGAATTCCCGTTGCAGGTACCTGTATTTTCAGATTATTAATAAAAAGCATTTCAATATTCAGCACGGCAAAGGTACTCGTGGCGGCGGGTCCTACATGGTTGGTGCCCAACATAAAGCCAAGGGCAAAGGCAAGACTAAGGCCAAGCCCAAGGTTTAAGTCTAAACCTAAGCCCTACTTATTTTGCACCTTATTAGTGGTATAGGAAAAAGACAAGTGACTTGCTTTCTTGGTGTTAGTCCAAGCTATTGGAGGAAACATTGCAAGGCCTTCCTTGAGAACAAGAAGAAAAGGTCGACTATTTCTACTTCATCTATATAGGTTATCTAGATTAATCTTGCTCATAATTCATTTTGAGTTGTTAACACATGATGTGGTACTCATATCACTTTTGATATATAAGGACTAAGACTGAGTAGATCCCTTAACCAAAGAGAGGTAGACCTACATTTTAGGAATAGAGTGAGGATAACAACTCTAGCTGTAGGATCTTATTATCTATATTTTCCTATTGGGCTTTTTTTATAATTAAAGAACTATTACTATATACCTAATGTTTCAAGAAATTTAATTTTGTATTTGTTTTAGATAAGGGTACTATTTTTTTATTGCTAATGGTACTATAACCATTAGCTTGAATGATATTCTTTATAGAACTACATGTATGGTAAATATATTGTATGCTATAAACTTAGATAATAATGAAAGTCTCAATGTTAATGCAAGTAAACATATAAAAATTAATTAACTGAATCCCACTAATTTGTGGCAATGCAGGCTAGGGCATATAGGCCCCAAAGTGTATTTCAAAGCTCTTATCCATTAGTTTTGTAATCATATGACTTTCAGTCTTATGGTATGTAGCATCCCAGATTTAGAATAGTCCTTAGGGGTAGAGTTTTATGGTTAGAAATAAAATTCATGAATAGATTGAGAGTCCAGGAGAGTTTAGGGGTGAGATAGTAAGTTTCCAGAGCCTGTGTGGCTTTCGTATGATTCTTTTAGGGAGGTTTCGATCATGCGAAGCGTGGGAAATGAATTTCCTTCATTTTCCCATGTGCACGCCCGTACACATTTCCTTGCACGCCCATGCAAGTTGCCTAGAAAAGAGAGACGGGAGATTTAAGTTTTATTTCTCACCCATTTTCCCATTTCAGCCAATTCTTCTCTTGTTTCAGTTCCTCCTAACCTTAGAGAAGAAACTCAACTTCCAGCAACTCTCAATCCGATGAGAGAGCCAAGAGATTAGTTTGCTTACTTCTCCTTGAGTTTCCCGGCTTGTTTTGATGAATTGTGATGCTTGGATGAATTCTTTGCATGTTGATGAGCTTTGTGCATGCTAATATGTTGATATGATGATGAATTTCCATCCTTGAACCATGCATGCTTGCTTGTGTGTGCTTTAGTGAGATAAAGAAGATGCTTTCATGGTGGAATGAGTTATGTTGGATGTATGTTGAGATTGAATTGATATACATGCTTATTGAAGTGCTGGGAATGTATGCTAGAAGTTGATTTGAGATTGATTGAGAAATGGAATGAGATTTGTGTAATTTCCAGGCATGTGTTCTTGTTGGAGAACAAGACACACAGTCGTGTGCTTGCATGAGCACGACCGTGTGCCCCTTGTTTTTCAGGAGCACGCCCGTGTGCACGCTGTGTGCACGGCTTGAAATGCAGACGCACGCCTGTGTGTCTAGAGGGACATGACCGTGTGCAAGCTTATTCAGCGAATTACGCCCAGATTTTCAGAAGCGAGCACGACCGGCTACATGGCCAGCGCACGACCCCATGTGTCTGGGCACATGCCCATGTGCCTTTAACATGCACGCCCGTGTATGACCTCTGCACGCCCGTGTGCCTTGCTCACATGCTCGTGCGCTAGTGATTTTCCAGAAAAATGTAATAACATGAATAATTAAGCATGGGAAACCAATTTTAAAGGCTAACAAGCCTCAAATAAACATGAAATCATACAGTAAAGGCTGTATGAGCATTTCATAGCATGGCATGTAGCATGAGAGGATCAAAGGATCTGAATTTAGCAGTATTCAGTATTCAGAATTCGATATACGGGTTAGAGATTTAGATGAACTCGAAGGGGCATCTGTGGGATTCAACTTTCTGACACAAGTCAGACTATTCAACATTTCAGATTCAACTTTCTAGCCAGTAGCTAGACTGTTCAGCCCACATGGCCAAGATGTCGAATTCTTATGTTCATCAGCCTGATCAGCACAGTAGGTACCTTCGGGTATATACAGATTTTTAAATGCATGCATCCATAGTTATTTTCAATTAGCATGGCATGACATATACATCATGACATGAATGATAATGAAATCAGTAAATAAATGAGATCCAGATAATCAGATTAATCAGTTTCAGATTCCAGCAAGTGACTAGATGAATGTTAGGGCCGAAGTCAGACATGTGTGATTGTATGTTGCTTGCTTGGGTTGAGGGAAGTAAGGAATGCTTACTGGGTGATTTTTATCACTCATCCCCTTCCTTTTTCCTTCATTTTTAGGTGTCCGTGCTGTTGGCGAGGAACGGGTGAATCGAGGCTAACAGGAGAGGGCCTCACACCACAGTTTCCAGTATGCATATTTTCAATTTTGGACCTGATGGGTCATATTGTAAATATATCACTTACTCGATTGTAAAACAGTGTACAGAACAATATGTATATATGAAAAAGGCCATTGGGCCCATTGTACAGTCATTGTATATTTCAGTTGTATGTATTTCAGCTTTTGCTTTTGTATGGATGTATAGCAGCAATAGAGTTTATTTTCATAGGATTTCTATCACGTGTAACCGTATTTTTCAGATTATTAATAAAAGAACCTCAATATTCAATAGCAGGGGTATGCGTGGCGACGGGTCCTACATGGTAAATGTGAATCTTATTTTATGGGCAAGATGTATTTGAATGAAGGAACTAGACCTTGATAGATATGGTTAGGTCCATAATAAGTTCTAGTGAACTATCTATATCATTCTAAAGTTATATGATCGATTCCCTTACCCACAAACCCAGGGAAGATATCAGCAACTCATGGCGCGGCTTGTGCCCTGGTGCTAAGGAGATATGATCGATTCCCTTACCACCCAGGCAACCAGCCTCATTTGTTTAACTTGCATACAAAATAGTATATATACAGTATATGTGAAAGCACAAAATGCAAAACCTTTACAGAATATTTATACATTTCATACAAGGTATAATACTCATGCAATATACATAGTTTATATACATAGCACAATATACATACAATAGATACAGCTTATGTACCCAGGATAATGTTCATACAATATATATAGTATATAATAAAGTTTAAAGCATATTATAATATATATACAAAATATGATAATATGTGCATTTGTATACAGTAGCCAGAAAATGCAAAGTTAAAAAGAAATCAAAAAACAAAGAAGCTGCTCTACCCCAGTGTGATTTGAACCTGGGGGGCTGAGAATGACTTCACCCACCCTTCGCTACAAAAGCAGCAAGCCTTATTCATCTGACTTGCATGCAAAAATTTATATATGTACTATATAGGAATACATGCAAGATATAAAATATACTTCTTACAAAATATTTATTATATACATATATACATACAGAACACTATGATACATATACATACAAAATTTAAAAATATAGAATACAAATGCAGTAAAATACAGAATGTCTATAAAAGAAAAATTATCAATATATGAAACAAATCCAATACTGAATACGAATAAAACAGTATTTAAAATACGAAACACAAAAATAATAAAATACAAAATATATAAAAAAATACCAATATATGAAATAAATCAAATACGAAATATGAAAAAAATTACAACATAAAAAAAAACAAAAACAAAAAGAATGGACAAAATATATATAAAATATAAATACAAAATAAAAATAGAATATACATACGGAATATTCACATACATACAAAAATACAACAAAGAAAAAGATTAATACATAATATTAATACATTTATGTATAGAATAAAAATACAACGCACAAATTATTCACACAGAATATTTTAATACACAAACAGTTTTTATATGTAATACAATTTTTATATGCATAAAATAATAAATAAAAAAATATCATTTACAGAAAAATCTCTCTTAAGGGCGTATCTGAAAATTGTTGATTCAAAATTTATCAATATTGAACTAAGGATGGTAGAGTTAATTTTCAGATATGCTAATTTCCTTCAAAATTTTTCTCTTTTCTTTTTTTTTTTTTTTGGTTTTTTTGAAAAATCCTCTCTCTCTCAAAAATTTTCTCTCCCCTACCGAAAAATTTCCCCCCTTTTTTTGTTTTTCGTTTCTGCTAAAAATCTCCCCTCCTCCCCTATTTTCTCTTTTTTGCATGTACTTACAGGTGTTAAAGGGGGTTGGTTGAAATCTTTTTTTTTTTCAGGAAACCGTCTTGAAAACGTGTGGAAAAAGGCTTGCAATCTGCGCAAGGAAACAAATGCGCACATGTATTGGCAAAAAATAAAAAAGAAATAATGAAAAATAAGGCTGGCGTGCACAGGCGTGGCAGGAGAGAGTAGACAGCCGAGCAGGAAAAAAAAAAGCAGGCTTGCAGCCATTCAGCGCGCACGTGCACCATTCAGCGCGATGAGTAGCCTTGCTGCCGCCTCAGCGCGCCCGTGTAGAGCACGCGCTCACAGCAGGCCCATCCTTAGGCCTTCCCCTTCAGCCGGGCCAGCACGCCTGCCACCTGGGCTGCGCACTGGGCCCCCTTCCTCTCTTCTTCTCTTTCTTTACTCTTTTTGGGCAAACTGCATGGATTTCGGTCATATGTTTTGGGTTTTATGGATTTTATGATTTTTTGATTCTTTTATAATAAAAACAACATAAAATAATTTAAAATAAAATAAAATAAACACTTTTTTTTAACACATTTATCCTCGATTTGACATTTCAAAAATTATAAATCAACATTTAGATTTTTCATCATCGAAGATGACCATGTTAGGTCCAAAATAAGATGTCTACAATTCTAAAATTGATAAATGTATTTTTTTAGGTTTCCCAAAGAAAACTAAGGGTTATTATTTATACTACCCAAATGAGTAAAAATTTTTCATTGCTTAATCTAGTATATTTTTAAAAAGAGAATTCCTTTCTAAAAGGATTAATAAGGGGAATATAAATATTGGTGAAATTCATAAACCATAAATGTCAAAAGCTATTAGATAGGACAATGTGCCACATGGTGTGGTTGAGCATGGTACACTATAATTACTTGGGTTTGGCAGAATACATCACAAGCTTGAGATATATGGATATTTCTTGATTCAGTATGGTGATGTATGGTAGTCTCTAATGACGATTCTAAAACCCATGTCAAGGTTATAACAAATCCAAACTTTGAAAAATGGTTTGAAGCTATGAAGTTTGAGACAAACCTCATGTACGAAAACCCAGTTTGGACTTTGGGAAATGCACTTGAAAGGGTAAAACTCATATAGTACAAATGAGTTTTTAAAAGGAAGATTGATATAGATGGTAAAATGTATGCCTATAAAGCACAATTGGTTGCTAAAGGTTTTAATCAAAAGTATAGTATTAATTATGATAAAAGCTTTTCACCATTTACGATGTTTAAGTCCATCTGGATTTTGTTTAAAATAGCTACGTATTATGACTACAAGATTTAGTAGGTGAATGTCAAAGTTGCTTCTTCTGAACAGGAACCTTGTAAAGGATATTGTAGACACCCCATTTTGGACCCAACAGGGTCATCCCTAATGACGATAAACCTGGAGATTCAAATCGAAACTTTTAAAGTGTTAAGCTGAGAATGGACGGGTGAAATTCCAAAACCGAAACCTAAAAACCTATAAAATCTATACCTATAAAAGTAACCCAAAACCCTCCAACCTAAGCCTACCTAAACAAATCAAAAGACCAAACCCAACTTCTTAAAAAATGATAATAATAATAATCAGCCCAATAAGCACATGGCCCAACTAGAAGAAGAATAGCATGTAGCAACTAGGCAGCCCAAGTTCCAGCCCAAGAAAGAACCTGGCGCGCAGTTTTTTTCCACTTGCCCATTTTCTCTTTTCCCATGCCCATGATCTGTTGCAGTTTCTTTCCATTTCCTGCCAACTGCCCACACGTACCTGCTTTCATGTAACCGATTTCCTTACGTATAAAAAGAGGGGGAGGGCAGTGCACAGGAGAGGGGAAAAAAAAAAAAAAGAGGGGAGGGAGACCTATTACTTTCCAGAAAAAGAAAAAGAAAGACAACACCCGTAAACCCAAAGATTAAAAGGTTTGATTACTGTGTATTTTCAGCTTGACTCAGAATGAAGTGCTGAATTGCTACTCCAGGTAAGTAACTGAAGGGATATATATATTTCTTTTTTCTTTTTTCTTTTAATTTTTATTTTATTTTATTGTTACAAATAAATAGATTAATCAATTTTAATTCATATGTTCATTTTCTCTATTTTAATGTGAATGATTGGTTGCATATATAATCTATAATGTATGAAAATATTTTGTATTTGATGTTTAATAAATTATAATCTTTATTGTTTTGCCTGCTTTATTTTTGTATGAATATACTGTGCATTGCTTTATATATATACTATAATATTTTTGTGTATCATATTATGTATCTTCATGAATTGTATATATTTTATATGTATATTGTATTGTGTATAAAATGTATATAAACTGTGTATATTATACTGTATTATATTGTTTTTTTTTTTTTTTGTATGCTATTGTGTATATTATATGTTGTCTGTACATATTTGCGTGCAATCATTAGAGAAATGTGTAAACAATGTGTGTGGTATAAATTTCAATATATAAATATTACATACATTTTTATGTGTATTATATATGCTGCATATATGCTTACTAATTATATTTATTATATATATATATATATATATATATATATATATGTATTCTGGACATGCATGTTATTATATATATATTTTTAAACATATTTTATGTAACTATAATAGGTTGGGTGCACACATTGTTTATATATGTTTTGTAAATTTTTGAATTTTATTTATTCATTTTTTTATGTTATTTTATTTCATTTCATATTTTCTAATCTAATTTGTTTTGCAGATTTTATTTTATTTTATTTTGTTAGAATTGTTTAGGATTAGAATCAATGTATAGGGGTGTATGGAAAAGGGTTGTAATTTTTATCCTGCAATAGGAACTGCTTTGAGAAATACCGATGAAATTCTTAATGACATATTTCTAAACATATAACAGGATGACTATGTAAGGGATAAAAACTCATAATATAGAAATTCTACTCGAACAATCACACACAAGAGGATCCTAAAAGGATTGACATCTATGGACTGCTACATGGGTTTGACTTGGATAAAGGTCAAAGGCTACCTTAAGCGAGAACCAAAAGTTCTTTTTATATACCCGAAGGTACGTTGCCTAAGACTGATGTACAAGACAGACTACCCCTGGGCCGAGTGGGCTTTCGGGCAAAGTCTGGATTGCCATCGGGGGTAATAAGGACAAATTGTGCACAGTGGGTGTAAGTGTTGTGTTATGCAAGGAACTTAATTAAACTCAGAAGCATTTAACAAATTAACCACATCGGAATCGACTCTTCACATTGTCCCCAATGGAGTAGCCAGAACTGTGGCATCGGTTTTTGATGTGCCACGTTAGGACAGACTTGCCACTCTTGTTTAACCACCCTAAACGTGGTCAAGAGGAGCGCATAACGGGTTTGTGGCCCATTATGGAGTCTATGGAGTCGCCACCCAAGAGTAACCCCGGGAAAATATGTGTCGGTGAAGACAGGCGATTTTATGGATCCCTTGCAGAGAACCCAACCTTCTTCACCGGCCCAATGGTTGGGTTCGGAGAGTCAGGTACAGCGATGGGAAGGTGTTAGGCACCCATGCTGCCCGGCCCGAAGGTCGGCCTCCACTTTTGTGGTTTATTTGTTAAACGCGTTACCAAGTTTAATTAGGTTCCGTTTTATCACGCGATGCAATACTAATATTAATTACAACCATCAAGAGAAAAAATAAAATACAAAAAATAAAAAAAAAATTACAACCCTTTTCCATACACCCCTATACATTGATTCTAATCCTAAACAATTATAGGAATAATAAATAAATAAATCCTGCAAAAACAATTTTGTTAGTTAATCCAATAAAATAAACAAATATATTAAATAAATAAATCCTATAAAAAAAATTTGTTAGAAGCAAATTATAATTACAAAAAAAATGATAATAATAACAATAAATATAGATAAAAAAAAAAAAGGTAAAAGCAGCAAATAAACAAAATGCGGCCCAATGCAACCCCATAATATATACACAGACATGCACAGTAAATAAAATAAGCAAGCAAAATCCACCCCAGCCGCGACTTGAAGCCAGGTGTCAAAGGGGATAAATTTCCCACCTTTCGCCACCAAGGCAACAGCCACATTCAATCAACTTGCATGCAAGAATATTATATATATACAATATACGCGAATGCACACAACACTCAATAAATATATAATTTTTCCTCCAGCAAATACAAAAATACATAACTTATATATACATACAAAAATATATATAGTAATACAAACACTCAATATATATAATATGTACAATTCAATAATTACACAATACATATAACATATACGTGTTCAGTAATATAAATACTCAATATATACAATTAATACATAATAAAAATATATATACAACATGCACAATTCAAATAATTACATTATACATGTAACTTATACATACAAAATAATATATGCGCAATATGCAATAAAATAATAATAATAATAATAATAATATGTATCAAAATAATTATTCACAAAAATTTTTTTATTAAAAAAAATTAAATATACACGAATAATAAGAAAAATTTTGCATACAAAGATTAATAAATAACTTTTGTCCCTCAGGTACTTACCTGTAATCCAATTATTTCAGAATTTTGTAATGCTGAAGCTGAGGATATCTTGAGCAATAGGATTGTGGTGTGTGCTGAAAATTTTGAAATCAATTTCTCCTAATTGCTGGAAAAAGGAAGGCTAAAAAAATTTCTTCTCCCCCTTCCTGATTGCTGGAAAAGGAAAGCTAAAAAAATCCCCCTCCCCTCTTTCTCTGCCTCCTTTTTATATAAGTCTCATCATGATTGCATAAAAAGAGGAGCAATTATTGGTGCATGGAGGCAGTTGACAAGCATAAGGATGCTTGCAGAAGAGAGAAAAGAAAATGAGATAATGAAAGAAAACTGCAGCCAACATCCAGCGCATGTGTGTATTAGTAAGCAATGTTGGCTTGGACTGGGCGCTTTCATTTTATCTCTCCTGGGCTTTTATTTATTTATTTTATTTTTTTATGGGCTTGGATTTGGATTGGTGTACTTCTTTTTTTTTTTTTTTTAATGGTGTGTTTGGGTTTTGGGCTTTAGGTCTACTTATCCTCAGCTTAGCACTTCAAAAACTCTTAACCAATCTTCAGGTTTTTCATCATCGGGAATGACCCTGCTGAGTCCAAAATGGGGTGTTTACAGATGCCCCTTACTTTGTGAATTTTGTGTGCATTGTGAATGCAATGAAAACACATGTAAAATGCAACAAAGTATAAACAAAAGACACCTAGTTTTGGACCAACAGAGACAAAAAACAAAAACAAGTAGAAACCTAGAGATGTTTCTACGCCCCAGATTATCTCGATTTGAAAGTAAATCTGTAATGACAACATGTAGAAACCTATTGATGTTTCTACGCCTCGGATTACCCCACTTCGAAAGCAAGTCCAGAATAACGAAATATAGAAACCTAGAGATATTTCTACGCCTCGGATTGCTCCACTTCGAAAGCAAATATGGAAAAACAACATGTAGGAACCTAGAGATATTCCTACGTCTCGGATTGCCCCACTTCGAAAGCAAGTCCAGAATAACGAAATGTAGAAACCTAGAGATATTTCTACGCCTCGGATTGCTCCACTTCGAAAGTAAATCCAGAAAAACAACATGTAGGAACTTAGAGATATTCCTACCCCTCGGATTGCCCCAAAACGAAATGTAGAAACCTAGAGATATTTCTACGCCTCGGATTGCCCCACTTCGAAAGCAACTCCAGAAAAATAACATGTAGGAACCTAGAGATATTCCTACACCTCGGATTGCCCCACTTCTAAAGCAAGTTCGGAATAACGAAATGTATAAACCTAGAGATATTTCTACGCCTCAGATTGCTCCACTTCGAAAGTAAATCCAGAAAAACAACATGTAGAAACCTAGAGATATTCCTACGCCTCGGATTACCCCACTTCGAAAGCAAGTCTGGAATAACAAAATATAGAAACCTAGAGATATTTCTACGCCTCGGATTGCCCTACTTCGAAAGCAAATCTGGAAAAACAACATGTAGGAACCTAGAGATATTCCTACGCCTCAGATTACCCCACTTCGGAAGTAAGTCTGGAATAACGAAATGTAGAAACCTAGAGATATTTCTACACCTCAGATTGCCCCACTTCGAAAGTAACTCTAGAAAAACAACATGTAGGAACCTAGAGATATTCCTACGCCTCGGATTGCCTTACTTCGAAAGCAAGTTTGAAATAACAAAATGTAAACGATCTAACCTATGACAGAGTTGATGACTCCGTAACGGTTAAGTTCTAGTCTCAATATGACTGGTGAAATGCCCCTGGTTGGGTAAGCTTCACGAGATTGGATTTGCCCCTGGTGGGTGAATTTGACAAGAATGGATTTGCCCATAGTGAGAAAGCTCAACAAAGTTGAAAAGTCCTTAAGGGATGTGAAAAATAACAAGGTTACCCTTTATGGTGAATAATGACAAAATGCTCCTTATGAAAAAATGATGATGAAAATAGCCCCACAAAATATATAACGAGAATGCCCCTACAAATGATAACAAGAAATGCCCTAAAGAAAAACATTGATGAAAATACCTTACGAGGTGGACAATGACAAACATATCCTTATAAGATAACAAAATGCCTCTTTTTTTTTTTTTTTTGGACAAACACAAGATTCAAATGCCCCTAGCGAGTGAATAATGACAAAAATGCCCTTATGTCACAAGATGACTATGACGATGAAACAAAGCAACAAACTATTTTAAGTATTCCTTCCATGGGATGCATGATGACATATGTATGTTGACTTTGCTAATTTGTATGCAATGCTTATTATAACCATATCAGTAGGATGTGAAAAACTTAGACCAAGGGATAACATTCTCATCGATTGACTTTTATTTCTCTTCTTCAATTTCCATCTTCTTTTTTCTTGATGATATATGGGCCTTGACATCTCAGCTTAACTCACAATTCAATATGACACGAGATTTTATCCAAAAAGAAGTTTGCTAGTTTGGTAGACACTCGTATGTCACTCACTCCACTCAAGTGTTTGAAAAGGTGAACAGTTTTATGCTTGAGTTCAACTCATAATGATGCTTACCATAAACTTGCTTGTTCATCCGATCTCTATTACTAAGGCCACATGCATACACAAATCTGATGATCTTTGTCGAGGTTGTAATAAGGTTGATGTGAAGGTGGTTTTAGGGGAATGATAGAGCCATCAAAGACTTTCTCTTCAAGATAGGTCCATAATAGTTTCTTGCGTACTTGCACTAAGATTCTCTTCCCTTTTTTTCCTTTTCTTTTCATTGGTTTTTCTTTTCTTTTCTTTTTTTTTTTTTTTTTTGCTTTTTTTTTTTTACTTTTCTCTTTATTTTTCTCTTTTCATTATGTTCATATTTCATATGGATAGGTACAAATTTACTTGACCTTACTATAATAGTCTTTAATGCTCCACAACCCCCCACAGTGGGTAAGGGATAAAAAGTTGATGATTTATGGTGTAAGGTTTGTCAAGGAAGTGTTTCAAGCTCAATAGGGTTTTCTAGAGTCAACTTGTATCATGGTTGGCTTTATGGTCAAAGTGACTCATTTTATAGTGTCATCATCATTTCTATGAATGCATGTGATTAATTGTGATCTTGATCAGTATTTGAAGCAAGTTCTGGAAACACCTACATGAGTGAACACACTTAACAAAGAAATCAAAGGTCATTTGTGTGTGTATGACCATGGGCTCAAAATCTCACATTTAGTGTTTTAAAGTCTACCAAGACTAGTTTACCTGTTTTTTTTTTTTTTGGAAAATTCAAATCATATCACATTTCATTGTCAAATTTTGTCAATACATACATTCATGAGATGCAACACATGCTAAAGCAAAAACAAGTTCAAAAGATAATGCCCTTCAAGTTTTACAAGAATCTCCAGCCATATTGTTGATCTGGTTCAGCCAACCTTCCTGTGTCAATGAGATCTTGAATCTCATGCCTCAATTTCTTACATTCATTAGTCAAATGGCCTCGACCTTGATGGAAGCGACAATAAACTCTCGAGTCATAATCTGTTGGTAATGGATTTAGTGGTAGGTGAGGTGTCATCGGTTGTAACAGACATTTTCTCTTCAACTTGTCAAATGCCTTTGAGAGTGGCATATTCAGATTAGAGAATTGTCTTGGCCTAGATGCTACCATATTTACTCCCTCAACCTTTACGATTGCCTCACCATTTTCTGTTTCAAGCTCACTCTTCTTGAAGGCATACTTCTTCCCCTTTTGTGCAGCAAAAACATCTTCAATTTGTATCCCAACTTCATACAACTGCTCAAACAAATTTTCTCATAAAAAGCAAGGAGAATATTCTTCATCACCTTTTTTACTTGATCTTTTTCAGGAGGTCTATCTGTCATCTTGGAGGCCTTCCTTCTCCATCTAGTTAAGAACTCAGCAAATGACTCACTATGTCTTTGTTTAATGGTTTCTAGGTCTTTGATTGTCACATCTAAAGTAGTGTTGCAAGAATTTTTCAACAAGTTCACGCCAGTCTAATTTATCTGCTTTATTGAGACTATGATACTAAACACCAAAAACTCTTTCAATGACAAAGGAAACAACTCCACCATTCGTTCTTTAGACAACCCAATAGTTTCCATTACAGTCTTAAGTGTTTTTTTTTTCCTTTTTTTTTTTTTTTTGGATCTCCAGTCCCATCAAATCAAGCATTTTAAACTTTGGTGGTAACCTTATTTCTCCGGGTATGTCTAAATCATCCCAGTCTGATGAAGAGGATGTTTTAGTTGCTCTAACCCCTCTTTTTTTTTTTTGGCTATTTTTTTGTCTCTTAAAGTGGACATGGGTACCTTATTCTCTAAATCTCCTTTTCTTTCTTCTTGTGTTCCCAAGTAAAAGTCATTGCTCAAGTCATTTTGTTGCTCCCTAGGTATACCTCTAACCTCACTGGTTTCTCCCTCTTTCTGTTTTCCTTTCATTTCTGTCATCATTTAGGTCATTTTGTCCATTAAGTCAAGCTTTTCCTCCATTATATTCTCAAGTTTCTCCATGATTTTATCCATCCTATTTCCCTCAGTCATAATTCTCTTCTCCCACTTAATGGTTACAAAATGATATGCATGATATGTTTATGTAAACACATGACTTACATGTAGGACTAGATGGGTGCACCTAAAAAAAAAAAGTATTTGACGAAACAATTGCAAGGATAGATCTAATGATAGAAAACTTTGTCCCAATGACTTTTTTTTTTTTTTTTCTATAAGATTAGAAAAATTGGACTTAGACTACTAAAATGATGATAAGAAAACGAGTCTATTACCCCTATATGATCTTAGCCCTAAACAATCTTACCCCTATGAAGTGACTTGAATCAAAATGACTAAAAATGCCTCTACATGATGATTCAGTTCAAAACTACCTATTTGGAATGACACTTAACGATTTTACCCTCATAGAATGATTCCTCTCAAAACTACCCACTTAGGGTGACACTTAAATGTTTTGCCTCTACAAGATGATTCAGATCGAAGTTATCCATTTTAGACAATTAATGATGACTTTACCCTTCTAAGATGATTAGAACCGAAATTATCTACTTCAGGTGATCAAAGACGAAAATGACTCATTTGAGATGAGAAATGACAATTTTACCCCTACGAGGAGACATGAATTAGAATTGCCTACTTCAGGTAACAAATGATGATTTTAACCCTTTTTAAGGTGACTCAAATGAAAAAGAAAAATACTTTCTAAGTCTAAGCTTCGCCCCTTTATCACTTCCTTCGCCCCTTTATTACTTCAGTTAGCATAAGGTTAGAAAAGTCAATTCTACCCTAGGTGAGGTTAGTAACCACCAGGTCATCAAGAGACCCAGTAGTATCTCATCCTAAACCTAATGAATCCTTATGTACTAAAGTTTAGGTTTCACATGCTCATTCAAGAGTATGTCGAGTCATGTTATTAAGATTTCTACAAAATGATGTTTCAAGAAGTTTTTCCCTATTGGAGACCAATTAAAGAAACAATTGGTGAGATCTCAATATCATGGATCAAGGCATATTTCAGAATGAGCAATAAAAACTTGAAACTTTTATACATAAGGATTTGACTTGATCAATCACATGCAAAAAAGGGTCCTAAAGGTTGACATTTATGGGCCACTATATGAGTTTGACTCGGGTGAAGGTCAAAGGCTACCTTAGGTGAGAACCAGAGGTTCTTTTCATATACACGAAGGTATGTTGCCTAAGGCTGACGTACAAGACAGACTACCCCTGGGCCGAATGGGCTTTCGGGCGAAGTATGGATTACCATCGGGGGTAATAAGGACAAATTGTGCACAGTGGGTGTAAGTGTTGTGCTATGCAAGGAACTTAATTAAACTCAGAAGCATTTAACAAATTAACCACATCGGAATCGACTCTTCGCATTGTCCCCAGTGGAGTCGCCAGAGCTGTGGCACCGGTTTTTACTGCATCACGCCAGGACAGACTTGCCACTCTTGTTTAACCACCCTAAACATGGTCAAGAGGAGCGCATAACGGGTTTGTGGCCCATTATGGAGTCTATGGAGTCGCCACCCAGAAGTAACCTCGGAAAAATATGCGTCGGTGAAGACGAGAGATTTTATGGATCCCTTACAGAGGACCCAACCTTCCTCACCGGCCCAGTGGTTGGGTTCAGAGAGTCGGGTACAGCGATGGGAAGGTGTCAGGCACCCATGTCACCTAGTCCGAAGGCCAGCCTCCACTTTTGTGGTTTATTTGTTAAACGCGTTACCAAGTTTAATTAGGTTTCGTTTTATCACGCGATGCAATACTATTATTAATTACAACCATCAAGAGAAAAAATAAAATACAAAAAATAAATAAATAATTACAACATTTTTTCATACACCCTTATACATTGATTCTAATCCTAAACAATTCTAACAAAATAAAATAAAATAAAATCTGCAAAACAAATTAGATTATAAACTATGAAATAAAATAAAATAACATAAATAAAATGAATAAATAAAATTCGAAAATTTACAAAACATATATAAACAATGTGTGCACCCAACCTATTATATTTACATAAAATATGTTTAAAAATATATATATAATAACATGCATGTCCAGAATACATATATATATATATATATATATATATATATATATATATATATATATATATATATATAATAACATAATTAGTAAGCATGTATGCAGCATATATAATACACATAAAAATGTATGTAATATTTATATATTGAAATTTATACCACACACATTGTTTACACATTTCTCTAATGATTGCACGTAAATATGTACAGGCAACATATAATATACACAGTAGCATACAAAAAAAAAATACAATATAATACAGTATAATATACACAGTTTATATACATTTTATACACAATACAATATACATATATAATATATACAATTCATGAAAATACATAATATGATACACAAAAATATTATAGTACATATATAAAGCAATGCACAGTATATTCATACAAAAATAAAGCAAGCAAAACAATAAAGATTATAATTTATTAAACATCAAATACAAAATATTTTCACACATTACAGATTATATATGCAACCAATCATTCACATTAAAATAGAGAAAATGAACATATGAATTAAAATTGATTTAATACACATAAAAATGTATGTAATATTTATATATTGAAATTTATACCACACACATTGTTTACACATTTCTCTAATGATTGCACGTAAATATGTATAGGCAACATATAATATACACAATAGCATACAAAAAAAAAAATATACAATATAATACAGTATAATATACACAGTTTATATACATTTTATACACAATACAATATACATATATAATATATACAATTCATGAAAATACATAATATGATACACAAAAATATTATAGTATATATATAAAGCAATGCACAGTATATTCATACAAAAATAAAGCAGGCAAAACAATAAAGATTATAATTTATTAAACATCAAATACAAAATATTTTCACACATTACAGATTATATATGCAACCAATCATTCACATTAAAATGGAGAAAATGAACATATGAATTAAAATTGATTAATCTATTTATTTGTAACAATAAAATAAAATAAAAATTAAAAGAAAAAAGAAAAAATATATATATATATATATATCCCTTCAGTTACTTCCTTGGAGTGGCAATTCAGCACTTCTTTCTAAGTCAAGCTGAGAATACACAGTAATCAAACCTTTTAATCTTTGGGTCTACGGGTGTTGTCTTTGTTTTTCTTTTTCTGGAAAGTAATAGGTCTCCCTCCCCTCTTTTTTTTTTCTTTCTCCCTTTCGTACTGCCCTCCCCTCTTTTCTTTTCTTTTTTTCCCCTCTCCTGTGCACTGCCCTCCCCCTCTTTTTATACATAAGGAAATCAGTTACATGAAAGCAGGTACGTGTGGGCAGTTGGCAGGAAATGGAAAGAAACTGCAGTAGATCATGGGCATGGGAAAAGAGAAAATGGGTGAGTTACATGAAAGCAGGTACGTGTGGGCAGTTGGCAGGAAATGGAAAGAAACTGCAGCAGATCATGGGCATGGGAAAAGAGAAAATGGGCAAGTGGAAAAAAACTGTGCGCCAGGTTCTTTCTTGGGCTGGAACTTGGGCTGCCTAGTTGCTACATGCTTTTCTTCTTCTAGTTGGGCCATGTGCTTATTGGGCTGATTATTATTATTATCATTTTTTAAGAAGTTGGGTTTGGTCATTTGATTTGTTTAGGTAGGCTTAGGTTAGTGGGTTTTGGGTTACTTTTATAGGTATAGATTTTATAGGTTTTTAGGTTTCGGTTTTGGAATTTCACCCGTCCATTCTCAGCTTAACACTTCAAAAGTTTTGATTTGAATCTTCAGGTTTATCGTCATTAGAGATGACCTTGTTGGATCCAAAATGGGGTGTCTACAGATATATATATATATATATATATATATACGCATATATATATATATATGACACGATTTATTTTTCATAGACAAATAGACAAAGTATACAAGTTGTAAAGGTCCATTTATAGACTAAAGTATGCTTCGAAGAGTTGGAACATTCATTTTAATGAATTTGTTTGAGAGTTTATGTGTACAAAAAGGATAGTAAGAGTATAGTAGTATTCCTAATATTATATATAAATGGCATCTTGATTATTAAGAATGATATACCACACTTTTAAACCATCAAGACTTAGTTATCCATGTGCTTCTTTATAAAATACTTCAGAAAAGTAGCTTACATTTTTTGTATTAAGATCTATCATAATAGTTCTCGTAGACTACTTGGACTAAGTCAAAGCATATATATAGATAAAGTTCTAAAAAGATTTAGAGTAAATGAGTCAAAGAAAAGGTGGTTACTTATGACTCATAGCGTATACCTCTATAATGACATGTGTCTTAAAACATATGAAGAAAGAAAGAATATGAGTTATGTTCTATATGCTTTAACAATTGGATCAATCATGTGCATGATGTTATGTATGAGGATTACTAGATTACTACCAAAAACATCCTCAAATACCTAAAAAGGACTAAGGATGCAATCTTGGTTTATAGAAGAGAGGATGAGCTTATTGTACATTGTTATAGTGATGCAAATTTTTAGATGAACTATGATAATTTCAAATCCCAATCATGGTTTATGTTTTATTTGAATCACAATGCAGTTAGTTAGAAGAGTTCTAAGTAGAATACTATGGCTATTCTACTACAAAGTTTGAGTATATTGCTTTTACAAAGGTGTCAAAGGAAGTAGATTGGATTAAGAAGTTCATTATTAAACTTAGAATGGTTCTTAGTGCAGTTGATCCTATAAGCCACTATTATGATAATAATAGGACCATAACACAAGCTAAGGAACCATGGTCTTATAAAAAATCCAAACACATCTTTAAATGATTTCATTTGGGGTGAAAGATCGTGTAGCTTGGTGATATACAAATTAAGAGGTTTGACACAAATAAGAAGTTGGCTGATCCACTAACCAAGCTTTTATTGCAATAGATACATAACAGGTATGTCGTCGTTTATGGTATTAAACCGATGTATGATTAACTATAGTGTATGTAGGAGATTGCTAGGATTTGTGCCTTATAGCCATGACTTTATTGTATATCAGTTGTATTTATTTATGTATTATTATTGTATATTATTATACTTGTATATTTTATGACATTAATAATATGAGGTGTTTCAAATACATTGTTTCTTTAAACATAGATTGTGTCTTTAGTATGATAGAACTAGGTGGATTTAGATGATTGATCATGCTTTTCATACATCCTTATAGTGGTTATACTAGACTTAGTTCATAATTATAACATCACCATGAGATCAAGACGTAAATGATGGTATGAGGATTGTCATAATATATATGATTTCATCGATAAGTGGTAGTGGTTTGCAAAAACTGAGGTTGTTGCTTGTAATCTAGTCTCACACATTGATGGATGATTTGGTGGTTATATTCATTGGATAAACCCATTAATAAAAATCTCATACAAATAATGTTACCTATGTTTATAAATCAATCCTCATAATTTGATAAGTATATGTCATTTGACTTGAGGTATATCAGACCATCTCATACTAAGAGTAGTACTATTTGATGTCATTAAACATGCTACCATAACTAAAGCATTATAAAAGTGAATGATTAGCGATATCATGATCAATATGAAGACCATGGTAGACTAACATAAGCTTCACCAATCTGCATAGGATAACTGTCTCAGTTAAGTTGTCCTAAACCAATGAGTTTGTTGTCATAGCTGGATAGGTCGATGTCCTATCTAATCTCAGTTTGAACATATGTATATACAATGATATCTAAGAAAAACATATATCTATTGTAGCATCTCAAGATTAGAAATACCCTTTAAGGTAGAATTTGAGGGTTAGATGTGAGAAATAGCAATAGATTGGGAGTTAGAAGAGTTTAGGCGTGAGATAGTGAGTTTACAGAGTTAGTGTAGCTTGCGCATGATTCTCCTTGGGAGGTTTCTTCATTTTTCCTTGTGCACTCCCGTGCAGGTTTGATGGAAGAAAGAGATGGTGAGTTTTTAGGCTTTCTCACTCACTTTTATCCCATTTTCAGTAAAGTTTCCCTTTTATTTTCAGAGAATCCTCATCCTAAGGTTGAGATTCAACAGACAGCAGCTCCCAATCCAGCTAGAGAAGAAAGAAACTAAATAGAAAGTGATTCCAACAGCCATGGTAAGAGGTAAGTGCTCTATTTCCTCTTCCTTGAGTTTCTTAGCTTGTGTTTGATGCTTGAGAATGTATGTATGTGTTTTTAGCATGCTTTTGATTTATGTGAAGTGATTATGTGTTGATATGATGAAATAAAAATGCTTGACATGATGATTTCCACCCAAGAAACACGTTTGTGTATGCATGTGTATGAACATGTAAGAGAATGGATGTTTTAATGGTGGATTGTGATGTGATATGTTATGGAAGAAATTGAAGTGTTTTTTAGTGTTATTGAAGTGCTAGAAATGCATGTTTGTGATTAATTTTAGATTGATTGAGCTTTGGTATGGATTCTTGCAAGTTTCAGGCTAGTGTTGTCGTTGCAGAACAGGACACACGCCCGTGTGCCTTTGCTTTTGCTGGGACACGCCGGTGTGCATAGCTGAACTACAAGGGGACACAACTGTGTATGTGTTTGTTTCATGAAATACGTAGAAATTCCAAAAGCTTACACGACCAGTTGCACAACCAACACATGATCCCGTGTGTCCTCACACATGCCCGTGTGTTTGTTTTCTGCACACCCGTGTGTTTGCAATGCACACATTTGCAATGCACGCCTGTGTGCCTTGCCTCACACGCCCGTGCTCAAGCAAAATTGTCCAGAAATGATTGAAATTGAGGTAATAAGCATGAGGAACCTTTCCAATGGCCACAAAGCAATATATAAGCGTAAAATGAGGTAAAATAATGTTGCATGAGCATTACATAGTATGACATGCTAAGGCATCAGCATGAAAAGGGATCAAGGGATCCAAATACATTAGTTATTCAGTATTCAAAACCCGATATCCAGGTTAATTGTTTGGGTGAACTCGAGGGGATATCTATAAGATTTCAGCCTTCTGACTATGGTCAGATCGTCTCAGTTTTCAGCTTATTAGTCCAAGAACTAATACATTATTTTCAGCTTTCTAGCATTTTGCTAGACTGTTCCACCCATATGACCAAGATATCAAATCCATGTATTCATCAGTCTGATCAGTACAGTAGGTATCTTCAGATACATAGAGATTCAGATGTATGCATATTCAATATGTATTCAGCATAACATGATACCATGATGCCCATTGCATAGTATTAATCATTAATGTGACCAAGAAACCAGATTAAGCAGTATTCAGATTAATGAGCAAGGGAATTGTATGAGTATTTAGGCCAATGCTAGGTATGGATTTCGTTTTGTTTGCTTGTTTGGGTTGAGGGAAGTATGGAATGCTTACTGGGTGATTTTATCACTCATTCCTTTCCTTTCTTCCTTTCTTCCTTTCTTGCAGGTTTATTTGGTGCTGGTGAGGAGCGGATGGATCATGGTTGACAATAGAGAGCTCCGGTTAGTTTTCAATTGGCCTAGTGGGATTAATTGTAAATATGTTTGTACTCTGAGATCTTGTACAGAAACATAAATATATGTATAGTTTGTTTTGGCCTATCATGATGTATAAAAAGTTTCAGCTTCTGCATGCATGTATATTTGTACAGTAGCAGTTTCTTTTTTTTCGTAGGATTCATGTCACTTATACCAGGATTTTCAATACATTAATAAAAGTAAAGAAAGAATTCAGCAGCAGTGGTATGCGTGACAGCGAGTCTTACATCTATATTTTAACCTCGTGAGACATGGCGACAAAAGGATTTTATTATATATTAAGTGTCAAATTGATCAAGCCTAGAGTTATTTGTTGACTCTGCAATAGTTATCAAACACATACGTATAGGGTCATGACGCTTTATGTACAAGCATATATATCATAGACACAAGCATGCATGTTTTGTGGTCATTTTCATGACTCTCTTTCTATATATGCAAAATGCAATTTTCTTTTATACCTCTTCAAGCATTTTTATCCAAACTTCTTGTGGTTACACATTCACACCCGTTACTAATGTACTACTAGTAATTTAGCTCCTTATTGCTCTATGTGGACTTCTTTAGATGTTGGTTATTTTAATAGAGAAATGCTCACTTTTGAAAGATTTTAAGCCATTTAAAGGCATTCGAAAAGCTTCAATCAAGGTAAATGTTTTGATAAACACCCTATAAAATGCTAATTTTATAGCTTGAGCCTTCTAAAGATTTTAAAAATATGATTATTGGCCTGGTTTTTCTTCTTGCTTTGATTGAGTTTTTATAATTTTTATTGCTTGGTTGCCCTCTAACGAATTTGAGAAAACCCAACATTTCATATCCTACTCAACAATTGTACCAAGCTTAGTAGGTCAACAAGAGAAGTAACTTTCTCACTGAGGTTGAAATTCATTATGAGGGTCAACCAAAAAGGAGACAAAAAGTTTAACACCATGTTAATGGATAGTTCATTGTCCATGGTGAACCTTAAACTAGCCAACCATTTAATATAACCAATCATCTTGCTGCATGAGGGCCTCCCTGTGCATTGTTGCCTAGCTTACAATTAAATAGTGCACTTGACACCTAATAACATTCAAATTACTTGTGAGTACCAAACATTTCACATGAGTGCAAGAGAATGAATTAAGCATCTATTTCTTCGTGTTACATTTACAGTTCAAATGTTATAGAAACTAGTATGGATCCTATTGCTTATAAGTTGTATTCGAACCTGACTCAAAAGGCATAACATTCTTGAGAACTGTAGACACCTTATTTTTGGACTTAACAGGGTCACCTTAATGATAAAAAACCTGAATGTTAACTTAAAAGTTTTGAGATGTTAAGTTGAGAACGCACAAGCAAAATAAAAAATGTTTTTTAATTATTAAAAAATAAAAAAAAAATCATAAAATCCTTACCCATAAAATAAACCCAAACGCAATATTTAAAAGCCCAAACCCAGGTACATAACCCCAAAAATTTAAAATAAAAAACGCAAAACCCAAATAAAAAAAAGGTGTAAACCTAGCCCCTGGAGCCAACTCGAATAAAGTGAAGAAAGAGGAGAAAGGAGGAAGGTGGAAGGCGGCCTAGCACATAGCCCAACTGGCATATGTGCTGGCCCACGTGCACGCTGAGTGGGAGTAGCGACAAGGCGGGCGCTCAGCATGCATGGAATGCACGCACGCACTGAGTCGCTATATGCCTGCCCCCTTTCCATTGCGTAGCCTTTCTCTCTCTCTCCTGCCAGGCCCAACGCACTGCTTGCTAGCTATGCATGTGCTTGGCCTTGCTTTTTCCTTGCCAACATAGTTTTTTTTTTTTTTGGGCTGGTTGTAGGCTGCTTTTACACGCTTTTCCCTGCAGAAGAATGATTGGAACACTTTCCCTTAACGTTTATAAAAGCATGCATTCATTTAGAAAAAGGGCGGAGGAGGCTTTTTCCAAAAACAAAAAATGAAGAAAAAGAAAGAGATCAAAAAAATATCAGAGAATTAACATTTTTGAAAACCCATTTGTGCGTCAGACTGTGATAAACCTTCAAACAACGAATTTCAGGTAAACCTTTGAGGGAGATTTAATATTGTATTTTTATATTTTGTATTAACATTTTATTTTCCATATCAATATATTATTCGGCATGTATATTCTATTTTTTTTCTGTATTTATATTTTGTTTATTTTGTATATTTGTACTTTGTGTGTTGTACTTTTTATATTCTACATTCATATTATATTTATTTTTTGTACTAATACTTTCATACTCTGTAATTTTTATATATTCTATATTGATAATTTTTATCTATTTCGAATACTATATTTTTAGGTTCTATAGTTTTAAACATATATATATTTTGTATTAATTATTCTGGATATTATATTGGTAGGTTTTATATATATATATTTTTATATATTTTGTACTCATATTCAATTTAGTCTGTATATTTGTATTTCTATATTTTGTATTTTTTCGTATTATGCATTCTATATTTTCAAATTTTGTATGTACATGCATTATACTATACTGTATGAAATTATGTGTATACATATCTATATTATATATAACTTATTGTGTATATATATAAAATAAATATTCTGCAAAAGTTTTGTATTTGCATATATTATATATATAATATTCTGGATGCGCATCAAACGAATCAGGCTCGCTGCTTTGGTATCAAAGAGGTAGGTGATTCTTCTTAGCATCCAAGGTCAAATCGCAGCGGGGGAGAAGCTGCGTTTTGACCTTTTTTCTTTTTCCCTTTCTTTTTTCTGTTCTTTTTATTTTTTGCCTAGTGTGCATAAGTGTGTGTATATATATTACGGGGTCATATCCTACCCTATTTATCTTGAGTGGGTTGGACCCCTCTATTTCTTTTATTATTTTTTTTGCTCTTTTCCTGGTTGGGCTGCACACTGTCTATTTTCTTGGTCCGGCTGGCTGGGCTGCGTTCTGTTTATTTCCCGGGCGGGTTGCTTTTACTCGGGGTAGGGCTTTAATTATAGTTCTTATTTTATTTTTATCTTATGAGTATTATTTGTCCTGACCAAATTTTATCTTAAAAAATTTATTTATTTTATTAGATTAATTAATAAAATTATTTTACATAATTTAAATATTTATTTATTTATTATTTTTAAATTTATTTACGGTTAGATAAAATGTATAAAGATGCATGAAAAAAAGGTTATAATCTTTATTTTTTTTCTTATTTTTCCGTATTGTATTTAATTTAATTTTTTTTTTTTTGGTGGATGGATATAATTTATTGCATTTGTATTATTTATAATTATATTACTTTTCACTTTCACTTTGACAAATTCTATTAGTTAAATCAGACCCAATGTAACCAGTAATCAATCCTTTACCTAGTAATAAGTTGCCTTTTCAATTTAACGAACAAGATTTTTACGAACAAAGGTGTGTCCTAGTAGTGTTATATTAGAAGATTTACCATTATGACTTAATATTTATCAAGCCATTTTTAATTAGGTCTCATCATATTTTAATTTGCATTTAAGATAATATTTTAACAAAAAAAAAAAAAAACCTAGCATGTATAATAAATAAGGCATAAAATTTAAATATTCTAGTATACGAGTTTTAACTACTGTCAAGCCCTCAAGCCAAAAGGACTAACTAATCAACCTAGGTATTCTTTCTTCAATTCTTCAAGACTTCTAGTATACTTGTACTTCTCTTTTTTGAGTTTTCAAGTAATTACATCGCTTTGTATCCTAGTTATATAATTTCTAAAAAATTCTATAAGTAACTACTTATTCAAAATTTTACATCAAAATTCAAAACCTTGAGTTACATTCGAGGGGATGAAGATAAGAAAAAAATCATATCGAGAAAACATAAAAGAAGATAGGATTCGTGGATTATATTTTATATAATTATAAACATACATTCCCAAAAAATTCTAAAACATATATAATCGAGTCTCAACTTATATATGAGACACCATGCATATATATTAGACAAACATATATATATATATATATATATATATATATATATATACAATTAAAATTAATTTTAATTAACCATGTAAAAATTTTTTTTGTCCCTATAATCTCACAAAAATATAAACAAACCCCAAAACTTTGTGGAAGTTACAAATTGACCATTAGCTATCAACCCAAGGTCAAAATATAAATTTTAAGTTAATCACGGGCGGGAGCACCAATCTTCACAACCATGACAATGAATCTCATGGGCATGAATGCTTTATGCATAGTCATGACATCATCAAACTCTGAAATCAATGTAAATTCCAAAAGCTAATACAAGTGACTTCACAGGTTATGCACAAACATATGTACAAGCAGACTTTAGTCTATGTACGGGCGTGAATCAAACATGCAAGACCAAACATCAAGTCACAAAATGAATTCACAAGACTGTGACATTATGAATTGTGCCAAGTCACACCTATAACTTCATGTAGTCATGGTCATTATGGATACAATTTTCAAAAATTCAAATGATAAAATTGGCCAAAAATCCACCTAATTTTGGCATACTCGATGCTGGAAATGGTAAAATGACATGAAACTCTAAAAGGCAATTTCTAGCTACATGCTCAATGCATAAAAACATGCACATTGAGCATGATTTACATGACAATGCAAAATCGAGCACTTGACCCCTATACATAACAACCAATAAAATTCACTAGAAACTAAAACTCTACAAAAACCAAAGGTTACCTGTTTTAACAATTTAAATCATGCCATCAACATGTTATCAAAGTACAAAGATCACATATGTATCCATAAGTAACAAAACAAGTAAAAGCCTTTGAAAATTTTAAAATGCAAGCTCTAATACCACTATTGAATTTTCCTCAAGTCACTAAAAGGGTGACCATGCAATAGAAAAATAAAACCTAAACAAAACAATGGGGAAAACACCCAGGATATGTATTTTTCAAATTTTCAAAAGACACATGTTTAATTTAAACATTCATAGGGTGTTTTAGAACACCTACCTATTTTTGTAGTTTTTCAATGTCTTTATATGGCAATCATCCACACAGAGTAAGGAAGGGGCTAAAATTATATTTCTCTATGCTAACAGATGGGTAGTCACAAGTATGAGTGCTTAGTCACGAGCTTGAGAACAAAAAAAGTAAGAAAAATACATAAAATTTCATCGTGGTTGCTTATATAGAAAGTTAGTCACAAGTATGACCACAAAACATGTACGCCTGTGACCATGAAATGTATACCTGTACATAAAAATTCACAGCCGTACATACATGTCTAGTGACTATTACAGTTTATACATGTCGCACATAATTTGTAACATTCATATAATTTAACAACCATCAAATAACTCCATGCACACGCATACATAAGGCATGTACACCCATGAGTCATCATATTATTTAAATTTCAAATTAGCCAAACTAATTTCATTGAAACACGTCAAGATTTTATTAACTATCAAAATGTACACTTGTGACTTATGGAGATGCATGACTATACATCAAGGTAAATCCTTGATCTTAACTTGTTAACTCTATCTGAATAGATTTGACAAGTCTAATATGATATTAACCCGTAACATACTCACCAAGATAATGATCCTTTACCTCAATTTGTCAACTCTATAAGTGTATGATCTACAAGCCACTTACTATCTTGGTAACATCCAAATTAGAGTTGAAACTAACCATTGATCATAAGTACTCTCTAATAAGGCATCACGTCCACCCAAATAATAAAGTGTCAACAAACAACTCTAAGTTTGATTAACTTGACAATTAACATATAATATAACTCTTTCATCACCATGTCTCATAAAACTAGGATATAGATACGTGTCTATCTCAGATATTCATATATATATATATGCAAATGTTTAAATCAAGAATGGGTATAACACCAACTGATCCAATTATGGCCACAAATTTATGGTTTTAGACAACTCAACTGAGAAACTTATCTTATACTCGGGATTGATAAATCTTATATTGATCTATCATAGTCTTGATACTGATTATGATACAACTAATTGCTTACCTTTATAATACTCTAGTTACAATGATGCATTTGATGACGTTAAACAATACACTCCTAGTATGAGACGACTTGACAAATCTTAAGTCAAAGGATTACATGTACCTATTAAGCTCTAAAGATTGATCTATAAACATAAATAGCACCATCTATATGGATTCTCATCATTATATTTATCCAGTGAACATAACCATCAAATCATCACCCATGTGTAGGACTAGACAACAAGCAATAATCTTGACATATATAAACTGTCATCATATTTTGATGGAATCGTTCACACTATAATAATTCTTGCACCATCACTTGTGTCCTTAATTCATAATGATGTTGGGATTATTAACATGTTTTAGCACAATCACTTACGAGATATATAAAAAGCACGATTAGTCATCTAAATCTACCACCTTAGTTTTACCGTAGTAAGGATATAATATATGTTAAACAAAAAATATATCTAAAATACCTCGTATTATTAATATCATCAAAAGTATACAAATACAATTATACAAAACAATAATATATGAATAAATACAACTAATACACAACAAACATGTGGTTATAGGGCATCATCCCTAATACTATATTCAATCTAATGTATTGTAATCAACAAATTAACATATTGAACAATGGAAATTTTCAATTTGAGAGATAATTCAAAGAAGATGTGTCATTGTCCTCCAAGACAGTGATAAAGGATTCAAATTTCTCTTACGAAAAATGTCAGAGGACTACTCTACTTGTATAAAAAAAAAAAAAAAATTGCAACAACCCGATATTAAATTGCAATATAACACCTCAAAAAATCCTCCCTGATTAGCTCTATCACACTAATAGTTTAATTCAGATTTTAGAATTGGTCAAGTTATTGAAGGTAGAATTGATTGGGAAACTGAAAAGTTACTTGTAGTTGGGCATAATGATTAGTTTAAAGAAGAGAAATCAAAAGAGTTAGTAGAGAATAATGAACAGGCCATGAAAGATATGAAGAAGTGAGAGACTTTATGAAGATAGCTAGCTTTCAAGAATCAAGAGAATGTAAACTTATTGCAATAACTATTCAAAGTTCAATTTGAATGAAATTTTTTCACATAGGAGAATGAATGATAAAATATATAGACAACACAATGTGAAAACATCTTTAAAATATTGACAAAAGACAGAAGCCAAAATTAATAATTAGTCTCAATCATCATGTTAAAAATCATAAGAAATCTTATATAACTAGGTTTATATAAATTATATGTTCCACTTTCACTAACTCTATATTTTGAAAAAACTTCTTTCAAGCTTAAAAATCCCTTAAAAGTAATTTCGTTGCAAAGAATTATATATAATAAAATAAACCACTGCTAATCATTTATTCCCCAATCATAAAGATTTCTTACCTTTAACTAAGGTTCACATTATATATAAACATAAAGACACTAGAATTTAAACCTTTTATATCAATTGATTAAACATATATTAAAAAATATGAAATCTTATATCAACATAATTAGAAACAGTCAGTACATTGATAAACATGAATTTAATTATATATATAAACCAACATTCCATACTTTTACTTTGTTAAAAAAGAAAGAATCATTTAAATAAGTTGGGAAGCAAAAGAATTAGGAAGATTAATTATAATGCATAACTCCAATGATACAATGAAACATTACTGATTTGAATTGCTAAAAAAATATTGTATATCATTATACAATATCATGCCTATAAATGTGGACTCTAAAAAAGAAACAACGATAATTCAAAGGTAATTTTAACTATAAAAAGTAAGTTAATTTTGATAATATAAAGTTGACAACACTTAAGATTATTGAAATCTCTAACAGACGATATATATATATATATATATATATATATATATATTAAATCTAATCTAATTTATTTTAAAGATTAAGCAACCAAATTGTTTGAAATAAGTATAGTCTTACTTTCCAATTTTTATATTCAATTTGTATCATATTTATATATGCATTCAGTAACATTATAATAAAATTAAAAAAGGAAAAAAAATCTCTCTCTTGTTTCTCAATCTCACCAATGCCCCACAGAATCAATCTGGTCTTGTGGCTGTAACTGTCTCTGAATGGAAGTTGAGGAGAATGGTAAGGAAAAAGATTGATCACTTGCCACAAATGGTGGTTGACACATTAGGGTCGTGGATGAGTATACACTTGTATAAGGTACATTTTGATCTTCTTGTTCATGTTGTTGGTGATTTTGAGGTACTGATTTTTGATCTGGTCTTTGCTGCTTGGGAGCAGTAACTTTGTCGCCTTCAATCTCTCGGTATTTGCTTAGATATAGTTTTAATGGACCAACATAATTCTCAAACCCTAGGGTAGTGATTGCCCATATAATGTCATCACCATTGATAGTTTTTCGCTTTTCTCGTTGACACTTATCTGATGCTTCTCCGGTGACAAAACTAATGAATTCAGAAACACATTCTTGCACAGTTTCTTTTGCATCTTTTGAGATTTTTCCATTGCCGGGAATCACTTTTTTCATTATCCGACCAACATTTGCTATGGGAAGAAACCTATCTTGTTCTTTGTTGCTGTGGTTTTGTTGATTGCTGCCATTGGTGTTGTTGCTACCAGTGCTTTTTACACGAGGGCTTTCTGGGCTGCCTCCGCCAGGCCCATGGAACCCATTTCCATTACTATCTTCTTCCATTAATTCTCTATTTTCTCTCTGGGTATTTGGGAGATTGGTTTGCGTTTGGAAAGTTAAATTATGAAGGTGAAATTAATAAATGAAAAAAAAGGCCGTAAAAATAGGCAAGCGAAATGGAAAGCTATAAAAGACTTGGCTCATTTGCATAAAACGAGTCCCCGTGACTCGCTCCCTGTATGAAGTAGTTACTTTACTAACTAACTTCCTTCTCATATAATTTTGCCACCTTCTGTGTCTTTCTCCTTTAACTGCTCGCCCTTTTTGAGCATTCACACTATAGTCTAAGAATATTGCTATGTAACATCACCCAAATATGATACCTTTCTAACGTACATGTAACATTTTATTGTAAATCTAAAACGTTTAATTTGTAACATCAAATATTGAATTTGTAATAAAAAAATCTAATTATTATAATATAAAACAGTCAATACAATCAAATTTTCACTCGTTATAACAAAATATGTAAATCACACTTCACATTCACATTAAGAAAATGTCTTATAAACAAATGGGTATTTTTTTTTTTTTTCCGTAAGAGATTGCTTAGAATTAAAAATCCACTTCATTTAGAGAGCATTAAATACCCCTTATTAGAGAAATTGGTTTAGTTTTGGGCAACTTCACAAGGGAGAAACGAAATAACCCCTGCAAACAACCATGCCTGAACACTTTCTAAGCCTCCAAACTCCAATAAGATCATGGTAGGTTACGTATAAACATAAATTGTTTTAATACGTAGCAAACATTTCACTACAACAAATTAATGTAATTGAATGTTTTCTATTTGAAAGTTCAACAGAGCTTAAAATAAACGTCCTCGACACTTTCAAAAACCCATTTGTTTTCAATCGATAACTAATGTAATTTTACTATGATATCACAGCAGGCACTCAAGTGCCAATCTCATGATAACAATAACCAAAATTTTTTAAAGTTGGACGCTGAGGATTTTAACTAACATGATGCACTACAGATGAAAACAAAAATTCTAAGAATACATGATTTTTGACACTAATAACCTAGTTAACATGATACACGGAGCCAACATGGAAGAGAAGCAATGAATTGTAATTAGCAACAGAAACAAAAGAATACCTAATCCCATCAGCGTTTTAGCTCAATATAAGAACTGAGAGAGCAGAGTGCGCTTAAGCAAGAGCACGTATAACATCTTCCCATTGGTTGGGTCGCCACATGGACTTTTGGACATAGATCAACCCTTCCTTATCTTTCGAGTAGGTAATGCGAATCTCCCATTGCGTGGATTTAAAGAAACTCTCCAATTCATTAATAGTGTCAACATTATCGTGAACCATGAGCTTTCCTTCTGGCCTGAGGATACGATCAACCTCAGCAACTACAGCTACTAAATTACGCCTGTTAGATACATTTAACATTCCACCATCAGAAGACAGCACACAGAAAATGATGCACTGGCAGGTTCCAGCAATATCACTGGTAAGGAATGAAAGCTTATATATCTGTAAATATTAGTACTAACCTTTTCTTGACCTTGGAGAAAAGAAGATGAGCGTGAAGAAGATCATAAGTTCTAGGATAGGTGTTAAATGATTCACATCAATCATGATATATACTGAAGAGACCTCGTTCATAAATAATTGGGATTGTATCTGCGGAGTCTACTGAGACAACATTTAAGACCCACACATTGATTTCTTTCAGAGTGGCAACAAATCTGAAAGCAGAACCACAGAGGATGAAAAAAGACATTAAAGTTTTTTAAGAGAATCTACTAACAACACCTAAACCCTACTGACAAGAGTTTACGGCTGATGTTACCTCAGCGTCTCATCCAAAGAAGTCGATTGAAATAACACATTATTTGACCAGGCCAGTAGCCCATAACAACAATAATTACACACAAATTATAAAAGATCGAGTTAAACCTGTACTATCACTTTTTTCGGAAAGAAACAAAAAGTAATTAAAAAAGATTGAAGAATTAATTTTCAGAGGGTTTCATATTTTCAAAGTATGGAAGGCTGATTTTCTTACCCTCCATAGACAGATCGCATGTCCATGACATTCCTCACAGATGACCAATCTATACCAAGGCCACTTAGATAAGACTTGGACACTACCCGTTTCCATTGTTCATAATCTGCAATGAAATCTTCTGGTGCAGATTTTCCATAGACCCCAACTTGGGAACTCAGCTAACCAGTATGGGGGTTTCTCTAACCTTGCAGGCCACTGCTCTGGCCACTGTGACCCACGTTCTAATGATTCTACTGGCCACTTATGCATGCAAGCTTGCAGTGGAACATTCCTATGAATAATAAATCAAATCAGTCTATAGGACATCTTCGAGCAATCAGTGTCATAGTAAACAATTTCAATCTGGAAAATTTTGCGACATTTTTCCAATTTGGGGTCAAGCAACCTTCTTGTTTTCCAATCTACTGATTTTATTCAGTATGTAATATAATTTCTTTTTCTCAGTTAAGAGGATTATTACCACGCTGCGTTTGGATCATCAGTCTCTGGGCACACTGGAGGCTCTTGTTTTGATCTTTTCTCATAGCACTCATTAGTGGTAGGCTTCTTATATATTGCTATACCCTCTCCATTAACTGTATCCTTACTGATGGACACAAGTTCCCAGCGCATAGTTTTTGTTAGCTCAGACATAGCTGCAAAAAAAATCCCACAAAGCTTTATGAGCTGTTAGAATCGATGAACCTTTCAAGAGAGATTCACATATTTTACGGTAAGAATCATCTACCATTCCAAATCTCAGCATCTTCATCAAGCCTTCGATAAACAGGAGTAGCAGACGACACAAAGAACCACCAGGTCTTAACAAACGATTGAGGTCCAAAAGAAGTTTCTCACCTGCATAATGCGATCAGAAGAAAACGAATGCTGAAACTGTTGAAGATAAATATAATAAACTTCCAATAAGCTTTCTGTACAAGGTTGCATCAGTTAGAGTTTCTGAATTTTCCCTTGTGAACTTTTCATTTGCTGCAAGTGGAGTATTCACTTCCTTGCAATTCTCCATTCGAAACTTCTTTAGCAAGTCTAGTGCATAACGAAAATGCCTTTTTTCTTTTGGTCAATTTCCAAGCCAAGAAAGTAACTTATTGTCCCCAAAATAGACATATCAAATTCCTTTCGCATGTAGTGTTCGAATTCTTCTATTTAGTATTCATCTCCTCCTATAACCAAGATATCATTTACATAGAAGGAGATGATCAACTAAACTTTGTCTTTCTCTTTTGTAACATACAAAATAGGCTCATTTAAACTGCACACAAAACCTTGGTGTTGCATGTAGGAATGAATCCGACAATACCAGGCTTTCGGAGCCTATTTCAGGTCATATAAGGCCTTATGCATTCATAAACATAGTTTTTTTTCCCTTCAATTATAAATCCTCTTGGCTGATCAACAAATACTGCTTCATCAAGTTGTCCATTTAGAATAACAGACTTTACATTCAAATGAGACATTTTCCATCCTAGCTTTGCAGATAAGGCAATAAGCAGTTTTACTGTGTCATATTTGATAACATATCTATTATGGATGCTAACTAGGACTTTTTCAACAACCCTTTGATCAGTTAAGGTTTCTCCCATCAACCTTATCTGATTAACTATTGACATCACTTTATCTGTATACCCTTTTATAGTTTCATCCTCTTTCATATTAAGAATCTCAAAATCTATTCTTTGAAGGATTCTAAAGTGTTTTCAGAATTTACCTTGCTAAAGTCATAATAATAAGCATGAAAGATTAAGAGAAACTCTAAAATATATTTTTTTTGATTAATTTATTTCTTTATATTAATTTAAATAGATTATTTATGTTAATTTTAATTATAATTTTTTAATAAAGTATTTGTTTATTTAATTCTAAATTAAATTATATTGTGATACAATTAAAATATATTTTTATAATATTATAATTAAAGATTAAGTTAATATAATTTATTATCTAGTAAAATAATTTACTATTCTTCTTAATTATTTTTATAATAAAATATAATTATAATTCATAATTTATAAAATATATTAATTGTTTATTAAACACTTATAAATATTTTAGTTAACTAGGTAATTATTTAAAATTTTAAATATTTATAAACTCAATGTAGTTTATAAATGCTAGTTACTTATAAATTAATTTTCATAGTTTAACCGAACTCTTTTGGCTAATTGTAGTTTACCATAGAAAGAGCACAACTGGAACAAATCTACTATAGGGTTGAATTTGAGTTGAATTAAATGAGAATATATATATATATATATATATATATATATATATATATATATATATATATATATTGTATTCAGGTTCATTCGTTATGATTTGGTTTATGTTGGGATTTGTGTTCGTCAAATTTTTTTTATAGTAAAGTTTAGATTTGTGTTTGTGTTCGTATTTGTACTTGCATTCATTTTATATGATTCATAGTTATATTTTATTAAAAATCATAATTTATAAAAATAATTAAAATATTTTTAATTTAAATTCAGGTTTATGTTTATATTCAGTTTGTATAATTTATGTTCAAATTTATTTTTATAAATTTTCAAAACTACAGTTCAAATTTGTATTCATATTTAAATTCTAATAATTCGTTTCGAATTTGTTTGAATTAAACCAAAAAATAAATTTAAATATATTCAATTCAAATTTAACCTTAATCTATGGAGCTGAGCTTTGCTAATTATCCATTAATGTTTGCAAGCATTCTACTTTGAGAACGATATATAGAAAGCGACTGTAGGGAGCAATGATTCAGTTGAATTTATTAAAAAAAAAAAAGAAAATTATTAATATTTCGCCCTTTATGTGTTTTTTTTTTTTCCTCTCTTCGCCTTTGAATTTGCTCATGACAGGGAGAAAAAATCTCAATGACCGCGCTTTGCCGCGGGTGAAACTCAACGATGACAAATTTAAACCAAAAAAAAAAAACAAAAAGACAGCCGCCACGAGAACAAGACTTGGTGCAAATTCTTATTTATAAAAATATATGTTCTAAAGTATATACTATAAAATTGAATAATATATAAAAAATATAAGTGAAATAAAAATAGAAGACATTAATTTTTTAATCAAAGTTCTACATTTTCCAGTTTTCATTTTTGTATATATATATAAAATTAGACGAAGGTAATACAGCAGTATTTTTATATTAAACCAATCAATTTTTTTTTTTAATCCAGAAGACTATTTTTCACCTAATAATTATTGAAATAATAAAGTCTTATTATTAAATTTAAAAAATATAATTTTTCATATTAACAGTTAAAATATTGTAAAAATATATTTAAATTTAAATATTATTTTTCGAACTTAGTAAGAGTAAATATATAATTTCATTTCTTATTTTAAAAATTATCATATTTATTTATATGTTTTAAAAATATTTTTATAATTTTAATAATTTATTTTATAATATGATTTTTTAGTCTAAACATTTTTCAAATTTCAAAAGCCCCTCTTAAAACACTTTTTTTAAAAATCGCTAAAATTTTTTAGAAAACACATTTTGCTCTTAAACATATATCATTTATCTAAATATTATAATAGAGATATATTTGATATATAAATATAATTTTTTAACTTGCAGAATTAAATAGATAATTTTTCTATATTTTTTTTAAAACTTTTTATATTCACCCTATATTTTGAAAATATATTTATACTTTCTAATTTGTTATATTTTTTAGATGTATTTATCATTTTTTAAATTATTGAATAGTATATTAAAAATTTTAAAATATTTAAAAACACTCCCACCTTTTCAAATTTTAACAAAACCTCCAAGTTTTTTAAATATTAAAACACTTCAAACTTTTTTAAAGTTTTAAAATACCCCGATGTTTTTGAAATTCAAAAAATATCAATATTTTAAAAAATATATAATTTAATTCAAATATATAAATATTTATTATTAAACCTTATCTAAAAATAATTTTTTTTAATTTAATTAATATAAATTAAAGTAAATATATTTAATAAAATAAAAATAAAAAATTATTTAATTTGAAAGCATTTTTGTCTACTCAATAATTTTATAAAAAATATTGTTGTTGTTTTGTCATGCCTCAAACGGATTAATGCCATTAATTCTCATGTTTTTATAAGGCCCTTCTAGTTTGAGGTGGGGACAAAGTGTTTCCCAAAAAACCTAGTCTCCCACTCTTAGAAATATTTTTTTATAATTTTTATACTAAAATAACTAAAATATCCTTTTAAAAATTAAAAATATATAATAAAATTATAAAATAATTTTTAAATATAAATATTTTTAAAAAAATATTTAAAAATCTTTAATATATATTTAAAAATTTTAAAAATTTTAAAAAAGAAAAATAGTCACCGCTGCCAGTGCCAACGGCGGTGGCCACCATAACGAAATCAGGGAGCCATTTTCGACCACCTGGTTCTAGGGGAGGCCAGATCTGGCCACCTCCAGTTTTGAAAGAGACGATCAAATTTGATCGTTGTCGTTAGAAAAAAAGGCCAGAAACGGTCGGTGGGATTAAGGTTGACCCTTTTTAGTTGATTTTTCTAGCGGAGGTGGCTAGATCTGGCCACCTCCGACTAAACTGGCCATCTCCACTGAATGGGGAGGCCAAAATAGGTGGCCAAAAACAACCACCTCACTTTGTTAGTGATGACCACTACTGCTGGCACCAACGGTGATGGCTTGGCTGTTTTAAAAATTTTATATTTATATAAAATTTATTTTATTATTTTATAAAATTTTAATCTTAAAAGGATAAAAATGCTCTTGAATTGTTACTATTTAATAATATATTTAATATTAAATTTGGTTTAGGTGGGAGATGGGTTTTCGAAAACTTGGGGTGGTACTTGGCGTTGCCTCAAACTATGGGTGGGACCAAGTCTTGTTGCCTTTTTATAATAATAATCTTAAAGTGTTGTTTACTTTTGGACTATTACAGCTGTCAATCATTACATTCTAATTGAAAAGATTCAGAGAAAATAAAGTTTCTTATGATATTGTTTTTACTCACCAAAGAGGAAAATTGAGATAATTAGAGAAATTATCGATGTAATATTTTAAGTAGTTAGAAACACAATTCGAATATTATGTTGACTTTGAAATCCATAAATTTCGTGATCAATAAGGTGCCACATCAATTATACACTGAATTAACGTATTATTATTATTTTTTAAATTATTAATAATTCCATTTTCGAATTATGTCATGAAAATTATAATATTGAAAAAATAAAAGTTGTTTCCAGATTTTCAAGTATAAAAAATTTTGAAAAAATTTTAATTTATATTTGAAAAATGTTTTTAAAATGGTTTCTGATTTATGTTTATTTTCCTTTTTAAAAATTGAAAAAACTATATTTAAATTATATAATAAATATAAATATATTAAAAAATTCATATTTTAACAGATATTTAATTAAATAAAATATAAACATTAACATATGATAATGCAAAAATAATTTTATGGTGAGACTTTCTAATGTTAATTTGTTAGAGTGATAAATTTAAATGGTAAACTATCATTTTAGTTCTATTTATAAATGTAACAGTAAATAAAAAAATGTTAAAATTAATATCAAAGAACATATAAACCTGGCAGTGAATAACATTTAAAACATAGTATACTTGGTTTAAAATTACCATCCTCTCCTATGGCTGTATTTCTGTTTAGTGCAAAAATAAATATATGTCCGTAAAATTTCAAACAAGAATCCGCTGGCAGTAAAGGACTGGGCCTGGGGAGCGTCGGTGATATGATAATTATTAATAAAAGAGATATTCGGAAACTTGAAACAGCGCAGCACGACGCTCGATGTGTTTGCAATGCAATCAAAACAAGAACAAACGCAAACGCAAACAAAACACCGACAAAATCAAGATGGCCGGCAAATATAATACCAATGAAATTATCTTTATAACAGAATTTAATTTATTTATATAAATTAATAAAATAATATCTAATTAAATGATATAATTATTTATTTTTATGTTAAAATTAATAAATCATATTTTATTATAATAAATTATATAAATAAATTTATAATATTATTTATAAATATATGATATAGATCTAAAAACAAATAATTTTTTTGTCATTTATGTTTTATGATTGATGGGTTTAACCTCCAACGAACAAACAAATATTTAAATTTGGACTCCTTTTCACTATCAATAGGTCAAAGTACTTAATCCCATCCAAAGCTTTTTTCAATAGCAAAATCTCATTCATTAATTTTCTAAAATTTAAATATTTACCTATTGATTAAAGGTAATGTTTAAGTTTAACAATTTACGATTAAATATTGAAGGATAAAAAAGACACTTCTATCTTTTCAACAAAAAAAAAAAATTAATTAATATTTAAATAATATTTAAATAAATTATATAAATTTAAAAATTAAAAAAAAAATCATTATGGTCGATAATAGTGGCCACCGAAAACTAAGCTAGATGGTTAAATTTGATCACTTTTACTATTAATGATGCTTGGAAACAACTGAAAATAATTGGTCTTGTTTCCAAAGACCATTTTTGGCTAGTATTTCTGTGATGATTTGGCACTTCTTTGCCATGTGTTCTGCCTACTCAGTTTCTTATCTCAACTTTGAAAAGTCAAAATCTTTTTCTACATGATATGGCGTCATTTCTACTGGAGGAGAAAAGAACTTATTATTTTAGAGGTGATGTGGCATTTGGTTACATAACAAACACAAGTGCTACCCTTTTTTGTTAAGGTGCGATACTCGACCCTTTTACTTTTTATTTTTCTTCTCCTCACCTGATGATTATAGACAAACTTCATCTTATGGCTGGAAGGGGATTTGTTGATTCCAAGTGGAGGTTGATGTTAAGTCCTGTAGCAGTATATATTCACCCTTGGTTAATTAGAGAAGGGTGTGCGTTAACTGTATCAAAGGGGAGAGGCTAAGGTTTATATCAGGTATATTCCTTCCTGTAATTTTTGGAGGTTATCAAGCCCTGTAAATCTAAAATGCTTTTCTAATATAATGAATTTTAACCTTGCCTTGGGAGAGTGGATGTAGGCCTTGAGTACCAAACCACTATACTTGACTATGTCCTCTTTGATTGTTATGTTTACAGTTTATTTTTCTTTATTTCCTCTTCACTTTGATGCCTATGAATATTTTTCATTTGCTCATTCAATAAATTTTTAAACTGTTGCTTTGCTATAATAAAAAATTAAAGTAGAAGAGAGTAAAAAGGGTCTGTAAATTCTGTTTTTGTGTTGATTAAATCAATCACCAAGCCTAAAATCTCAACAAGCTAGTATTAGAGTTAGATTTAGGGTACTTTTAATTCAAAAAACAGTGAACTAATTTAGGGTTTATTGATTAAATCAGGGATCTATTGAGTATTGTTCTGGTTGTTTTTTTTTAAACATGTCTACCAAATTTGAGCTTAAAAAATCTACAAGCACTAATGATTTTGGGCTCAGGAAAATGAAGATGAAGGTTGTTTTAGTGAAAGAAGGCCTAGCTCTAGCATTAAAAGGTGAATCAAAACTTATAGCATCCATGACAGGAACAGAAAAGTAAGATATGCTTGATAGAGCCATAAGTTCCTTGAATCTTGGGCTGGGTGATAAAATTCTCTGAGAAATCAAAAAGAAGAAGAAAACTACTAAGATTTGGAGTAAGTTTGACTTTTTATACTTATCAAAAACTATACCTAATATATTAAATCTAAAATAACAATTGTTTGGTTTTAAGATGGATGAGCAAAAATCCTTGAAAGATAACAAGGATTACAAGATTTAGAAAATATTTTTGTTGAAATTGTTGAAGAACATCAAGCTGTAATTATTCTAAATTCATTACCTAAGTTATACTTGTGGAGACTTTGAAATATGGGAGGCAAACTTTGAAATTAGAATAGGTAATACAAGCAATTTTAGCAAAGGATAGTGAAAACAAGATGAAAGACAGACACAATGAGATGGTGAAGGTCTTAGCATTAGAGGGAGATCAGAAAAGAGAAACTAGAAAAGAGGTGGACATAGTTAGGGTAAAAATAGGTCTAAGTCTAGGTCTGGTCTTATAAAATGTTTCCATTATCATAAAGAGGGACACTTCAAGAGAGATTGTCCTGAGAGAAAAAATAAGAAGAAGTTAGATAAAAAGAATGAAAGGGGAGTGTAGATGTAACTGCTAAAGGCTATGATAGATTAGAAGTCTTAGTTATTTCTGATAGAAAATTGACTGAAAAGTGGATACTTGACATTAGGTGCACCTATAATACGACACCAAATATAAAGTGGTTTAGTTTTTTTTAGCCACTAAATGGTGGTAAGGTTTTGATGGGGAATAATACTGCTTATCAAATAAAGGGTATATGCAACATTAGATTAAGTTTAGATAATGGTTAAGTTAAAACACTCACTAATATAAGATATATTCCTAACCTAAAAAGAAATGTAATTTTTCTGAGTACTCTTGATGTTAATGGTTTTAGTTACAAAGCAGTGAATAAGAGTTTGAAGGTGATGAAAGGGTCCTTAATAGTTATGAAGGTTGAGAAAATGAATAGGTTATTGTGTTAAATAAGGAAGTTAAGTGTGGTACAACAACTATTACTTCTCTAGAGACACTAGATAAGGCTATTCTTTGGCATCAAAGACTTGCTTATGTTAATGAAAAAGGTCTAATAGAATTAAGTAGATAGAATTTGCTTTGTGGAGATAAAATTGAGATATTAACATTTTTTGATCATTTTGTTTATGGCAAGATAAGAAGAGTCAAGTTTGGTTATGGTCAACATTACTCAAAGGCCCCACTTGAGTATGTTCATTTAGATGTTTGGGGGCCCTCTAGACATTATTCCCTTGGTGGATACAGGTATTTCATCAATTTTGTAAGGATGAAACATTTCTAAAGTTTAAGGAATGGAAAACCATGGTGGAGACTTAAATAGGGAAGAAATTGAAGAAGCTAAGAACTGATAATGGCTTAGAATTTGTTAATCAAGAGTTTGATATTTTTTTGCAAATTGAATGGTATTGTCAGGCACAAGATTATAAGTTATACACCTCAGCAAAATGACTTATGTGAGAGGATGAATAGGACTATTTTGGAAAAGGTGAGAAGTATGCTTTCATGCTCATAATTACCAGTAAAATTTTGGTATAAAATTGTACATATTGCAGTCTACCTTATCAACAGAACACCTTCCTCAACAATAGAATTTAAGGTTCCTTTGGAGAAGTTTACTAGTAATACAGTTAAACTAGATAATCTTAAAGTTTTAGGCTGCTTAGTTTATACTCATATTAAGAATGATAAACTTAAACCAAGGGTTGTGAAATATATTTTTCTAGGGTATCCAGAGGGTCTTAAAGGCGACAGATTCTAGAACTTAGAGGTTAAAAAATGCATTGTAAGTAGAGATGTAATTTTAAAAAAGGATGTATTACCAAGACTTCAAAAAAAGATTCAAAATTCAAAAAAAATAATCATCTGAGTTAGACAAATTAGAGCTTGAGTTGATAACTTCTCAGTATGGACAAAATTTAGATCAAGGTGGAGCACCTGATGCTAAAATTCTAGAACAAGCAGAAGTTAAACTAGGGGAAAATGATTCATAATTGGAAGACTACCAGTTGGCCAAGGATCGAATTAGGAGGGTAATTAGACCTCCAAACAAGTTTGGGTATGTTAATCTTGGTGCTTATATTACAAGTAGAAGAAGATTTGAATAATGAACCTAAAACATATCAAGAAGCTGTGACTGTAAAAAAGAAACTTCAATGGAGAAAGGTTGTTGATAAAGAGATTAATTCTCTGATCAAAAAATGAAACATGGACACTACTGGATAGACCTAAAGATTGTAGGGTGGTAAAATGCAAGTGGATTTTTAAAAGAAAACTTGGAGTGACTTCTTTTGAACCTTCAAGATTCAAGGTTTGTTTGGTGGCAAAAGGATTTACACAAGTTGAAGGCATAAGCTACAAAGAAATCTTCTCTCTTATAGTCAAGCATACTTATATAAGGGTGTTATTGTCACTGGTTGTGCAATATGACCATGAATTGGAGCAATTGGATGTGAAGATAACATTCCTACATGGAGACCTAGAAGAAAAGATTCTAATAGAGCAACCTAAAGGTTATGAAGAAAAAGACAGCTAAGGTAAAGGTAGTTTACTTTAAAAATCTTTATATGGCTTGAAACAATCACCACGTTAATGGTATAAAAAGTTTGATTCATTTATGCTTAAAATTGGTTTTCTGAGATGCAATTATGATAGTTGTTTTTATTTTAAGAAAATTTCAGATATGACTCATGTTTATTTACTTTTTTTTTATTTGGATGATATGCTCATTGCCTACCACAACAAATTTGAAATAACTTAGCTCAAGAAGATGTTGAATACCAAGTTTGGAATGAAAGAGCTGGGTCAAGCACAAAAGATGCTTGGCATTTCTATAATTAGAGATCGAGAAAATGACAAGTTAAAACTATCTTAACAAGAATATGCTGAGAAGATATTGCAAAAGTTAAACATGAGAGACTCTAAGGCTATTTAGACTCCACTTGGACAACATTTAAGTAGTCACATGATCAAAGTCCACAATCAGAAGAAGAGAAAGAAAAAATGGCTAAAGTGTCATGCTAATGCTTTGGGAAGTTTGATACACCTCTGATGTGTAAAAGGCTAGATTTGGCTTATACTGTGAGTCTTGCAAGTAGATTTATGAATAATCCAAGGAAGGTATATTAGAACGCTTTAAAGTGGATATTGAGATATGTGAAGTGGATAGCTTCTATGGGCATTGAATACAAAAAGAATCAACTGAATGAATACTATGTGAAAGGGTTTATAGATGTTGATTATATTAGAGATACAAACAGGAGAAAATCCACTATTAGATTTGCGTTTTCAGTTTGAGGAAATGTGGTGAGCTGGAAGTCTAAACTTCAACACATGGTGACCTTGTCTTCTATAAAATCTAAATATGTAGCCATCATTGAAATTGTAAAAGAAGCTATATGGTTGAAAGGTTTAGTAAGTGAGTTGGAAATTATTTAGAAACTGGTGGTGATTTAGAGTGATAGGTATAATGCTATTCACTTGTGCAGAAATCAAATTTTCCATGAGCATACTAAATATATAGATGTACATCTTCACTTCATTCAGGAACTCATTGAAAATGGTGAGATAAAAATGGAAAAGGTGGTTGGTTCGAGCAATCGAGCAGATATGCTTACTAAGTCAATTTTTGGTGAAAGGCTCTATATGAGCCTATTGCATGTTGAATAAGATGATAACTGGATACCAAGGCAAGGGAAGTACTTTGACATGTCAAAAGAAGTACAAAGGTGGAGAATTGTGATGATTTAACACTTCTTTGCCATGTGTTTTGCCCATTCAGCTTTTTATCTCAGCTTTGAAAAGTCAAAATCTTTTTATACATGATGTGGCGTCGTTTCTGGTAGAGGAAAAAATAACTTATTATTTCAAAGGTGATATGACATTTGGTTACATAATAAACACAAGTGCTGCCTTTTTTTGTTAATGTGCGATGCTTGGCCCTTTTGCTTTCTATTTTTGATGTGTTAAAGTTTAAACTCTAATTTCCTAACAAGTGTATTAGTTCAAAATAATAAGAGAAGTATTCAGGGTTATTATATCCACAAGATCGCATAAATAAGTACCAATGTGATATCACTTCTAACTTTATCTAAACTATCGAATACAAATTGAAAATAAATCTAAAACTAAAATAAACTAAAATCAAACAATTAATAAGCATGCATAGGTAAATCGAATGACAATAAGCGATATAATGCTAAGACCATAAAAATTTATTTAAACCATACATGCTTGCGGGCGAACGAACAATGCCTTTATTTAATTTGATGCCGCTGCATGCTTGCGCTAGTGACTCTATCTTTGGTCTACTTCGTCTCCTCTCTCATGCTTGAGTGGTCAAAAACACATTTTTAACAAAAGCACAAAAGAAACGCAGAGCACACGAACATATGACAACATTCAGAACGTATGTGTTGGAAGTACAAACTTTCAATCACCCCAAAGTAAAATGATTCAGCCAACCATTCATATATTTATACTCATGTTATGTACATTAACTACATGGTACACAGAAGACATAACCACTCCCATTAACTGCATCCTTTCTTATGATAATTAATACACAGACCAAACAAAAGTCTTTGGCCTTCTTTGACTAGACCATGCAATATAAGATGCTGACTTTGACATGCATGCAACATAAAAAAAGTAATTAATTTCATATTATGCAAACAAATCACATGTGATTCCCCAATTTTTTGACACTCGTGAGAACGTACTTAATATCCCGCAGTCCAATTAAAGTTACTACTTATCGTAAAATAAGCCTTTAAATAAATTCAACATATTCAAACAATTTGACAGGTCATCCATCACATTTTAACATGATTATTTCATATATATTAATCAGACATATTCTATGAAATTAACATAAAGAGAAGGAAACAAAGTCATGAATGCATATAAAAACAATTTTGAACCAATTAATTGAGGCCCCCCTGGATCTCACCTGAAATGAAGTTGGTCTGAGATTTTATTAGGGTCGAACTGAATTATACTCATTTTGAAACCTTATTGTCGTCACAGTGAAAACGGACTATCGACAGAAAAAATTGCAGTTGAAATCTCTTTTCTTTTTAACTCTCTCTCTTCTTCTTTCTTTTCTCACTCTTTTTCCAAAATTCTTTTTTCCAGTCCTCTCTTTTTTTTTTCTTTCAAGTTCTCTCCAATGCCTCTATCTCACGGCCTCCCCCTTTCCTGGCTGAGCAGCGCCATTTAAAAAGAAAGGTTCCCTAACTTCGTCCCTGATCAAGGGATTAAATTCCCTTGATCACGGGTCAAATTTGTGGAAAAGGAATGCAAAAACTGGCAAAAGGAGAAGAAGGAAATAAAAATAAAAGTATGCAGCAAAGAAGGCAAGGACGCAGGCGAGAAAAAGAAAATCCATTGACATTGCAAATGCGTCAACGTGAGAAGAGGAAGTAAAGGAAAGAAATAAAAAATAAAAGGAAATGTTTTCATGCAAAACAGGTAAGCCTAGGAAGAATAAAAGGGGAAGAGAAGAAAAGAAAAAAAAGGAAAATGCAGCCACAGCGAAGTCAGAGCGCATCATCATCCGTTGCAGTTGCAAAGCAGGCTTCATGGGCCTGCTCTCCTGCGCACTTACTCCACTTCTTCTGCCTTATTCTTATTGGACTGGTTGCTTTTTGTTTTTGTTTTTTTTTCCTTGCCGGGCGGGGGAGGAGGGGTGGATGGGGTTTTGGCTGGGTTTCAATTTAAACGGTGGGGTTTTTGGGCTTATTTTTGGATTATTTTTGTTTAAGTGGCTTGGGCTAGGATTTGGGGGTTCTTTCTTGTTTTTCGGATTTCACTCATTCATTTTCAGTTTAACACTTTAAAAAATTTCGAATCAACTTCAAGTTTTTTATCATCGTATATGACCTTGTTGGGTCATAATAAAGTATCTACACTTTGTACAATCAAATTCATAATACATGTATGAAAAAGTTAATAATAGAAACTCCTTCGATTAATAGACAAATAATTACAAATATTCAGTATTTCGATTAGCTTAAGAGCACATACCTTAACAATCTCTCACTTACACCGATAATCAATCAAGCAAATGTCTAATCCCATATGTAGCTAAGTTTATATCATGCTTTTGTTATAATAGAGGCTTCATCAATGGGTTAATCATATTATTTTTTATATCAACCTTTATGATTTGTGCATCTTTATGTTAGAAGATCTTCTTGATAAGGTGAAATGTTTAAGAATATGTTTATATCTTTGATGAGACTGTGGTTCTTTTGCTTGTACTATGGCTCATTATTATCATAATAAAGCTTAATAGGATCAATAATGCTCAAGACTACTTTAAGTTTAGAAATGAACTTTTTTATTGAAATAACTTCTTTTGTTACTTTAACAAAGATAATATACTTAGACAACAATGTAGAATCAACAATGGTACTCTACTTAGAGTTTTTCTAGTTAACCACACCTCTATTCGAATAAAATAAAAAGCCTAACTAAGATTTATAGTTGTCACAATCTAATTAAAAACTAACATCACTATACCCTCTAACAATGAGGTCAATTTCTCAACTATATATTAAAAACATATCTTTAGTCCTTTTTAAACATTTTAAGATATTTTTGATAATAATCTAGTGTAAATCATCGTGATGAAATTGATATCTACTACAAACACTTAAAGCACATAAGATATCAATGCTTGTACATAATATGAAGTACATGTTATATACAACAGTAGATGGATATGGGACTTGTCGCATTTCTCTTTTTTTTCTAATATCACAAGACACATTTCCTTTGAAAGATATAGACCAATTTTCATAGGCGTTAACCTTTCTTATACTCTTCCATACTAAATTTCTTTAGTACATTGTCCATATACATGTTTTAGCTTAAGCCAAAAAGCCTGTACGATCAATCTTGATAGATTATAACATCAATGATATAAACAACTTATACTAAATTCTTCATGAAGAAATACTTGGATAACCAAGTCTTTATAGATTGTAAAAATGGCATATGAATTCCAATCATTAATATGTCATTAACATATAACATTAAAAATGATGTCAAGCTCTGACTAATTTTCTTATACATACATAGCTTATTAACATTTTTTATAAATCCAAATTCAAACCTTGCTTTATTCTAAAAATAGACTTCTATAATTTGCATACTTTATTTACTTATCCATTAAGAATGAAATCATCAAGTTGTGTAATATACACAGCCTTTATAAGCTTACTATTTAGGGAAGTAGTCTTGACATCCATTTATAAGACTTTATACTTGTAGTATGTTTTTATAGCAAGCATAATCCTAATAAACTTAAACATCATAAGTAGTGAAAATGTTTCATCATAGTCTATGCCACACTTTTACATAAAATCTTTGACAACCAGTTGTGCTTTATAAGTATGCACATTACCTCTTATGTCAATTTTTTGTTTGAAAATTTATTTAAACCTTATAGGTTTTATCTTTTTAGGCAAATCTAGTCTATACTTAGCTTTGGTACATAGAGTCTATTTTAGATTTCATTGCTTTAAACCACTTATTAGAATCCTTATTAGTCATAGTTTTAGCTTTATTCATAGGCTCATTGTTATAAATGACCAATAAATCACCATGCTAAGTCATGAGATAACCAAATCTCTCAAGCTTTTAAAGTATTCTACTTGAGCTTCACAGTTGTAACTATGAATCCTAATGATCAACTATTTGTAGTAGCATATGCCTTTGTCTAATATCCATGGTATCCTATGGCTGTAGAGTTTCATTACGCTTCATTCTCCTCTCACTTGTCTTTCTAAGAATAAAATCTTTTTCCAAAAAGAAAATAGTTTGGGTAATAAAGATTTTTTACTTTTTTAGATGATAAAAAAAAAATAACCCAAGTTTCCTTAGAATATCCCACAAAGGCACACTTCTCATATTTAGATTAGGCTTTCGCTAAGTCTATAACTCATAAAAAATTTTATCCACAACTATGGATAGGACTTTATTCAGTGTAAGGGATGTTGTTTCTAAAACATAGCTCTAGAATCATAAAGGTAATTAGTCAAACTCATCATGGTCTTAACCATATCCATTAAAGTCTTATTCCTCTATTCATATACATTATTATGTTGAGGTGTTCTAGAAAAAGTTGATTATGACACTAGCTCATGTTCTTTTAGGTAGTCTTTGAATTTAACACTAAAGCACTCTTCTCCTCAATTGTTTCAAAGGATCTTACTTTTACTAAGTTTTTTTTCTCTACTTAATTATTAAATTCTTTGAATTTTTGATGTGATCATGCTAAAGTAAGCTTTGAGGCACCCTTAGCATTGGATGATGGCCTTATGTATTTACGGATGGTAGAATTATTAAAAGAGGTTAATCATACTAGTTTGAGATTAAAGTGATATAAAGGTTTAACCTTATTCAAATACAAGAAGGATCGTTGTCACTTGGAAAGGGCCTGGTGTCACTTAGAATTGGTGTCACTTAGAATTAGTAAGATAAAGATGATGCCATAACACCAAACTAGTAGATGCAAAGCAGAACCGATGCATTGTGGTGTTAAAAGATACATTACAATACAACAACATTCTGCATTATGGCACCAGCAATCTTGCCATTATGCCAAAATAATGACTTGATCCCAAATAATTCTAGAAGCATCATGTCATGATGTATTTTTTACCACCACAGTGCTACGATAGAAAAATTAAAGAAATCATTATTCTTTTTATTAAGTTTTTAGAATTTGACTTGATTTAAACCCTAAATATAAATAAGGCTTGTTAATTCTCAAAAAATAATTTATCACGATTAATGAAGTTTATACAAATTTGATTGGATCAAATTGAAAGCTCTTTGAAATTTTCTATCTTGTGTTACTAATTAAACCAAACAAAACTTTACAAGAAGTAATTAAACTTGTAGTTTTAACTAGGATTAGTGTCTTATAGACTTAATTTTTGTAGGGTTTTAATATGATAGATCTAGGGTTAAGGTTTTAAAGACTTAGATACTTTAGGGTTTTAATTGAACTGACCAAAAATGTTCATTAGCTTTTTTGGGGAGATCAATCTTAATTTAGGGTTGAATTCTTTGAGGTATTGGGTTTCATATCAATTTCTTAAAGTATTTAGAATTGAGTTCCATAAAAAAAAAAAAAAAAAAAACACATAACTATACCTATTAAAATCATTGGTAAAGTTCATAAAATAGTAATACCCATATTTACCTTGCATTGTCATGCGTCTACACATATCACTATGAATAATCTTTAACAATTCAATGACCTTATCATTGTTTCCAGTGAAGGGTGTCTTTGTCGTCTTATCTAAAAGGTAAGGTCCATATTTATCAAATGGCTGATAGTTTAAACTCTAAAAGATTGAAGCTTCTTAATATGTTTTGGTCCTATATGACCTAGCTTATAATGCCATAAACACATGTGTTAAACCCCAAATACTAAATGACAAATAACCTAGAGGGGGGTGAATAGGTTATTTTGAAATCTTTTGTAATTTTAAAACTTTTCCTATTCTACCAACTCAAACATACATATAATTACAATTAAACATAATCAAACAAATAAACAATATTAACACAAATTAAAAAGAGTAAGGGATAGAAATTACTCAGTCGATTTCATAGTGGTTTGGATACTTCAAGCAACCCCACTTGAAGATTTCCTTTGTAACATCCCAGGGTTAGTTTAGTCTTTTCAGCTTCTAATATGGGTTCAGTTTGAGATTTTTGAGAATTGTAGGGTTGTGAGTAAGTTTTGGGGTGAAATAGAGGTTTGTTGAGAGTTTGGTGGCTTGTGCATGGATCCGATTGGGTGGATTTGCATGCGAGTACGGGAAAATGATATTTTTGTAATTTTCCCGGGATGCACGACCATGCATGAGAGGTGCACCCTCGTGCATGCACATTTTTCCAGCTGTCTTGGTTTTAAGTCGAGTTTATCCACTTCCAAACTCATTTTCACCCGAAGTTTCCTTTCAATTTCAGAGAACCTCAACCCTAGAAGTGGAGAGCAACTTCTAGGACCTTCCAATCCAGCTTGATCTTGTGTTCTTCTTGAGAGAGAAAACATGTCAAGAGGTAGGTGCTTCCTTCCTCTTTCCCTTACGTTTTCAGTATGTTTGATGTTTGTTTGAGGCATGAGATTTGATTTCAGCATGCTTGTGATGTTTTACTTGTGTGCTGATGATGATTTGAGATGATTATGATGATGATTGATGCTTATATGCATGTGATGTGTGAGAATATGTGTTTATATATGCTTTTGAGATTGGGTTGGATGATTTGCTTGAGATTTGGAGTTGCTGGAAGTGTTATTATGCTTATTTGAAGTGTTTTGCATGTGGAATATGTTTAATTTGCATTTGGTATGCGATTTTGACCGGAATCAAGTTGATTCTAGGCGGTCATGGAGGTGAAGAGCAGGACGCACGCCCGTGCATACTACGTTATCTACATGGTCACAGTCGTGTTTACGTGCCCGTGCATGACCTAATTTATGGGGTCACGATCGTGCATAGTTAATGCACGCCCGTGCACTAAGAGAAAGTGAGAATATTACTTGAAATTCCAGAATCTTACACGACCACACGCACGATTTGGGTCACGGTCTAGTGCAAGCTTATGCACGCCCGTGCACACGACACGCACGCCCGTGCGTCAGGCAGAAATGAGAAAAATAAGAAAGAAATGATAAATGTGCATAGTAAACCCTATCCAATGGATAGAAAACAGTAAAATGAGCTTAAATAAGAATATATGATGCATCATACATACAGCATAGCATGACATGCCATACAGAGTTTTCAGAAATGGATCCAAAGATCTGAATTCATGTTTTCAGATGTAAAACATAGATTCCATGGGTGAATACGAAGGAGCACTTGTGAGTTTTAGCACCCGTGACACCAGGAGCTATATGCTCATTACTAGCCCTATGTATTGGCATGTGCCGGGTTACTCAGCTAGCAGTTTAGGTTATTTGATCCCATGATCAGATGCAGTATAGCGCATCTGGTGCTCAGTTCAGTTCAGTTCCAGGCCCAGGCCTGATGGCATCACGTGGACCATACAGTTTGTGGCACGTGTTTGTAGAGAAAACTCACATGGCCAGGGTGTCAAATCCCTGTATTCATCAGTCTGTGCAGCATAGTTTTCAGCATAGCATGTACCCCAGGGTACACAGTTTTCAGTACAGTTTTCAGATAAAGCTTTTATATGATTTTCAGATATGGGATCCCAGGATCCAACAACAGTTTTTTGAAAACTATTTTCAGTAACAGGCCCAGACCTAGTTATGATTTCAACATGTTATCATATCATGTCATCATTATATGACATAATTACATATCATTCAGAGAATGATAAGACAATATGAAACAGTAAATGAACAGAATATGTAAGAATGTGTAAAGACACGAAAGCAGAATATCAGAACATGATAAGCCACGTAATGACACGTGAACTTCAAAAAACAGTAATAGAACGGAACAGTAAAGTTAATGAGTACCAGCATTAAGAAAGTTTAGTGAGTCAAGTTTGACCCGCTCGGATTACTCTTCACTCTAGATTGTTTACGTATACTCATATACGTATTTTACGATTCGATATGAGTTATCCGGTCTGTAAAAGATGAGAATGCCAGAGTATGATGTCGGTATGGCCTGTTCTGTTTGAGTTAAGGTGAAATCCTTCAAGAATGGTTGGTTTAGGGTCTAAGGATATGAAGTGCTTACTGGGTGATTTTATCACTCACTCCCTACTTTCTTTTCTTGTGCAGATGAGTTTTGGGAGCTGGGAGGAGGAGTTGGCTGCCGTCTAGGATCCAGTTTGCATCATTTTACTTCAGTTTTATTTGTATGCACACATATATGTTTTATTCCGCGAATATTTTAATATCAATGAAAGTTTTTATTTGGGCATGTATATGTCTGTATACTTTTATACCATCGGTTTTTTCGCTGCAATATGTTAGTTCAGTTTAAGCATTTCGATTGGGTATTATTGATCATATTTTCTTTATTTATTTATTATCATTTTATATTAAGCAGTGAACAGTAATACCCTTCTGAGGTGTCTTACATTTTTGGTATCAGAGCGATATCAAAGCGGGAAAACTGTGTGCATGTGTGTGAATTGCATTGTTTTCAAGATGCATATGTGTGTATTTTAGCGTATCCCAGCAGCCAGAGCTCGTCTTCCTCTCAGTGTAAGTACAGTAGTATCTATTTTGTTTTGTTGACCCTAATGCTTTGTGATTCTTCAAATAGGAGAGATAGGAGAGCCCGTGTTCCTAGGTCTTTTGAGGATGAGGATAGTGCCTCAGTTGGGTAGTCTAGTAGAAGTGGAAATGGTAGAAGGGGATCGCAGGCCGCCCGTGGTGCCTTTGGGGCAGAGGATGTCAAGTAGATCTTCAAAGAAATGATGAGAGAAAGGCCTCAACAGCTAGTCAAAGGTGATGAGCAGGGGTATGGCAGAGAGATGCCAGCTAGAGAGGATGTCTATCAGAGACCAAGAAGAAGACAACCTGAGTTTCAGAGGCAGGGTTATCCTGAGCAGATGGGTGGTCAGTGGCCAGATATGGGTCAGTATCAACAGTATCAGGGATAGAGTTCTGGGTCTGATACAATTAGCACCAGTGGTTCAGAGAGAGTTCATCTCATCTACAGTCTACCCGGTATTCACCAGGCTCCCAAGTTTATGGACAGTAGAGATCCGACTGCAACCGAGGAGTGGATTGAGGTGGTTGAGAGTGTGACAGACCTATTTACTATGTCTGATCGAGAGAGGGTCAGATATGTAGTCTTCATGTTCAGAGGTGACGTGAGGTCTTGGTGGAATCTCGCGAGGACTATAGTTGATGAGGAAGCCTTGTCTTGGGAAGAGTTTCAGGTCATGTTTGAGAGTGAGTTCAGGAGCCCAGGGACCATGTATGCTGGAGCTCAAGAGTTCATTGAGTTGCAGCAGGGTTCAAGTTCAGTCAGAGAGTATGTAACTCGGTTCAATGCATTGGCCAAATTTACTCCGAGTTTAGCGGGTACAGAGGCTGGTCGGGTATAGAAATTTATTCATGGGTTACATCCAGCTATTGGCAGAGATGTTCTGACAGGAGACCATCCCCCGCAGAGATTCAGTGACGCTCTAGAGAGAGCTACCAGATCAGAGATGTGCCTGCAGCAGATGAGTATGTATTATGGACAGCCTAAGAGAGACAGTGACAGAGATAGAGGCAAGAGGCCTATGCAACAGAGAAAATCTGGAAAGAGTACTCAGAGACAGAAGACAGAAGGTCAGCCACCAGTGTGTCCTAGGTGTGGCAGGAGGCACAGTGGAGAGTGTCTGATCGATCAGCCAGTATGCTTCAGATGTCGTCAGTCGGGGCATAAGATATCTGAGTGTCCAGTGGAGGTGGAGCAGGTTCCAGTAGGCCTGGTTCTGGCAGAGATAGATAAGGTTTCTTCAGAGGTGGAGGCGGTTCAACTGGAGGGGCTGATCATCGTCGTAGTGGGGAAGCTAATGCACCAAGAGGAGATGCAGGGACTTCAGGTGGTGGTGGAGGTGGAGGTCGAGCCAAAGTGTATGCCATGGGGCAGGAGCAGGCAGAGGCTACTCCACATGCTGTTACTGGTCAGTTGTTCTTCTTTGACACCCCTTTATTTGTTTTGGTTGATTGTGGTGCCACCTATAGTTTCATCTCTAAAGGGGTAGTTGAGAGATTAGAGTTGACCCCTAGTGTGACCGAGAGCTATGTGTGTATAGAGATGCCAGATGGGGGTGTGATGTATAGTGACCAGTTACTTTTTGATCAGGAGATAGTGATCATGGATAGATCTTTGATGATAGATCTGATTATATTGGAGTTGAGTGATTTTGACATGATCTTAGGCATGGATTTCCTAGCGAGGTATGGGGCTGAGATTGATTGTCAGAAGAAAAAGGTTAGGCTTCACTTAGGCCCTGATCAATTTATCTTTGGAAAGGGTAGAGTGGAGACCATATTGATCTCGTGTGTTCAGGCCAGGAGGATGCTAAGTAAGGGTTGTATCAGCTACTTAGCTAATGTGGTATGTAGAGATGTGAGTGGGCCTAGTGTTGAGTAGGTGGCAGTTTTCTGTGAGTTTCCTGATGTGTTTTCAGATGAGTTACCGGGGTTACCGCCAGAGAGAGATCTTGAGTTCAGTATTGAGTTGCTCCCAGAGATAGCTTCTATTTTGAAAGCTTCTTACAGAATAGCTCTCGCAGAACTTCAAGAATTGAAAAAACAGTTGCAAGAGCTGATAGAGAAAAGATTTATTCGGTCGAGTTGTTCGCCATGGGGTGCTCCCATCTTGTTTGTTAAGAAGAAAGACGACTTCATGAGGATGTGCATCGACTATAGAGAGTTGAATAAGGCCACAGTGAAGAATAAATACCCATTGCCGATGATGGATGATTTGTTTGATCAGCTCAGTGGGGCATCAGTCTTTTCGAAGATTAATCTGAGGTCAGGATGCCACCAGGTCAGAGTTGCTGACAGAGATGTATCGAAGACTGCCTTCAGGACCTGATATGACCACTATGAGTTTGTAGTGATGTCATTTGGGTTAACGAATACTCCAGCGGTGTTCATGGATTTGATGAACCGAGTATTCCACGATTGTCTTGATAGATTCGTTGTTATGTTTATCGATGACATTCTGGTTTATTCGAGGAGTGTAGAGGAGCATGTAAATCATCTCAGATATGTGTTACAGAGATTGAGAGATAGGCAATTGTATGCCAAATTCAGTAAGTGTAAATTTTGGCTTGATAGTGTGGTATTCCTAGGGCATGTGATATCAGCTGAGGGTTTGTCAGTTGATCCGGCTAAGGTTGAGGTTATTTTGAGTTGGCCAAGGCCGAGTACAGTTAAAGAGGTCCGCAGTTTCTTGGGTTTGGCAGGTTATTACAGACAGTTTATTCAGGGGTTTTTCAGCTTGGCAAGACCCTTGATAGCTTTGACCAGGAAAGAGAATCCGTTTGTATGGACAGATTTGTGTGAGGCCAGATTTCAAGAGTTAAAGTAGAGATTGACCAGTGCGCCAGTGTGCCAGTGTTGGCTTTGCCTCAGAAGGGATTGGATTATGAGATCTACACCGATGCGTCCCACCAGAGGATTGGTGTAGTGCTGATGCAAACAGGTAGGGTAATTGCCTATGCTTCCAGGCAATTGAAGGATCATGAGATGAGATACCCTACTCATGATTTGGAGCTTACAGCAGTTGTTTTTGCTCTCAAGATTTGGAGGCACTACTTGTATGGGGTCAGATGCTGCATTTTCTCAAATCACAGGAGCCTGAAGTACTTCTTTACCCAGAAAGAGTTGAATATGAGGCGGCGATGGTGGTTAGAGTTAGTCAAGGACTATGACTGTGAGATCAGATACCACCCGGGCAGAGCAAATGTAGTTGCAGACGCCTTGAGCAGGAGAGTTGCCTTGTCTAGTTTGTCTGTTCAGAGTGAGCTTCAGAGTGAAGTTATAAGAGAATAGATAGAGATTATTTCAGCTGAGTTTTCGAGGCTTCAAATTATGTCTACTTTGTCAGATGAGATCAGAGAGGCATAGAGATCAGATCAGTGGGTACAGATGATGGTACAGAGAGTATCAGAGAGCTCAGTACCAGATTTTGAGATCAGAGATGAGATTCTGAGATTCAGGGGCCGAGTGTGTGTTCCAGAGGACTCAGAGTTGACGTAGAGAATTTGTCAAAAGTCCACAGTTCAGCGTATTCAGTTTATCCGAGCAGTACCAAGATGTACCAAGATCTGAAAAGAAACTTCTGGTGGTCAGGAATGAAGAGAGACATAACCAATTTCGTGGTCAGATGCCTAGTGTGTCAATAGGTTAAGGCCGAGCATCAGAGACCATCAGGGTTGTTACAGCCTTTGAGTGTACCTGAGTGAAAATAGAAGAGCATTTCCATGGATTTCATATCCGGATTACCCAGAGTCAGAGAGAGATATACTGGTATTTGGGTCATCGTGGACATATTGAGTAAGTCTATACATTTTCTTCCAGTCAAAGATGGTCTGTCAACTGATCAGTTGGGTGGGTTGTATGTTAGGGAGATAGTGAGACTGCATGGAGTTCCTAGAGTTATTGTGTCAGATAGAGACTCCAGGTTCTTGTCAGCACTTGTGACTCGTTTATATTTTAGTTCAGCTTATCATCCTCAGTCAGATGGTCAGACAGAAAGGGTGAATCAAATTCTGGAAGATATACTCAGAGCGTGTTGTTTAGACTTCCAGACTAGTTGGGTTGACTTGTTGCCATTGATGGAGTTCGCGTATAATAATAGTTACCAGTCAACTATTCAAATGGCTCCATTTGAGGCACTTTATGGCAGAAAGTGCAGATCTCCCTTGCATTGGGATGAGATTGAGGAGAGAAATTCAGTATCAGCAGCAGTGGGTCCAGAGATGACTCAGTAGATGATTGAGCAGATCAGGGTAATCAAGCAGCGGATGAAACAGGCCCAGGATCGCCAAAAGAGTTATGCAGATGTGAGACGTAAGGAATTAGAGTTTGAGGTTAGGGACTACGTGTTCCTGAAAGTCGCTCCTTATCGTCGTGTTTTGAGATTTGGCAGGAATGACAAGTTGGCCCCGAGGTTCATTGGACCTTATGAGATGCTGAGGAGAGTTGGCCCAGTTGCTTATAGATTAGCTTCACTGGCCAGTATGGACATGTTCCACGATGTCTTCCATGTGTCTCAGCTAAGAAAGTACATCAGAGATCCTTCTCATGTGCTAGAGCTTCCAGAGTTAGAATTGGCTGAAGATCGGAGTTATGAAGAATAGCCAGTTCAGATTTTAGACAAAAGAATTAAAGTGCTGAGAAATAAAGAGATTCCTTTGGTCAGAGTTCTGTGGAGGAATCAGAGTTTGGAAGAGTCCACGTGGGAAGTAGAATCTAAGATCAGGGAGAGGTATCCCGAGCTTTTCAGGTAATTTCGAGGACGAAATTTTTAGAAGAGGGAGAGATTGTAACATCCCAGGGTTAGTTTGGTCTTTTCAGCTTCTAATCTGGGTTCAGTTTGAGATTTTTGAGAATTGTAGGGTTGTGAATAAGTTTTGGGGTGAAATAGAGGTTTGTTGAGAGTTTGGTGGCTTGTGCATGGATCCGATTGGGTGGATTTGCATGCGAGTGTGAGAAAATGGCATTTTTATAATTTTCTCGAGATGCACGACCGTGCATGAGAGGTGCACGCCCGTGTATGCATATTTTTCTAGCTGTCTTAGTTTTAAGTCGAGTTTATCCGCTTCCAAACTCATTTTCACCTAAAGTTTCCTTTCAATTTCAGAGAACCTCAACCCTAGAAGTGGAGAGCAGCTTCCAGGACCTTCCAATCCAGCTTGATCTTGTGTTCTTCTTGAGAGAGAAAACATGTCAAGAGGTAGGTGCTTCATTCCTCTTTCCCTTGCGTTTTCAGTATGTTTGATGTTTGTTTGAGGCATGAGATTTGTTTTCAGCATGCTTGTGATGCTTTACTTGTGTGCTGATGATGATTTGAGATGATTATGATGATGATTGATGCTTATATGCATGTGATGTGTGAGAATATGTGTTTATATATGCTTTTGAGATTGGGTTGGATGATTTGCTTGAGATTTGAAGTTGCTGGAAGTGTTATTATGCTTATTTTAAGTGTTTTGCATGTGGAATATGTTTAATTTGCATTTGGTATGCGATTTTGGTCGGAATCGAGTTGATTTCAGACGGTCATAGAGGTGCAGAGCAGGACGCATGCCCGTGCACCCAAGGCACACGCCCGTGCATACTGCGTTATCTGCATGGTCACGGTCGTGTTTATGTGCCCGTACATGACCTAATTTGCGGGGTCACGATCGTGCATAGTTAATACACGCCCGTGCACCAAGAGAAAATGAGAATATTACTTTAAATTCCAGAACTTTGCATGACCACACGCATGATTTGGGTCACGGTCTCGTGCAAGCTTATGCACGCCCGTGCACACGACACGTACGCCCGTGCACATGACACGTACGCCCGTACGTCAGGCAGAAATGAGAAAAATAAGAAAGAAATGATAAATGTGCACGGTAAACCTTATCCAATGGAGAGAAAATAGTAAATGAGCTCAAATAAGAATACATGATGCATCATACATACAACATAGCATGGCATGCCATACAGAGTTTTCAGAAATGGATCCAAGGATCTGAATTCATATTTTCAGATGTAAAACATAGATTCCAGGGGTGAATACGAGGGGACACTTGTGAGTTTCAGCACCCGTAACACCAGGAGCTATATGCTCATTGCTAGCCCTATGTATTGGCACGTGCCGAGTTGCTCAGCTAGCAGTTTAGATTTCCTGATCCCAGGATCAGATGCAGTATAGCGTGAGGTGCTTAGTTCAGTTCAGTTCCAGGCCCAGGCCTGATGGCATCACGTGGACCATACAGTTTGTGGCACATGTTTGCAGAGAAAACTCATATGGTCAGGGTGCCAAATCCCTGTATTCATCAGTCTACGCAGCACAGTTTTCAGCATAGCATGTACCCCAGGGTACACAGTTTTCAGTACAACTTTCAGATAAAGCTTTTATATGATTTTCAGATATGAGATCCCAGGATCCAACAATAGTTTTCAGAAAACTATTTTCAGTAACAGACCCAGGCCTAGTTATGATTTCGAGATGTTATCATATCATATCATCATTATATGACACAGTTGCATATCATTCAAAGAATGATAAGACAGTATGAAACAGTAAATGAACAGAATATGTAAGAATGTGTAAAGACACGAATAACAGAACATCAGAACATGATAAGCCACGTAATGACACGTGAACTTCAGAAAACAGTAATAGAACGGAACAGTAAAATTAATGAGTACCAGCATTAAGAAAGTTTAGTGAGTCAAGTTTGACTCGCTCGGATTACTCTTCACTCTAGGTTGTTTATGTATACTCATATACGTATTTTACGATCCGATATGAGGTAGTATCCGGTCTGTAGAAGATAAGAATGCCAGAGTATGATGTCGGTATGGCCTGTTCTATTTGAGTTGAGGTGGAATCCTTCGAGAAGGGTTGGTTTAGGGTCTGAGGATATGAAGTGCTTACTGGGTGATTTTATCACTCACTCCCTACTTTCTTTTCTTGTGCAGGTGAGTTTTGGGAGCTGGGAAGAGGAGTTGGCTGCCGTCTGGGATCCAGTTTGCATCATTTTGCTTCAGTTTTATTTGTATGCACACATATGTGTTTTATTCCGTGAATATTTTAATATCAATGAAAGTTTTTATTTGGGCATGTATATGTATGTATACTTTTATACCATGGGTTTTTCTGCTGCGATATGTCAGTTCAGTTTAAGCATTTCAGTTGGGTATTATTGACCCTATTTTCTTTATTTATTTATTATCATTTTATATTACACAGTGAACAGTAATACCCTTCTGAGGTGTCTTACATGCTTTTACTGACTTCAATCCCGAAGTTATAATAGTTTTGATATAAGAGATTTTACCCTTTTTACACTAGTTTTGATACAAGAGATTGCACTCTTAACTTAGTTTTAATAGGGATTACGTCTCATATTAGTTTTATGGGATTGCATCCAAAGGTTTGTGAAAAAATTACGAAGAAATTGCCTCACAAAGCTGATACAACAATAAGCTCTCAAAATCTCTTAACATAATTTACAATGTGTTTCTAATGAGAGAAAATTTGGAGAAGAATAAGAGAATGAAATATAAGAGTGTATATGCTTGATTCTTTCTACTTGAGTCTTCAAATCATCTCTAATTTATAGCATTTAGAAAGAATTAGTTGTTGGGATGATTTTAGAGCCGTTGAAGACTTTTTGGAAAATTGCATGGGCGTGTCCTTCTCTTGCACGATCATGATTCCTTTATTCTGTACTTATAACGGTCAAATTTGTATGTTGACACGGACATGTCTTCTTCACACAGTCGTGTGTCACTTTTTCATGCATAACTTTTCAGATTCTAAGAGCTAGCACAGGATGCATGCACTGTCAGCACACGAGAAATACATAACTAAATTTTTGCTTTGCACACGGGCATGTGTTTCTAATACACGACCGTGTGTTATTTATGCTTTTAATTTGTCTTTATTTCGCATGGTAGCATGACACGGGCGTGTGAAATTTTTTTCTCTTGACACATGAGAGTGTGCCTTATACACACGGGTGTGTGTCTCATACACAGGGTGTGTGCCTCATGCACATGAGAGTATGTCTTATACATATGATAGTATGCCTCATACATATGGTAGTATGCCTCATACATATGATCATGTGTCTTCTTTAAGTGATTCTGAAGTGTAGCAAAATAAAACACGATTGTGCGGTTTGATTGCGTATAGTCATGTGTTAGATAATTTCTGCAAAAAAAAAAAAACCTTTTGATCATATTTTTCATATTCGATATATGCATGAATCAGTTAGATATTTTAATGTATATTTTGCATCAACTCAAAATCCACAAGGGTCCAACAACATGTCATTCAGATCTTTTGTTATAATTCTTTTATTTTTAACATTAATAACATTATTACCCAATCTGAGTAAATATAACCCATTCATTAGTTGACCTATCTTATAGAGTATTTTGTTCAAGTAAAATTTAAAACACCATTAGTAATCAAGAAATAAACCTTCCTTATCTAACATAGATACAAAAATAATATTCCAAGAGACATTTAGTACATAGTAGTAATTTACAAGCTCTAAAATCAATCCAAATGGTAATATTAGATTATCATAACCTATGGCTAGAGTAGTGTCTTTGCTCTATTCTATACTCACAGGTCTTCTTCTCCTCTGCCAAGTAATTGACTCTAGCTATGACCCTACATATGAGAACAAATATGAGTGTTATATCCTGTGTCAATGACCTAAGATGAACTTAGAGAAAAGTTTATCTCAATAAAATGCATACCTGACGTTGAAGCACCAACAAACTTCTTCTTCTTGTAGTCAACATAGGCTTTACATTTCACATTATAGTGCCAAAAATCTTACCATGAGTCTAAAATGAAGACTTGCCCTCATTGAATTCCAAAAGTAACGCATTGCGACACCATTTTTGCCACTGTAACATGACAATAAGAAAATTAAAAAACATGTTAAGTTTTGATAATTTGACTTGGATTTAAATCCTAACTATAAGTGAGGCTTGTTTATTTTCATAAAAAAGATATTATCACAATTAATGAAGTTTATACAAATTTGATTGAATAAAATTAAGAGCTCTTTGAGAGTATCTAGTTATTGTTTTGGATTGAACCAAACAAACTCTACAAGAAGTAATCAAATTGTAGTTTTTACTAAGATTGGGTTATATAGATTTTGTTTCCATAAGGTTTTAATATGATAGATCTAGGGTTGAGATTCTAAAGGCTTAGATTCTTTAAGGTTTTAATCTAATCTATCAAAACCCTTTGTTAGCTTTCTTAGGGAGATTAATCTTGATTTGGGGTTCATGCCTCCAATGGTTGAGTTTCCTGTTAGTTGGTATCAAGGCCAGACTCTAGCTAGGTTTTTTTTTAAATTGATCTATCCTTTATTTGTGTATTTACTTGTTTCCTTTGATTTTTGTTGAAAAAAATTAGCATTCTTGTGCTTCTTGTTATTCTTGTGTTTTCCTTTTATTGTGTTCATTTAGTGAAAAAAAATTCCAAAATTGTTTGCCTTCTTTGATTGTGTTTTTTGTGTCCAGAATTGAAAATTTCATTATCATGAAATTTCATTCTTGCCATATATTGTATTTTTTATTGCAATTTTTGTGTGATCACATCATTTGCTTAAAATTCGATTGAAATTTGTTGTTTATTTATTGCAATTGTGAAAAAAATAGTGAAGAAAAAAATACAAGAAACATGTTAAAGAAAAAAAGAGGAAAAAGAAACTGAAATACCATAATTTTGGACTAGTTAAACCATTGGTTGTGAAAATCACATTTTATTGTTCTCTCATGTAAACCTTCAATTTCATTTATACATTCGTTACCTCAATTAATTATAGTTATTGTTGTTTCTTTCTTTGGATTCAACTTGTGTGTTTTTCTTGCTTTAAACTTTGTTTGCTTTTAAATTTGGCCTAAAAATTCCAATTCTTGGTTATTATATAAGTTGATTGTTATTTTTTGAGTTGAAATTGGTTCTTTTAAGAGCATATTGGAGCATTTGTGACACATATTTGAGTGTTAAGTAAAACACTTTTGTGAGCAAAAGACTTTTAAATGAAACACTTATGAGGAATATTAATGTGTTGCTTTAATTTGTGTGCTTGTGTGCTTGTGTGAAATATGCCTAAGAATATTTTAAGTGATGGAAATAATATAGTTCTTGGAGAAGAAGAGGCAAGAGAAGAGTTTTCAATAAGGGTCATGCAACAACAATTTGAAAGGTTGCATACCATACTGAGTAGCATGAGGGATGAGATAGAGGAAATGAGGAAAGATAGGAGACCAGTCCCTAGGCAAGACGAAAAGGGACAAAATAAAGGAGCTAGTAGACAGGATCATAGGAGACCAGCCTTTAAAGAAGTTAATAGGAGACCGAATAAGGTTACACTTATAGAATAAGATGAGGATAAGTATGAATAGGAGAAGGAAGATTATTTTTCTGAGGTTGATGCCATGAGAGATAGACACATTATAGTGGTTTGCGCGGTAGAGGCCATGGACATCATATGAAGGGATAACCAGAAGATGGAGTAGATAGAGATTTGGGTAGCATAAAAATGAAGACACCATCATTATAGGGTAGAACAAACCTAGAAGCCTATCTAAAATGGGAAAAGAAGAAAAAACTTATGTTTTTATTATCTTAATTATTTTGAGGAGAAAATGGTGAAATTGGCAATAATAGGGTTGCCAATCATGCTATATTATGATGGGATTAGTTAGTGACCTTTAGAAAAAGAAATAAAGAAAGACCGGTAGAGACTTAGGAGAAGTTGAAAACCATAATGAGTTTATCCCTAGTTATTAATACAGGGATTTCTATCAAAAACTTTAAAGTCTTAAATAAGGTTTGAAAAGCGTAAAGCATTATTTTAAAGAAATAAATGTTGCCGTGATTAGAGCTAATGTAGAAGAATATAGGGAAGCCACAATGAAATGGTTCTTGAATAGGTTAAATAGAGATATAGTTAATGTGATGAAACTACAACACTATATGTGATAGAATTGATGTTCTATAGTTACGTGTCTAATATATATATATATATATATATAAGTTCTGGGTTTTCGATCATTTGATTTCTATGGTATAGTATAAAATATAGTTTGCAAATATTTTACTTTCAATTATTTTCACTTATGAGAGTTGCTTTGATCATAAGGTCATGGGTTTTTCAAAAATTGTTTTAGGGAAATCATGCACAATATTATGATGCAAATCATGGAGTTTGGTTCAAAGTAATGTGTACTATCAAAATTTTTAAGAATATACATTGCTAAATTAATTCTGATGTGTTGTTTTCACCGTTGTAAAATTGTTACACTAGCACCTTTGAACTTGTTCTAACTTACTTCTCACATGAATTAGAAGAACAATAATATTGTGTTTTGGCTTCAAGAAGTGGATATGAATGAAGTGAAGTTGTTTAATTCAAATTTGTTTTCAAGTTTGTCAAACTAAAATTTATATTTTGAGTTTAATTTAAATATAAATGGTATGATATAAATTTGATTTGACCTTTTTATTTTAAATTCAAAGCGTAGATTTATGAGATAAATTTAAGATTTATTGATAGAATAATATTATTTTATTTAATAATAAATAAAACGATACCGTTTTAATAACTATTTGATATAATTCAAATTAAATTATAAATCAAGATTGAATTGAATTAAACTATTCATTTAACTTATAAATTAAATTGTATCAAACTTTATCTAATTTAAATTCATTTTTGTTTAAAAAATAAACCACTCTTTTGACTTGATATTAATTCGAATTACAATTTGAAAAAATAATTAATGTTTTATAAAAATTAATAAAATAAATTTGTAAATGCTCTCACATGCCACACGAAAAGTAATTAGGGAGCTACACACACAAAAAAAAAGGTGCATAATTCACTTGTTCAAGTCGACCGTAATTTAAATCTCTTGCTTTAATAAGTCTGAACACCATTAACATATTTGTATAAATATCAGTACTTTGGAAAAAAAAAATTGTCTCTTAAATCTTAAAAAGTGTATATATATTACGTAGCGTCATTTTGAAAAAAAAATCTGAAAATAAATTTATCCATGTAATGCTATAGATTGGTAAGTTTAGGGTGTGTTTTTATGTACCCTCTCAATAGAATCAATATTTCTTATTTATTATTCGAGTTCTAATGTTTCAGACTTGTATTTTTGAAGATTATAAATACAACTTTTCTTCTTTTTTTTTTTTTTTTCTATTTTTAAGCATTCAAATTCTAAATCATAAAAGACGGTTGAATCATCGGATTTTTTCTATCTAGTATCTGTCTTCGCAGATATATCTCTCCTTTCCCAAAGCAGTGAATGCCGATTTCCCTTCTTCCTCCTCTTCTTACAGAAAACCTTCTGCGCGTCTCTCATTCCGTCTGCAGCCAGGTACAGGTGTCGTTTCAATTATTTTGTTTTTTTTTTTGGTTCTTCGAAAGTATGTGTTTATTCGTTATTCTGGTTAACCACAAATTTCTCTTTGAATACATCTCTTCCAATGTTGGGGGCCTTCTTGTCCACAAATTTCTGGTTATGATTGTGCAGTAAAAACGTTTGAGTTTTCCTTGGCTCTTACCCAATTTGGACTTTTGTTTCTGATACCAGTGAAAGCTAAACGATAAATCTTTATAATTTTCAATGTGATCAAATGGGGCTGAATTTTTGTTCTATAATATATTTTTATATCATGATAATAACTGTTGAAACAAAAATTCCAGTTTTTACGAAGTAACGTGTAATTGAACTTTTACTGTTTCCCGAGTCAATCACAAACATATATAGGAGGGATGAATAAATTGTAAACACTCTGCGCATATTTGTTTACCATGATGGTAAATAATAAAAAAAAATTACAGTTCTCCATATAAAAAAGTTTAACTGAATTTTTCCATCATGATGTTTTCCGCCCACCTCATTTACAGACGACATGTACAAAGGACATATAATAATAATAATAATAATAATAATAACTTGACACTAGGTAGCACCCAGAACCCTAAAACAAGATACAAAACTTTGCCTGAAAAACGGAAAGCTTGAATGTCTAATTTTTGACAGAACAAAGAAGACAATGACAGGTTTTCGCTCTAAGATATTGAAAATGAGAATTGGAGATTGATATAGTTAATGCTATATATATTAATGTTTTGTTGAAGGGCTTGATGTCTAGTTGAAGTTAGAAAGTGATATGGTTGATGTTTTAGATTAAGCCTTCAATGATAGGTTTGATTCTGAGTTTAAGGTTTGTTAGAAATTGGTGAGAAAGATAAAATTATATTTATTTTGTGAAGACTCATTGAAAAAATAATTATTTTAATCAATGTTCCTTCAATCTGAATAATAATATCTCCATTACTTGGAGTATTTTGTATAAACTACTTAGCATATGAAGGCAAAGGGTTAAAAAAAAATTCAATCCGAGCATGATAAAATTAATCTCCTACGTCCTATCCTCCATCATTAAGAGATTAAGACATCAAAATACATGAGATTTTATATACAGAGGAGCCATGAAAAGAGCTGACAGAAAAATTTGACAAAGAAGGTTGCATGTTGAAAGAGCAACACTAGATGGCACTCAGCTGTTAATGATCCAAACTGATGGTGACAATTCCATATTATTTAAGTTTCTTATTTCTGTTTGTTTCATAGAAGTTTAGACAATATTATGAAGGCCAAATAACTTATTCCCACCCAAGGTTTCCTTAACTAACAAAATCGCACCCAATAAATTTTAAAAAATCAAATATTCACTTATTGATTAAAGTTAACGGTTAAACTTAATAGTCAACTATTAAATTTAATTAGTTAGAGGGATATTTTTGTCCTTTGAATAAAAAGAATTGAAAAAACAAAAATAATAAAATTAAATTTATAAAAATATTTAAAATATAAAATAATAACAAAAATTTTAAAAATTAATTAAAAAATTTTAAAAAGTAGTCATTGTTGTCGACAATGGTGGCCATCGAAAAATTTTTTATATTTTATAATTTTTTAAAATTTTTATTATTATTTTAATATTATGTTATATTAAAATTTATTTTAAAATTAATATTATTTAATTTTTTTATGAAGGGCATTTGGGTTATTTACTATAAAATGTTAAAAAAATTAAAAGGAATGTGGGTATTTGAGTTTTTAAAATTTTTTAGATGAGACATTGTTATTTAAGGAAACCTTAAGTGGGAATTAGTCATTTGGCCTATAATGGAAATAAATTTCGTGTTGTACCATGGGTTAAAATATATTTTATGCAATAATAAAACATTTGCTTAAATTTATTGCCTTTGTATGCATTTTTAAATTCATTGTTCCATATATAGAACAATGAATTTAAAATTATAGAATATTTAAATATTTGATTATCTCTGAACGTGGAGAATTTTTTAACTAAGTAGTTAAATAATTTTAAATTCAGGCCTTCGCTTGAATAAAACAGTGTATGGAGTAATCATATATGGTTTGATAACAGGTGTCATCTTTTATTTAGGAAAATAAACTGACATATTAATATGTATAACAGTCAGTCAGATGTAAATTATTTTTCTTCAACAGGATCTGCGAATTGCTCCTGTAGATTCCAGTAACATAGACAAATTTTAGCAGCGACTTTGTATTTGATTGGGTCTTCTCTCCAGCAAGTGAGTCCCCGTATACTTTTATAATTTAAGTACTTCTTTCTAAATACTACACATATTCAATACAACCAAGAATTCAGATATTGATGAAAGATAGAAAATTTAAATAATTCCCATACTGGCATATGTCATACATAAATTAACTGATATATTAGATTTTTGTTGCATTGCCAAAAAAAAAAAAAAAATTCAGTTATTTGACAGGACTAGTTTGCATGAATTATGTTGGGGAGTGTAATCTATTTGTTTGTTACTTAATGTTGCATTTGCATTAATGTGATTGGTGTCAAAGATGTATAAATAGTAGATTTTCATTGTATTGTAAGCAAATTAAAGTCTAATTATTTGGTAAGACTGGTTTGAATGAATTGTATTATTGGGTGTGATTTATTTGTTTGTTACTTTGTGTTTTAATTACATTAATGTAATTGACATCATAGACGTCTATATGGTACATTTTCATTGCATTGTGAGAAAATTAAAATCTAGTTATTGGGTAGGACTGGTTTGCATGAATTATGTTAGGAGTTGATTTATTTGTTTGTTTGTTATTGTGTGATTTATTTGCATTAATGTGTTGGATAGCAACTTCGATTTATTATAGAAATGATTATATGACTTTGCAATGCCTCTGTCATAGATTAAAACAAAGGAAATATGAGCAATGATCATTGGTGGATGTATAATAGGTTGACCAATAAGGTGACATTAAGAATGGATTTCATAAAAGGGTTAAACTAATTTTTTATTTTTACTTGTAGTCATCCTGAATGTATAGATGGCCCAAGAACTAGGTGTTCTTGTACGCGGTGTTATTTTAGAAACTATTAAGTAGTAGATGTTGTAGGGAATGATATCATGAGGTATGGTTTTGTACCAAATTACTATCTTTGGGATTGCCATAAGAAACCATATGTCAGTGTTGATATTTAAAGTGATAAAGGTGGTTTTCGTCAAGGGCAGACGTAGGATTGTCGAATCTGTATCAAACCATGGTGTTACATGTCATCGGGCCAGAATTCTATCAGGGCCCTGTAGAGGATTCCCCAAATCCATCTACACACAAAGTATATGACATGTTGAGTGCTGCAATGCAAGACTTATGTCCTGGAAGTGCATTTTTTTAGTTATTAGTTGTATCAAGGTTGTTGAGTATTAAGTCCAAATACAATATGATTGATAGATGTTATGATGTCGTGGCAGAGCTTATGAAAGAGGCTTTACTAGAAGGGAACAATATGACAAAAAGTTTCTATGAAACTAAGATGTTAGTTAAGGGTTTGGGTTTACCTGTTTAGAAGATTTAGTGTTGCAAAAATGGTTATATGTTATATTATGGTGTCAAATTATAGAGACAAAGTTGTAAATTCTGTGACCATTGAAGGTACAAGTGTACTTGAAGGGTGAATGTCACGTGAAATAAGGAGGTACTCATAGTAAATGTATTATTTTCTCTTGACTCCACGACTGCAAAGATTGTATGCATTAGAAGCCATTGCAAAGGAGATGCGATGGCATGATGCACATGTTCAAGAAGATGTTGTCATTTGTTATCTCTCCAATGTTGACGCTTGGAAGCATTTTGATTGTATGCATCCAACCTTTGCATCCGATAGTAAAAGTGTTTGGTTGGGAAGCTTTGAAATGTTCGGTCAGTCAAGCCACACATACACAAGTAGATTATGGTCGTCAATCGTCCTATTTATAACTTTCTAAGTTATCACCAATTATCTCTATCATATTATGCTTTTATGTCCACTTTGTCAATTATCCCTCTTCCTTATAGCACTCATAAGGCTCTATCTAATCTCGAATAGTGTTACACAATGATTAAGGAAATGACTGTTTTACATAATAATCACACTTGAGACTTGGTTTCCCTTCCTCTTGGTCAGTCCATACTTGGTTAGTCCATAGTTGGTTGTCATTGGATCTATATTGTCAAAGTGGATCTAGATGGTAAGGTGAATTGTTTAAAAGCCCATTTGGTTGCTAAAATTTACACTCAAACTTATGGATTGGATTATTGTGACACCTTTTCTTTTGTTGACAAAATGTCTTATATTCGCCTATGTCTTCTATGGTAGCCATTCGTTAATAGCTTTTGTACCAATTGGATATTAAAAATGTTTTTTTGCATGGTGAACTTTAGAAAGAGATTTATATGGAGCAACTACCTAAGTTTATTGCTTTGGGGGAGTGCACTTTAGTATGTAAATTTCGTCATTCTATGTATGGATTAAAACAGTCTTCTCGTGCCTGATTTGGTCATTTCAACACTGTTATTTAAGAGTTTGGAATGGTTTGGTGTGAGTCTGATTATTTTGTATTATGTAAACACACGTCAACAGAGCAATGCATTTATCTGATGGTTTATGCAAACTTTGTCATTACAGAAAGTGATTAGGATGACATAACTCAGCTAAAGCAACATTTGTTCAATCACTTTCAAACCAAAGATTTGGAATTACTTAGATATTTCTTTGGTATTGAAGTGACACAATCTAGTTTGGGTATTATTTCATAGAGAAACAATGCATTAGACATTTTCAAAGAGATGAAAATGTCAAACCGCAGACCAATAGATTCGTTTATGGATCCCAATTCAAAGCTTTTACTTGGATAGGGGGAGCTTTTTGCTGATCATGGAAGATACTAGAAATTTGTTAGAAACCTAAATTATCTCATTATCACACGGCCTACAGAATCTATGTAACAGTTATTGGGATGCAATGGTTTGAATTATGTGTTATATAAGAAAGCTCGCAACAAATGTCTACTATATGAAAGGACCAAACATGTAGAGATTGGTTGGCACTTTGTTAGAGAAAAGATTTTGTCTAGATGCATCATCACTGGATATGTCAATTCAAATAATCAATTAGGCAAATATTCTTACTAAGTCTCCCAAGGGCTCTTGAATTGAGTTCATTTGTAACAAGTTTGATGCAAACAATCTATATACTCCAGAGTAAAGGGAAGTGTTGAGTCTTAAATTTCTATAATAATTAGAATTCTTAGAATAAGAATGTTGATTAAGTTAGAAAAGTTTTTATTTTGTTTCCTCTTTTAGAATTGATATAATAGTATATAATCCTATAAATCTTCAATATCAATATACAAAGTTTTACAGAAATCAGAATCTTACAAATTTGAATGGAACCATTTAATGATATTATATTATTTAGAATTACAGCATTTATGATTGAATTAGTCACGATTTCAACTCATTTGTATGTTAAAAGGGCCATCATTTGAAGGACTTGCAAGACTATTCACTTTTTTGAGATTAAAGTTTGGTTGAAACAAGTTTCTACCCTATATATTTACTTAGATCATGAAGTCGTCATCTAACTTTCATCACATAGATTTTTTTGGATATCCCAAGATCATGATGTGTTTGAGATATAATGTCTTTTGTCATGAAGTGTTGATGAGTTGTGCATGGTATAGATTCTTTCACTTGTGCCCATTACATTCATTAACTTATTTTATAACCGTATTTGTATGCCTTCATATAGTGTTTTGAATTTAATTTTGTCAGTCCAATTGTATTTTTGCTGCTTTAGCAAGAGAACTTTATTTCTGTAGGATTTTATGCTGTTCTTTTGTATATTGTGTGTTTATTGGACTAGAAATATGCTATCTTGGTTTTACTAGTGCTATTATTTATCCTTTTTATCTGTGTTAAATGCTACAGATTAGTTTTCAACATGCAGCAGAGGCCTCATGAATGAGTAGATTTTCTGGAAGAAGCTGATGATCCTTGCTGACAAATTGAACTTAAATGAGATTGAAGATGTATTAAATCTGAACAAGAGTCTGTTATTTTGTAGTTTAAGCTGAGATGAAAGGAGGAAATAATTACAGAATGAAAGGAAGACATCTTTCTCTCATGCTAATTACACTTCTTTTTACAACCATATTTATTTCAGTTTGTGAAAAAAATCCTTTCGTGACTATTGTACTGCCAGTCCAAGATCAGTTCACATGGCCTTCATCAGGTTCGTTTCTGGATCAACTGTCTACATGAATATGTACTTTCGTATTTTTGTCCTCACCTTTTCACTGAATAATAATATATTGATAAAGGCGAAGAAAAGAGTTGGTGAAAAGAGTACCGAGAAAAGCTATATAGTACCTAAGTCAGTTGCAAAAATAGAAACCCTGATGTTGTGTGATGGGATCTATGCATGTTACCTTTGGAATTCTGCTTCTCTTTCATGCAGCTTCTTTTTTCTTTTCTGTGGCTCAGCATCTGTTGAAGAAGCTGAAAATTATTCCTCTCAATCTATAAGGCCAAAGGAGCATATACAAGAAAAAAATTCTGAATCAATAACTGCAGAAGAAACAAAAGAACCAGGTGAAGAGAATTTAGACACACAACTAATAAATTTCACAACCCCATCTATTCCTTCGAGGAAAGAAACTGATGAGGAAGGGATCTTCTCAACCAAGAAGAAAGGTAATGTCTTATTCTTATCCGTTGAAAATGTTGCTACTTGTACTGTGTTAATTTTTTGAGCTCTCTTGTACATGATTGTAATTTTTGTTATAATTTTTTCCCTGTACTTGTGATTATAATGACTTGCATCATGATTGAAGTCAGTGAGAGTGAGACAGAGTAATTTAAAAGAGTTCACTTATATGCGGCGTTTTCACTGTCAACTCCCTGTTGTTTGTTTCTCATTTAAATTGTCAGCAATTGATTATACGTGTGCCATAATGGTGTAACTATATTTAACACCGAAAATGGTGAGACCCCTATATCCCCATGGTTATTATAGTTAGCCTTAAAAGAAAGAATGTGGAAATTGGTCACTTCTGCAGCCTTCAAAAAAGAATGTGGATTTTTTTTTTTTGTTTTACTATTTAGGTCCATTACAGTGTCTTCATAATAAGCTTTGAATAGAATTTGATTAATGTGTCATGCAATAATTTGTAAGTCATGAAGGATAATGGTAGATTTCCTTGTAGGATCTTCCAAGATGTATTTGCTACTTACATGTTGGTGGTTTGTGTACTTAATGGTTTAAACCTTCGGTCTTTTGTTTGCTAATAGCCATTAATGTAAATTCTCAAGATACTGATAGTTTACGTTGGCTTAAATAGTTACCTAGTGTAGATTTTTAAGTCAATGCAAGTTTTTCTCAAAACTCAGTACTTTCATATAGAAAATATTAATGTTTATGTTTTTCTTGTTTCACATTTTTACAAATTTATTGGTCCTCATGTGTCTTTCTTCTAGAGTTTCCGCACCTTGGTACAATAGAGAGAAACAATATATGGAAGAAATACAGCAGGCAGAAATTTAGTTTAACAATCGAACTATTAGCCATCAACAAGATGAGGGAGGAGAATTTTGAAAAGACGATATATATATATGTGTGCGTGTGTGTGTGTGTGTGTATGTATATAGAGAAGTTTAGGAAATACTTTTATTTTTGTCTTATATTAATGCCTATCTGTCAGAACTGTCCAATTTTTGAAGAATCATTTGTGGATCTACTTATTTATCTTAATGTATAAAGGTCCATTTTCTAACGATGTGCGGCTTTTCACTTTGCAGTATGTAACTATGCCAAGGGTAGTTGGGTTGCAGACAGCAGGCGTCCTTTGTATTCTGGGCTTGGATGTAAACAGTGGTTATCAGGAATGTGGGCATGTCGATTGACCCAACGGAAAGATTTTTCTTATGAGAAATATCGCTGGCAGCCAAAAGATTGTGAAATGCCAGAATTTGAACGATCTGCATTTTTGCGAAGGTTGGCAACTATAAGTGATTGCTGTTCTTAATGCTTCTTATTCTTCTGTTTCTGTTTGCTTCGTAGCTTTTATGGCCTCAACGGCATCATTAATATGTATTTCTGACTCGTAAACCCTCCATAGCTAGCTGTTTCTATTGAATTTCAATCATATGAAGTGTTATTAGAAGAAAATGTTTTGATGTTAGTTTCTCTGAATATAGTTTGTGAATTTTAGGATGAAGGACAAAACAATTGCATTTGTAGGGGATTCTTTAGGCAGGCAGCAATTCCAATCTATGATGTGTATGGCCAGTGGTGGACAAATGATCCAAGAAGTTGAAGATGTTGGAAGGGAATATAGTCTTGTCAAATTACCTGGACATTCTCGTCCTGATGGCTGGGCTTATCGTTTCCTTGAGACCAATACCACCATTTTATATTACTGGTCATCAACACTTGCTGATTTGGTGCCACTTAACAGTTTAAACGCCAAGTCTGGTGTTGCCATGCATTTGGACCGTCCACCAGCTTTCATGAGTAAACACCTCCATCAGTTTGATGTGTTGGTCCTCAATACAGGACATCACTGGAATAGAGGGAAACTTAGAGCTAACCGTTGGGTTGTATATGTGCATGGAAAACCTAGTGAAGATGAAAGACTTGCAAACCTGGGGAATGCCAAGAATTTTACTGTATACAGTGTGGCTAGGTGGCTTGATTCTCAGCTTCCATCCCATCCCCGACTTAAAGCATTCTTTCGGACAATCTCTCCAAGACATTTCCGCAATGGGGACTGGGATACTGGTGGTAGCTGTGATAGTACCACCCCTTTAACTAGAGGAAACAAAGTTGAGCAACATAGATCAAGTGATGAGATTGTTGAAGCTGCTATTAAGGGTACAAGAATAAAGCTTTTGGATATAACTGCTCTATCTGAACTGAGAGATGAGGGTCACATATCCCGTTACAGCATCAAGGCAAACCAAGGCGTCCATGATTGCTTGCATTGGTGCCTACCCGGCATTCCAGACACATGGAATGAACTCCTTGCCGCACAGGTATAGTTCTTGCATTATAGCTGATGCTTAGGCATTTAAGAATACGAACTCTGATTCGTTAAGGTGAAAATAAAATGTTTTTGATAATTAATAATCGTTTGCGCAAGTCAGCTTTGTTGTTGATTGTATAATAGTAAAGAACCTTGTTGTAATTCATTTCATATAATTCGAGACAGCAAGTAGGAGAGCTCTAAAAGTTTCAGCTCTACCTGCAGATGCTCAAATTTTGGTTTGTATTGTATGGTAAAAAGGCCAACGCCTAATTTCCGCCCAAAGTTTTACCGAAGTGTAAAATCATATCTATCAATTTTTTAAAATTTAAATATTTGTTATGTTAATTAAAATTAATGATTAAATTTAAAAGTTAACAATTAAATTTTGATGATCAAAAATATATTTTATCTTCTTAATAAAAATAATTTAAAAAATAATAAAATAAATTTTATAAAAATAATAAATATACAAAATAATTATTTAAATATTAAAAGATAATTAAAATAAATTAAAATTTTGAAAATAAAATAAATTAAAAAATTAAAACAATCGCCGAAGCCAAATGTGAATGTTATACAATCATATATTTAGAGATAAATTATAAGTTTTAAAAATTTTAGAGGTGTTAACACAATTTTAAAGGAATTTTTGGAAATTTGAAAAAGTAAGATCATGTACACAATTGTGCATCATGATGTAGTTAGAAGTGGTGCATGTGATCGTTAGAGTTGTAATCACCTAAACATATCGTATATTAAAAGACCTGATCAATAAGGCATAAACAAATTGATCGAGAATCTTCTAACTTATGAAATAAAGTGGATGCCTAAGAAGGAAGAGAAGAAAAAGAAGAACGTAGAACTCAAGGTTGAAGACAGCTCAAGTGAAGAAGAATAATACTCAATCAAAGAGAAGAGCTCAATGGATGAAGAAGACATGAAAATTCCCTCCAAGAAGTTTAGTAAGTTCCTATCAAAGGGAAAAAAGAAGAAGAAAGAACAAATGATAACTTGCTACGAGTGTAAAAAAGGACACTATCAACAAGAATATCTTCAGATGAAAAAGAAGAAATCCAAGAAGAAGATGCTTGTTACCTTAAGCAAAGAGGACTCGGATAACGAAATGAAGAAGAATGAGTTTCCTTATAATTCTATAGTGAAAAGAAGTAAAGAAAAGGTGTAGAGAGATCATCAAGCCTAATAAGGTCTATATTGCTTACTTCAATTATACTTGATTGATAACGATGATTTTTGCGATATTGTAACTGAGTTTAATTGATATGCATATATATACTTGCCTTGTTTAATTAGCTAGGTTGAATTAATGCAAGTGTGATATAGATATATGTTTAAGTTATAACATGTGCAATGTTGAAATTCATGTCAAATATATCAATTTTGTTTCTGTTGATTGTGAATGACATGAATTCATACATGATATGTCCCCTATGGTCAAAACATGCAAAATTGATATGGTTGTGGTGTTTTGATCAAATTTGTGCATTAAATGTTTTATTCCTCAAAACATCCCCAAAATCTCTAAAAATTATCATATTGTGTTTAATTTGGTGTTAAACATATTTGAAATATGTTCTTAGATTGTTTTCAATGACTTAAAATGAAGAAAAACTAATTTTGAACTTTTTTTGACATTTAGTTGAAGATGCCTTCTATGTCAATCTGTAGTTTTTAACAAATTATGGGTATTATAGGTCATACACGATCATGGATATAAGTTGCACGACCATGCATGCACCATTTCTTCAGTGACAGGATCGTGCTTAAGATACATATGACTGTGCATGTCTCGTAATCAAATATACACAGTCAAGTAGATCATTTACACGACCGTGCTTGATACAAATTACATAATTGTTTTCAGATTTCTCAAAATTCTTAATCTGTAAATTTAATCTACTAAATGCTTTAAATATGATATTTTATGCATGAAAATGTTGAATTTATTGAAATTACTCATACATCCATTTAAAAAGGTAGAGAAATGAAAGTTAGATGCTCCGCATATGCTAATTATATGCTTATGTGAGGGCGAGTGTTCATGCTCATTTGTTTCACAATTGGAATCATTTTTAACAAAAAAAAGGGGAGTTCAAAATGTTTTAAAATGGGGAGTTAAGTTATTTTTGAAAGGGGGAGGGTTTTTTTTTTTTTAATCCTTAGAATTTTATTAATGGGGAGAATTTTCTCTTATGCTAAATTGAAAAATTTTAACATATATTTTTTATTTATAACAAAGTGGGGAGATTGTATAAGTATGTTAAAATGTATTTTCTTTCTGTGCTTAAATTTTTTTATGCCTAGACTTTTGAAAATTTTTTATATGCTTAACTTTTTTGAAATTCATGTTATTGTGCTAAATTGTATTCCAACATAAGTTTTGTTATCATATCAAAAGAAAGGAAATTGTTCGGCTCCTAGAGATTTTGAATTGATGCAAAATATATGTTAAAATATCTAAACGATCTATGAATGTATTAAACATGACAAAGAGGACCCAAAGTTTTTATTTTGTAGATTTTGTTTGATGCATGACCGTACATGGTTAGGTCGAATGACTGTGTGTGTGTCATAAGGGTAACACATGACTTGCTTGAGTCGTGCGAAGCATCCATGTGTGAAGAAATTTGGATGCATAACCTTGTGTTTTTTGGGCATAGATCGTGTGCTAATTTATAAAGACACACTTTCATGTGGTTCCAATAGTGTTCATGTAAAAAGAAAAATGTTGGACACACACTTATGCATAATGAATACATGTTTGTGTTACTAGGAAGATGTTGCTTGTGTGAAGATCAAATAGGTATGATACACGAAGCCGGGTGGCCTTTTGAAATCTTGAAGCATAGAAGTATCAAAGACACATAACTGTATGGATGGAGCATACAATTGTGTGGGTGTACGTGATAGGACAAATATGATCGTTAGAAAGCACAGATCAAAGGGAGCATAACCATATACATGTCTAAAATGCTCTAATGACTCTCAAATAAGCTCGAATGGCTACTTCTTCCAAAACACTATAAGTTAGAGATGATTTGAGAGTTCAAGGGTTAGAGAATTAAGCCATATAGTCTCATTTTTTCGTTCTCTAATTCTTCTCCACACTTTCTCTCACTATAAACAAAATTGTAAATCATTTGACAGAGATTTTGAGAGCTTATTATTGTATCAACCTTGTAAGGCAATTTCTTTATAATTTTTCTAGAAACCCTTAAGTGCAATCCCATGAAACTAGTATAAGGCGTAATTCTTATCAAAATTAAGTTAAAAGCATAATCCTTTGTATCAAAATTAATGTGAGAAGGGCAAAATCCCTTGTATCAAAATTATTATAACTTTAAAGTTGAAGTTAGTGGAAGGAAATCTTTAAATAAGGTTGCTTGGAGTAATAAACGGAATAGGCATGGAGAAGCTTCAAACCACTCTAAAATTGGTTGAGCATTTTCTTTCCCTTACTCTATCTTTTTTATGCTTTCATTTGATATATATCGTTTATATGCTTGGCATTTGTTAAATGTTTACTTTATTGATGAGTAATCAATTGTAAGTTAATAAAGTTTTAAATTGACCATATTTTTGAAAATTACTTATTCAGCCCCCCTTTAGGTTATTTGCCATTTAGGTTATTGGGGTTTAACAATTGCGCACATGATTGTGCTCAAGACACATATGCCTATCCATTAGCAGGATATTTGAATTTTGAACTTGGTTTAACTTGGTTAATCCTAACTTGTTCCAAACACTTAAAATTTTACATTTGGCAAATCGTATGACTGTATACCTAACAAATACATGGTCGTGTGTTAAGGCAAAATTCTACTTTTGATTTTTGACCTGATATAAATGGATCAAGTAAGTCTCACATAACACTACTCAATAGTATAAATACCGAGACAACAATCTTATGTCTCTAAAGCTTCGTCAGCTCTTATGGTGTGTGACTTGTAAGCTTCTTACTAACTCAGCAATATTTGGACTTAAGTTAAATTTGGACATGAATCATAAGTTGCCTCTAGCAAAACATCATGAATGCTTGAATAATAAAATATCAATGAACATTTTTGAGCTTGATCAATCCGATAATTTAATATGATTGCGACTCCAAAATCTTGTGTTAGTATTGAAAAGAATCACTCAAAAAATGAGGTTACAAATTTTGTTTTGCTTAGCAACTTAATTGGCCTTGAAAACACTCTTCTAAGGCATTAAATACTTAAAATAGGTGAGGTTGGTCTCTAAGAAAAGCATGGAATCAAAAACATGTCCTAAGGTTGTAACTCAATTAATGTCTCGACAATGACACTCAACTTAGGGGTATTTTCAACAATCCATACTTTGAGTCCCTTCATTGATTTTCCAAACAAGTCAAACACCATACAATCCATTCTATGCAAGAGTTCATTCATGCAATTCAAGATTAATAAGATAGTTCTTTATGTAAATATTAAAACAAGAAGAAAATAGGCAAAACCAAGTCAAACTTTCAAGAAAAGATCAAGCATTACAACCTTTTTGAATGGTATCCCAAAGAGTTGAAACTGATGAAATGGTTGCATGAAAAATTCAAAGGAAAAGGAAACCATAATGCTAAACAACCTTAAAAGAGAAAAGGTAAGAAGAGGAAGAAAGGGCAAGTATGGTTTCTATACAAGCTAGATGTATAAGAGCCAATTTAAGCAATGCATTCAAATTGTGTTCTAGCCTTCCAACCTTCCAACTATCATTAATGGAAGTCTAAAAGTCTAAATTCATCAAGGGGTTTTTTTATGAAGTTAACAAAAAAAAAAAAAAAAAACAGAAGTTGAATCAGACAAAAAACAAGTAAGAATAAAGTTAGGAAAGACAAATCAGTTTTTTTTTTTTTTTTTTTACCCTACCTAGGGTCGTGGCCCAAGACTGTAGCCCCCATATTTTGCCCAAAATTGGGGTTCTAGGCATTACAACATCTAAAAGCCCACTACAACAATAGCCACTCAATTGCAAGCATATTTCATACATGTTCATGCTTTCAAGTAAGCTATTTGGTCACTAAGCTTTTCTAACTCATTTGTAATGAAGTTTTTCAAGTCCTTGGAATCTAATAACATAATTTGAGTGCAAAAATTCTTCAAATCAAGCATAATTGTACAAGTTGGAAAATCAAGCAAAGAGGATTCAAGAATAAGAAAGCTAATGTGAGAGATATGAAGCTTACATGTACCATGATAATTTTTTTTTAATGTCCTAATTTTAATCAAGTATTGTAATTATTTGTAAATGACTTTAAATTATCTAGGACAACTTTGTCTTTTCATTTTATTTTATTCAAACAAGTTATACTATAGTTTAAGTAATTAGAGTTTAGTTTAACCAAGTTTGTAATTGCCTACAAAAAGGCAACTTGAACTCATTGTAAGGGTTTTTTGGTTGAATTAAAATTTTGAAGGCTTTGAGCTTTGTTTATTCTATGAAGCTTTGTTAGCTCATGTGAATTTATCCATTTCCTTTATCCAAACCCTTATAAGAACGACTTGGTGGTGAAAGAACCTTGATGGTGGAATCCATCTTTTATCCTTAGTTCACCCTCAAATAATGGAACAATCCTTTATGTTTGAGGTTTCGTAATCTTACAAATATTTATCAAGTAAGTGGATTTTATTCAAATTGGTGGCTAGTTCCTTTAGGCTTATATATTCTTCCTACAAAAATTATATCAACCAATTTGTTGGATCTTTATGTATTGGATTTGAATCTGCTTCTTTAACCTTTCTTTGATTGATATTGATAATATTTGGAGTTAGTTATTAGAGATTTGAACTTGCCTTTGTGTTGAACTTAAAGTTGCTTGAATCTAGGATAAATATGACATATATCATGAATAAAAATGCATGATTTTGGGAATTCATTTGGTGTTGGAACCTTAAGGTGACATTTGTGCATTTTTCATGACCAAAAATATAAGATTAGGGTTGTGATTTTTAATCATAGTTAACACACAATACGACCCCTTTGTTATTTTGTCTTACAAGACTGAGATATAGATTCGTATCTATCTTAGTGACTTCTAATATACATAAATATCTGAACTGAAATATTGGATTTAGCACCAATTGCCTCCAGTTATGTTATAGTTTTATTGGTTATAAACATACTCTATAGAGACATCCTTATCATGCTTGGGAATAACAAATCCTATATTAATCCACTATAGCCTTTATATTAATCATGATGTGGCGAATCACTCACATTTATAATACGTCATTTATGATAGTGCATCTGATAATGTTAAACACATCATTTCTAGTACAAGACAGTCCAGCAACCTCAAGTCGAAGGACTACATGTATTCATTAAGTCAAGATGATGTATTTATACACATAAGAAACACTATGTATATAAAGTCCTCTTTAATAGGTTTATTCAAAAAACATAATTACCAAATTATACACCAATGTATGGGACTAGGTACAAGCAATGTATCTTGACGTATGTAAACTACCACCACTTTTTAATAGCATCACACAACACTATGATAATTTGTACACCATTACTTGTCCTTAAGGTTTAAAGTGATGTTAAAATTATGGATAATTATAATATGACCACCAATGAGTATGTATAGAAAACATGATTAGTCATTTGATTTCACCATCTCGGTTTTACCATACTAAAAGCATATTATACATATCAAACAACATATAACTGAAATACCTCATATCGTTAATGATAAAATATATTTACAAAGTACACTAATACATGGAATAATACAACCAATATATAACATACACATGGTTATAAGACACTTACCCTAATAAAACAAATGTATAGACCATATGTATGTTTATTTGCCAATAGATCCATGTTTTTGAGAGTTAATGAACAACACTACATCCTTTCGTACACATGTATACACCCGTTCTTTAATATAAAATCTATATAGATGTACAGTTATATCTAACCATGTGGATGACCATACATCACAATCTAAAATTGAGTTACAAACCTTCTTGGTCATGTGTAGCCTATTTTCTTAATACTACAACAAATCTAGTGTGGAAATAAGATTAAATAATGTTAAACATACCATAAATAACCATCTAACTAGTCTGATCCTAACTCTTAAAGATTTAGTACTTTTAAACCAAAAATAAACACCTAACCTATTAGATAGCATGTCTTTATGTTCAAGAATCATATTTATGGTTATTTTACACAAGAAATATTCTTAAATAACTTGTTTCATTATATAGATCGAATCCTTTTAATAGTTCATAAACAAGATTATCATCAATGCCATATTAGCTACTCACTCATATGCCATTAACATTTACCATTACATATGATTTATTTAGATTATACTATCATTTTAATGACACAAGGAATGAGTAGAATCATCACTACAAGGGAACAAATATAACTCCTACTTATTATAGTTCCTAGCCTTGAAAATTTGAAGTAGTCCTTTCTTTTTAATTACCAAAAGATATTTCTCTCTTATTGGAAAAAAGCTCCCAAGTGTCAAAATCCTTTTCTCTCTCTAACTAAATTGTCTTTTTTTTCAAGCTAAGATTAAGGCATGGTTATTATTAGATAAGGATAACAATATCCTCCTAAAAAAAACTGAGATGTGTCACATGCTACACAATCGTGCATTTCTATTAAAATATTCAACATGGCAAATTACCTATCTTATCCCTTTTATCAATGTGGCATGCTGATGAACATATGTGTACCTATTATACACAAACATTCATCATGCCAATTCTCACAATCTCAATCATACTTAGTCAAATTCAATATATAAACAAATATTTATCAAATGAAATAACAAAAGTGCTCTTACAATATAACTATGGGTGTTACAATATAACCAACCACTATTGTATTGATAATGTAGCGACCCCCGCCCCAGGTTACTGTACGCTGTGGAAAATACTGTAGATAATAATAAAATATACCTGAGACGGGGACCTCTACAGTAAAAAGAACTGTTGTTGCTGCTGCCGAATAAAAAATTTATTTATAAAAAGAAACTGTAAATATAATTCAGTATAATAATAAATGAAAATATACTGAAATGTAAGCATGAAAACCCAGACTGCTCATGTATAGAAATAAACTGTCATACAGTGTATATCAATACATAAATACACACATATATACATGAGGAAATAAAAGCATGCGAGCCAACATGCTATCTGCTGCTGCCGAGCCATATCCCCACAATCTCGCAGCGGTCTCGCTCCAGCTTAGCCACGAATCACTGACCTGCAAAAGGAAACAGGGAAGGGAGTGAGTGATAAAGTCACTCAACAAGCGTTTCCAAACACAAACACTCGCAGGTCAAAACTACTGACTACGTGACTCATCACGTAGGAGGTTCTGCTGATCTGATGTTCTCTTATTCTGTAGGACCCGCCGCCCCGAGTACCCCTGCTGCTGAAGAAATACTGATCTTCTATTTAATAAATTGGAAATTGGGTACCCGAGACGGGAATCCTACGAAAAAAGAAAATATGTTGACTAAATTACATTACACGTGGAAGCTGAACTGAAATTTCAATATACAACGAGCCTAACTGGCTTTTCATATACATATAACTGTTGTGTACAAAGTTCTTTACATCTGAGAATGTACAAAATACATACAAGACCACACAGGTCCAAAACTGAAAGAAAATACATGTACATGCTGAAAGGGTGTGTGTGGGTCCTCTCTCGCGAGCCTCAGTCCACCCGCTCCTCGCCAGCAGCCACAAAACCTGAGAAAAGGAAGGAAGAAGGAAAAGAATGAGTGATAAAGATCACCCAGTAAGCATTCCCTACTTCCCTCAACCCAGACAAGCACAACCAAGGGCATACATACCTGATCTCGGCCCTATCATACATCTATGCGCTTGCGGGTACTGAAACTGAATACTGGATTACTAATCATATTCTTAAATAAATGTCATGGCGTGGTATGAAACTGATAACTGGATGTGCATGCATACGAATCTCTACACGTACCCCAAAGGTACCTGCTGTGCTGATCAGGCTAATGAACACAGGGATTCGGCATCCTGGCCAATGGGCTGAACATTCTAGCTACTGGCTAGAAAGCTGAATACCGAAATGCTAAGCAGACTGACTGGTGTCAGAATGCTGGGTCTCACAGATGCCCCCTCGAGTTCACCCCAAAACTGAAACCCATACATTGGGTTCTGAATGCTGAAACTACTGAATTCAGATCCCTGGATCCTCTTTCAGACTACATGCTGTGTCATGCTATGCATATGCTGCATTCTTATCTGAAATCTGGATTATCTGATGTCAATTAGGCCTTGGATGGATTACCAAACCTTTAATAAGTCATTTCTGCAAATCCTGGGAAAAATTGCTGTACGCACGGGCATGCAGGGAAGACGCACGAGCGTGCAAGAGAGACACACGGTCGTGCAAGGAAAAAGCACACAGGCGTGCACTCGCACACGGCCGTGCCCAGCAAAGGCACACGGGCGTGTGCCCAGGCACACGGAACTGTGCCCCGATCGTGTGCTTGGTCGTGCCAGCTTCTAGAATAATCTGGCCATTCATGCAAAATGAAGGACACACGACCGTGTCCCTTAGGACACACGATCGTGTCCTCAGCTTTTCAGACCGTGTGCACGAAGTGCACACGGCCGTGCCTTCGCAAAGACAAGGGCACACAACGTGCTCATGCAGGCACACGGCCGTGCGTCTTGTCTTGCTCAGACATGACTCATCTGAAACTGCTGGAAACCAACCCATTTCTCATCCAAACTGAAATTAAACATCATCAACCATCCAAAGCACTTCAATATACATATTCCCATCATCAATTTCATCATTCATCAAGCAGCAAACATTTCACCATGCAAATCTGAGATTTCTCTCACTAACACACACACATACTAAACAAGCATGCATCTTGGATGGAAATATGCATTTCAATCATCAACATGGCATCATATAACATACACAACATGTTCTATTATGCTGGAAACGCCGACAAACGTTTCCAGGCATCACCAAACAAGCTGGGAAAGCTGGAAGAAGTAAGAGAAAACTTACCTCTCGACATGGCTGTTGGAAGACTATCTCTCAAGCTGATCTCTCTGATCTCTAGCTGGAATGGGAGCTGCTGGAAGCTAGATTTCACGTCTAGGGCTGGGAATTGCTAAACAAGAGAAGAAACTTGGCTGAAAATGGGTGAGAAATGCAATAACTCTCCCGTCTCTCTCTTTTCTACCCACCTGCACGGGCGTGCAGGGATGATGCACGGAATGCACCAAGGGAAAATGGATGAAATCCATTTCTCGCGCTTCGCATGATTAAAACCTCCCTAAAGGCATTATACGAAGGCCACACAGCTTTGAAAAACTACCATCTCACCCCTGAACTCTTCTAGACTCCCAAACTATCCCTGAATTCTATTTCTAACCCCAAAACTCTACCCCTAAGGGCATTCTAAAACCTGGGATGCTACATTCCTCCCCCCTTAAAGAAATTTCGACCCCGGAATTTACCTGAACAACTCTGGGAACCTATCCCTGATCTCAAACTCAACCTCCCAGGTGGCTTCTTCCACCCTTTGACTGCGCCACAAAACCTTGACCAAAGGAATTTCTTTATTTCTGAGGACCTTGACTCTACAGTCGAGAATCTGCACAGGAATCTTTTGGTAGCTCAAGTCTTCTGCCAATTCCACCTCTGAAAGCTGAAGTACATGAGACGGATCTCCCACATACTTCCTCAACTGAGACACGTGGAAGACGTTATGGATTATGTCCATACTGATTGGCAGTACTAACCGATAGGCGACTGTCTCTACTTTCTCAAGAATTTCGTAGGGGCCAATGAATCTGGACGCTAACTTTCCCTTCTTACCAAATCTGAGAACTTGCCTGTAGGGGGCAATTCTCAGAAATACTTTATCGCCCACTGAGAACTCTATCTCTCTGCGCCTAAGATCAGCATAACTCTTCTGATGATCCTGGGCCTATCTCATCCTCTGTCTGATAATCTTGACTTGCTCAATCATCTTCTGAGTAGTCTCTGGTCCCACTACTATCTCCAAGGAATCTCTCTTCCCAATCTCATCCCAATGGAGAGGAGATCTGCACCTCCGACCATACA